>CM028377.1:140588676-140616647 GCA_013146195.2 Codonopsis lanceolata
CTCTAAATATGGCTTGAGTCGGTGTCCATTCACTAAAGACTTCATTATTTTTGGGATTTTGAATATCAACGGCTCCATGAGGATAAATTCATACAATTCTAAAGGGACCAGACCATTTGGATTTTAACTTTCCAGGGAATAACCTCAATCTAGAGTTAAACAGTAACACTTTCATACCTGGATGAAGCATTTTGTTGGCTAACCCCATGTCATAATATATATCCTTTATGGGCTACATTTATCCGGTTCATTCGTCACCCACAAAGTGAAAAATATAAGCTTTTCGCTCAACATCAAGAGGCAGCGAGAAAGGATGTTGAGTGTGCATTTGGGGTATTGCAGACACGATTTGCAATCATATGAGCCCCATCACTTATGTTGGAGACATCTATGTTGGGGAAAATTATAAAAGTTTGTATCATATTATATGATTGTCGAAGATGAACGAGATACTTACAACCGTGTGCCAAATGTTTCCGACTATGATCAGACATTACGATGGTAGCTTAGTATGATAATATTTTAACGAGCATATTCCAGAGCACGAAAGATATCTAAGAAGAAGGTGTCTCGTTCGAGATAAAGAATCACATCGACGCTTGCTACATGATTTGATTTAAAATATATGGAGACATTTTGGCAATTAGTATTTTGGTGTTTCAATAATCCTCGCTTTTATTATTGTATTTTTTTTCAAATACGGACATTGTATTTCCATAATTTTTATTAGAGTTGTTGTATTATTGTTTGTAGAAATTTCCATTTCAATCGTTATATTTTAAATTATTTTATTTATTTTTATATCATAAATAAACAATATTCGAATTATAGGTAAGTATAGTTAACAATATTTATTTAACTCGTCAAATTAATTTTTTTAATATATTGTATTATAATAAATAATATTCTAATCATAATAAATAATAATTGAATTGTTTGAATATTATAATATTATATTATAATTAATATTTGAATATTATATTATTATATTATAATTAATATTCAAATATTATAATTAATATCAAATTATAATAAATAAAATTCTAATTATAATAATTAACTAATATTTAATAATGAATATTAATATAATTTCGAATTTAATAATTTATCAAATTAATTTGTTAATATATATTGAAAGAAGATATAAAATTAATGAAGATCAAGTAGGCATATGTTATACACTACGACTAACAATCAAGCATGAACATGAATTCAATCAAGAATCTCGAGACTAGTATTCCATCAAGCAGTTTCAAGCGTCGTAGGGATTGATCGTTGAGCCGATATTGTTCAATGGCTCACTAGTATCGACTCTGTTGAGTCATCTCTATAAATTCAACCAAATAGAGTTTGAACACTATATGTGTTCCGAGACTCTTTTATATGTTCTCGTTTGAAGCATGACTAGGTTCTTGTTCCATTTAGGAACCTTAGTTCAAAGTTACTAAGTCAAGTATATAAGGGAAGCGTAAGTTGATTATTGTCAAATCAAGCTTAGTTCAATTTCAATTCATAATTCCACTTAATAGTAGAATCCAAGTTCGGCAAGACAAATCAATAATCGTAGAACAGATCGGGTGTATATATTCATGAAGGCAAGTACATTCAATATGCTTATAATTCATATTATAGAAACTCGTAGAAGAATCAATCCTTGACAAGGTAGAAAATCATGCTTTTAGTCATAACATCAAATATATATAGTATTCCATATTCAATTATGAAACCAAGTTAAGTCATAACTCAACCATCAATCCATCATATAGTTGGTCTAGGATCATAAAGCCATATACTTGTAAGTAATAAAGTCTTCCTAGAATGATAATTCATTCTATAACCCAAAAGTCCATAGTAGTCCAAGACTTAGGTAACACTAGAGCGGTGATAATTCGTAAGGTCAAACCATAATGGCGAGTCTTAGATAACAACTTAGTTATCCTAGCGACTTATACAAGTAGACTCCATGTATAAAGTACTAAAGATAGTCCCAATCCAAATCATCTCATAGAAGGGCTCTCAAATTCATTATCTCGGGTTCCCCAAAATATTCACAAGGCAACTCTAGTGAGTCGATAATCCAACAACAACAATCATGATTCCCTAGGTTTCATACATGCATAGATCACAATCTTACAAGTTTTGGGACTTCATTTAAAGTCCGACAAGCATCAACATTACTAGTTCATAATCGAACCAATCCAAATGTCTTTCATTCGAGTCATGCATTTGCGACCCAAATATAATCAATCCAATGACTAGCGATAATCTCGCACTTAACGTCACTCAGGGACCTCAATTAGAGTCCTAAGCCACAATTCCACCTTAATACCAAATCGGTCTCACTCGACCAAACCTCAAGATTTCGTGATTTAGATTCAACGAGTACAAGTAGTCATAGGAATTTATCCTAAGACTCAAATAACAACTTCTATAATTCATTGACTCCATTTGGGTCAAATCACAAAGTCTCAAATTCTAGGTCAAGGCATAAGTTCAGGATTCACAAGTTATCCGAGTTTCTAAACCCAATAACAATTAGTCTTAAACCATAACAACTCAAATATACCCAATAAAAATCATTTGGGTTCAAACCCTAACTATCATATATTGATATCCATAAAAAATATATCCTTTTGACATGTATAACAATAACAAATCACGAGAAACAAGTCTCTAGCAACCTAACATCATTATTGAGTTAGAGAGAGAAACTAGGGTTTAGGTAACGTACCTTAATCGAGCCATAAAACAACTAGGAAGAGGAAAACAAACCAAGGGGAAATGATCTGCTCGGCGAGGGCTTCGCGATGGCGGTCTCGGCTCGTCAAACGGATGGCCGAAACTCTGGGAATCAACAAAACACACACTAGTCTCACACTCAATCTCACGCACTCTCTCTCTCTCCCGTTCTTGGTTGAAGACGGTCACAAATGAAGAGAGGGAAGGAGTGTAAGGGGTTATAAGGAGGTTTAAGGACTAAAATACCCTCAAATGGGTGAAGGTGCAAGGTTAAAATAAGGGTAGAATAGAAATTTCACGTCAAAAGTCAAACCAGCACAAAGCTGATGTCGGGACAACGATTAGGGTGAGCTGGCCGAACATCTACCTAGATGTTCGGTTGTGGTGGCCGAACATCTCCCAAGATGTTCGGTTGGGCTGGCCGAACATCTCCCAGGATGTTCGGTTGTCAAGTTGGAACGATGATTTAAGTCAAAAACAAAGCCAAATAGGTCCAGGGCTGAAGGTGAAGCACACGTTGGGTAAATACAACTCAATGAAGCATAAAAGATGTGTACTAAGGCCTTAGGAGGATCAAATAAACCTCAAGACAAATGGAGGAATGACCTAGGGTACAACCAAGGTCACAGGAAAGAACTACGTGAGAAAACTATCAACCGAGTCAAGTAACGAACATGGTCAGTTTACGACTTGTAACTTTAATCAGTTAAAGTCTATGGAACATATAGAATTAAGGTATTGGTTTCTAGATAGCCTACCTACACAAATCAAGGTTCTCTCCTCAAGTCAAGTAAGCGAGGTTACAGTTAAATGGAACGCAAAACGAGAAGGTCAAATACACGAAGGTTCAGGGTCTTACATCCTCACCACCTTAAAAGAATTCGTCCTCGAATTCACAATCCTACAACATCCAAAATTTTAATACTCTGGCCTACAAATGAAGTCGAGGCGACCACCTAGGTGTGCCTCATAGCACGAGGGGGAGAAATACTCAAATATCAACTCCAATCAATTCCAAAGTGGAGTCATCTTGACTCTTGACGGGGTTCAAAGACATTAGCAAGGCTTACAAAGTTCCAACAAACGTGGACATTGAGGTGAAAATTCCTCTCTATCAACTAAACATGTAATTCATATGCATGTGTAATAATTGCATCGAACTAACAAACTTTCCAACCAAGAACTTTTCGAACTGCTTGAATTATTCCGGTTACAACACGAATCTCTAGGGTCTAACGCCCTTACAATGGAATCATGTAGTCAATCATTATCATGGACCAGATATTCGCCCAACAAGGAGACATTCAATACGATGTAATTCATCCGATCAAGTCACAAGTTCAATTCATTCATAGCATGATTTCAATATGCAAGTTGCATGTATTTGCACAAGCAAAATAAGATACCATTTTCAATTCCATTCCATTTGGTAACGGGTTTAGTCAATTCCTATCTCATATCATACCATTCTAGTTCTCCGACGAAGACCTCTTGATAATCAAGTCAAGGGCCCTCTGAAGTGACTTCAAAAGCTTTCATCGTATAGGATGCGGATGGGTTATAAATCACATAAAAGCATCCTTTAACACGGTCTCATGCAAATATAATATATTCACACATAGGCATGTCAATCAATATCATGTACATAGTACATTAATCTACTATGCAAGTATACATCACTAATACTTTTATCATTATATTAGGCTTAAATCAAAACAATCCAACGTCTCGAAGTCACTAGGTAGTACATACCTACTAGTTAGAATACTACCATCCTTAAAAGTCGAACCATATACGACCAACAATCAATCAAATCAATAATCGCATGATCACCTAACGACTAATCACCAAGTCTCAACTTGAAACCATAACAATACCTTGATTCTTAGGGTATTCCCTTCAATACTAGATAACAGGCAGCAGGAAAGAGTCCTCCAATTCCTTACACTAGGTAGCACGAGCACTCACGATTAGGTACTACAATAGCTATATATACTTATATAGAAATTACGGAATACACTAGGTACTATGGGAGGTTTAGCCACACCGCTCAAGAAGGTGTAACAACGATCAAAGGCACTAATGGACACCACGACGATCACACTTGGGATTGGCAATCTGAGCTTATTTGATAACTCACCATGGACAAGAAACAATAGCTCTACAAGGCAGCAGCATACACTCTTGGTATAACTGCAGCTTAAAAGCGACATAGGAGGAATATAATACTCATAGACACAAGCTTGCACTCACAGAAATCTAGACCAAATCGAACTTAGTACTCCAAGTCCCATACTTGTACAAAAGAACATGCCAATATGGCATTAACAAGAACACTCGACGGTAAATACTCGACGACAACCCAAATCCAACCTAGGCCATGGAACCTATCCTGGCTTATAGCTAACATAAGCTCTGATACCAACTGTGACGACTCGACCCGGATTCCGGAACGGAATCCCAAGGTCGTGCCGCTAGGACAAGGCAAGAAGGAGACAAGCACTTGTCAAACCGTAGTGCAAGTCAAACAATCGAGCTAACAAGCTCAAATAAAGGTAGAGGAGCCGCACTAAAATATGGGTTTACAAAAATCGAATCTGCGGAAGCGATAGGGAAAAGAAGTCCCAAGCTATGAAGCTCGAGACCAAAGTCAAAGAAACCAAGAGAGACATTAATCTCCCGAAGGGGAAAACAAAACTCGCGTGCCGCAACATTGCAGACGCTGAACAAACCACCGGCACTCCAGGCCGGCGTTTAAACAGAGAATTACCTGATATAACAATTACCCACGACTAAAGCATACCGGGGTTAACCAACAACAATAACAATTAGAGTAAAGAAAAGCCCCAAAGCTACTGCGTGCCCAGGAGACAGCTGAAATAAAAACTAGATCCACGAATCGGCACGACACAACATGTCGGCCCAAGGAGGAAACAATACAAACCCAAGTGATCTACCCAACTGCAAAGTCTAAATAACTTTACAATACAACGATCTCACAAGGATAGAAAAGTATGATATACAAATCAACGATGCTGAAAGAGATAGAACTCCACAAGCTAATACTCGGGGAAGTCGGTTGCTACAATCACGAACACACGATCTAATCTCGATCTATCGTTCAGCTGCGATCTGCTATAGTCACGATCTACTCGGCCTCAACGCAGCTACCAAAACTGCAACTAGAGAACAAAGTATGGGATGAGTCATAATGACCCAGTACGCTACTACAAAACAATATACCATAAATGAAATATTGTTATAAGTGGAAATGATATCATGTTACAACGACGAAGACCCAATAAGTCGAGTTGTACTGTACAGAACTGATCCTTTACCAGACTACCAAGATGAACCAGGGTGAATTCCCTGTTCACAAACAATCAAGCAAGTTAGGAGGCAAGTCACAAGTATCTTCGTATGAATATGGACGTATGATTAAATATAAACATCCCAAGTCTCTCAAAGACTAAATAGGTAGAAGTATGCGTGTTTATATATATACACATAACAAGATAATCATGGAATAATCAAGTAGAAGTATGTATATTTACATATATGCATATCAAGCAATCCAAGGACAAGTACATATATCAAGTCTCTCATAGGATCATCAGGTGTAGGTGTATAAACTTGTTTATATACCTAATAATTTATTCATGGAATTTATCATGTAAAGGTATGCATATCTATATATACATACCTATCAATTCTTTCGTGAATTTAACATAAATAAGCATGTATACTTATATATATATATATATATATATATATATATATATATATATATATATATATATATATACATCGAGTTTTTCAAAGCACAATCAATACAAACATGGTCATTTAGATCTCATGTTTAACCAACACTTTGTTAACACATAAGTGCTCATAGTAAGTCACATAAGGGATAGAGGAGGTACCAATCGGTGTCATCGTGTTGTTCCTGCAATATAAAATGTTAACATGAACGTCGCTGTTGGGTGTACGAGATGGTACATGGAGCGAGGTAGTATTAGTCCAAGTGCCCTAATAGTTACAGAAGGTGCTCTTCTCCAAAGTGATCAAGAATGGAGGGGTTTACATGTATCTGGTTCGGCAACCCATCACTGTCACGAATCTTACGATTCATAACAATAATGTATTGTCAACCAGGGAAGACAGGACAGGACAAGACAAGTATGCCAGCTGGACTTAATGGGGAACAAGTAAATGTTACTCATTCAAGAAATCAAGTAAGGACGAGTACGATAAGAGCGATCTCATCCAAGTCAAGTAGGCATGTTATATACTACGACTAACAATCAAGCATGAACATGAGTTAAATCAGAATCTCGAAACTAGTATTCTAGTTAAACGTATTTCAAGCGTCGTAGGGATTGATCGTTGAGCCGATATTGTTCAATGGCTCACTAGTATCGACTCTGTTGAGTCATCACTATTAATTCAACCAAATAGAGTTTGAACACTATGTGTTTCGAGACTCTTTTCTATGTTCTCGTTTGAAGCATGACTAGGTTCTTGTTCCATTTAGGAACCTTAGTTCAAAGTTACTAAGTCAAGTATATAAGGGAAGCATAAGTTGATTATTGTCAAATCAAGCTTAGTTCAATTTCAATTCATAATTCCACTTAATAGTAGAATCCAAGTTCAGCACAAATCAATAACTGTAGAACAGATCAGGCATGAAGGCAAGTACATCCAATATGCTTATAATTCATATTATAGAAACACGTAGAAGAATCAATCCTTGACAAGGTAGAAAATCATGCTTTTAGTCATAACATCAAATATATATAGTATTCCATATTCAATTATGAAACCAAGTTAAGTCATAACTCAACCATCAATCCATCATATAGTTGGTCTAGGATCATAAAGCCATATACTTGTAAGTAATAAAGTCTTCCTAGAATGATAATTCATTCTATAACCCAAAAGTCCATAGTAGTCCAAGACTTAGGTAACACTAGAGCGGTGATAATTCGTAAGGTCAAACCATAATGGCGAGTCTTAGATAACAACTTAGTTATCCTAGCGACTTATACAAGTAGACTCCATGTATAAAGTACTAAAGATAGTCCCAATCCAAATCATCTCATAGAAGGGTTCTCAAATTCATTATCTCGGGTTCCCCAAAATATTCACAAGGCAACTCTAGTGAGTCGGTAATCCAACAACAACAATCATGATTCCCTAGGTTTCATACATGCATAGATCACAATCTTACAAGTCTTGGGACTTCATTTAAAGTCCGACAAGCATCAACATTACTAGTTCATAATCGAACCAATCCAAATGTCTTTCATTCGAGTCATGCATTTGCGACCCAAATATAATCAATCCAATGACTAGCGATAATCTCGCACTTAACGTCACTCAAGGACCTCAATTAGAGTCCTAAGCCACAATTCCACCTTAACACCAAATCGGTCTCACCCGACCAAACCTCAAGATTTCATGATTTAGATTCAACGAGTACAAGTAGTCATAGGAATTTATCCTAAGACTCAAATTACAAAGTCTCAAATTCTAGGTCAAGGCATAAGTTCAGGATTCACAAATTATCCGGGTTTCTAAACCCAATAACAATCAGTCGTAAACCATAACAACTCCAATATACCCAATAAAAATCATTTGGGTTCAAACCCTAACTATCATATATTGATATCCATAAAAAACATATCCTTTCGACATGTATAACAATAACAAATCACGAGAAACAAGTCTCTAGCAACCTAACATCAATATTGAGTTAGAGAGAAAAACTAGGGTTTAGGTAACGTACCTTAATCGAGCCACAAAACAACTAGGAAGAGGAAAACAAACCAAGGGGAAATGATCTACTCGACGAGGGTTTCGCGATGGTGGTGTTGGCTCGTCAAACGGATGGCCAAAACTCTGGGAATCGACAAAACACACACTAGTCTCATACTCAATCGCACACACTCCCTCTCTCTCCCGTTCTTGGTTGAAGACGGTCACAAATGAAGAGAGGGAAGGAGTGTAAGGGGTTATAAGGAGGTTTAAGGACTAAAATACCCTCAAATGGGTGAAGGTGCAAGTTTAAAATAAGGGTAGAATAGAAATTTCACGTCAAAAGTCAAACCAGCACAAAGCTGATGTCGGGACAACGGTTCGGGTGAGCTAGTCGAACATCTACCAAGATGTTCGGTTGTGGTGGACGAACATCTCCCAAGATGTTTGGTTGGGCTGTCCGAACATCTCCCAAGATGTTCGGTTGTCAAGTTGGAACGATGATTTAAGTCAAAAACAAAGCCAAATGGGTCCAGTGCTGAAGGTGAAGCACACGTTGGGTAAATACAACTCAATGAAGCATAAAAGAAGTGTACTAAGGCCTTAGGAGGATCAAATAAACCTCAAGACAAATGGAGGAATGACCTAGGGTACAACCGAGGGCACAGAAAGAACTACACGAGAAAACTCTCAACCGAGTCAAGTAACGAACAGGGTCAGTTTACGACTTGTAACTTTAACCAGTTAAAGTCTATGGAACATATAGAATTAAGGTATTGGCTTCCAGATAGCCTACCTGCACAAATCAAGGTTCTCTCCTCAAGTCAAGTAAGCGAGGTTACGGTTAAATGGAACGCAAAACGAGAAGGTCAAATACACGAAGGTTCAGGGTCTTATAGCATTGATTTTCTTTGAATTTCCTAAAGTGATATCTACATTAAAACTACCATGATCTTTTAACTTTGATGGAATGTTCTGCTGAAGGACATCACTAACATTTTCAGACATAATGACTTTTTCATCTTTTGGAAACTTTTGTTTTCGAGAACTTAACTCTTTGAAATTTTTTGCATAAACATGAATAGTTTTAATCACATTTAACAAGGGCAAATTTATGTTCACCTTAGATAGCATGTTATAAATTTCAACAAATTGTTTGTTAGCTTTAAATTGCATCAAACACCCAGGAAACGGATGGGGGGACATAAGCAGGAGGTGAAATATAAGGCTCTTCTATTTTCGAAAAAAATGATTTCTCTTTTTCTTTCTTCAAATTTTCACTTTGCTTGTTATCTTTTTCATCATTTATCTTTTTAAAAGAAGTAGAAGGAATAGGCGTACTTCCATTTTCACCGATAGTTTTACCACTTCGGAAAATAGTAATAGATTTGGCTTGCTCGTTTTGACTTGGGAACTTCCCATACTCACGTTCCTTGTATGCCTCCATCTTTTCACTGTTTTGATCAATCTTAATCATCATCTTTTGCAAAGTTGAATTTATTGCATCAATACTATTTTCCACTTTCTACAAACGTGCAATAGTATCTTTTGGCTCAGAATTTGGTACAGAATTTCCAGAATTTTGGTTTCCTTGACCATATCCTTGCGATTGCTGAGGTTGTGGATGTAACGGCTTGTTCCCTTCCCAACTGAAGTTGAGATGATTCCTCCATCCAGGATTATATGTATTTGAAAACGGGTCATTTATTTGACCAGGTGGATAGGAATTCATAGAGTTCACCTGTTCCTAAAAAGCAGGCATATCCCCACTAGATGGGCAACTGTTAGTAGCATGTGAATTGTTGCCATAATTAGAACTTGGATTATAAGAAAAATTTAAATTGGCTACAACCATCATTGCTTCATAAGCTTCTATTTTAGCATTAGCCAGTGCTAATGCATTGGTCTCATCAACATTCGATTTTAACTCATAAACTGTCTTAGCTTTTCCTCTAACACTCTTTTGTCTAGAATTTGAACCTAACATCTCAAATAATTCATAGGCTTGATCTGGGGTCTATCCATGAATCGACCCTCCCGCAGCACTATCTATCATAGTCTGGTGCATCAAGAGTGAGTCATAAAATTGAGTTATTAAAGTATCTTGCGAAAAATTATGGTGGGGACAATCTATCAATAAAGTTTTGAAACGGTCTCATGCTTCATGAAAAGTTTCGCCTTGCTCCATCGCAAAACACATTTCTCTTCTATGACTAGAAAGTGAAGCATGCTGATAGAATTTAGCAATAAATGCATCATATAATTCTTTCCATGTAGATATGCTCCTAGGTGCTAAAGACATGAACCACTTTTTAGCAGCATCTTTTAAGGTACATTGCAGAAAACGCATCTTAAATTCATCTTCGGTTAGTCCCCCTTTGGAAAAGTTTCAACCAAATGACCAAAATCTTGCATGAAGGATACAGCATTTTCTATAGGTAAACCATGGAAAGTTGGGAACATATTGTAAAAAAGTCCCTTAAGTTCAAAACTCTTAACTCTATCAAGTAAAATCAAGCACGAAGGTGAAAAATCAATATTAGGACGATTATAATCTCTCATCGTCCTAGGGGCTTGTATCTCGTCCCTTGCAGCCACAACTGCTTCAGCGGGAGCAACTCGGTCTGCTCTTTGATCTCTTGGATTATCGGCAATTGGATTATTTTGTTGGGGATTCCTTCCTAAATTATTAATGTTATCGTTAAAATTCGTCAGTGTGGGATTCAACTACCGTCGATCGTGCATAAAATGCACAATCAACTACAAACCAGAAATAAATTAAGACAAATAAGAAAAATATTTTTATTGTTTTAATGTTTATTATTATTATTATTTTAAAAAAACAGAAAAGATTAAAAACTTTTAAATTAAAATTCTCCCCGGCAACGACACGAAAAACTTGTTGTGTTTAAAAATACCTTTCAAGTGCACAAGACTATTGTAGAATAGAAAGATGGAAGCAAGGGTCGAACCTCAGGGAGAATGAATTAAAATGAATTTAATCTAAACTAATTTAAAAGCAATTAAATAAAAAGGAGGTTTTGTTTTTTGAATGGTTTAAACTCTAAAATTAAACTAATAAAATTAATCTAAATTAACTACTGTAGAAGACTGGATTTTAGGAAAGTTTTATGGATGAGAATGATCTAGGTATATGGATTCACTTGTATCGCCTTTTATGTGTATTAGTTTAAAGATATCTATCAATTATGGGTTCATTTGTTAGGTAAAGGATTGAGACTTACTGATCGAGATTTGCAATCCTTAGTACTCCACTTTGGCTGTGCTTTCTTGGTCCGTCCACACAGTAATTAAGAGTCCATTAACTGCCTTAGGAACTAAAGTGAAAAGGAACGAACTCTATTGCATTCCCTCACACAATGCGAATCTAGATCTACTCCTTAGCCTATGGTCGGGAATCAGAGAAGACCTATTTATCAATCAGGTTGGCCAGTGTATGACTTATGCATATGGTCGTACAATTCATCATACCCAAGAGCCTACACATTCATTAACACAACCATTATGCGATAACTTAAATGTAAACTAATGATAATCTAATATGATAAACATTAATTTGATGGAATGAAATTATATTAACACATAAAAGTTGATACAAAGTTACCTCCAATACCTAGAATGAAGTGGTTAGTTCATCACAGATGATGAACACAACATATGAATGAATTGTAGCATCTTCAATCTTCAACAATTGGAATTAAAATTGAAATACAAAAAGTTTCTGCCTCTTGAGAGTGCTCAAGAGCAGCCTAAAATGACATAAAATAGGATCTCCCAAAGCTGAGAGGTTAGGGTTTTATTTATACTAGCTAGGGTTTATGAGAAAAACACGGAAACTGCCCAAGCCATAAAATGGGGTTGAGCGATTGCTCAACCCATACACTGAGCGATCGCTCAGGCCTTCTCTTCCGGATTCTTGTTTCTGGAATTTGTGCACTCCCCCAGCCTCCAGCTGAGCGAGCGCTTAGCCTTCAGATCAGCTTCTGGGGCTTCTTCTTTCAGCAGATTTGCACTTAGGCCCCTAGAAACTTCATACTACTGCAAAATAGTCTGAAATTCATCATTTTCCTCATCTTTAGCCTGAAACTCATAAAACATTAAAACTCATATCAATAGCTTTAAAAACTCGTAGAAAAGCATAATCTAAGTATGAATGTATACACAATAAATGCGTATAAAACACATCTATCAAGAGACAAATCATGCTCGATGAAAAAGAATAATCGAGATGGAAATTGAACATCACTCGAACACCAACCTTTTCAATCGAGCAGAGACACCTTATGCTCGATGAAAAAGCATAATCGAGATAGAAACTGAATGTAATAGTCGAGATAGCAAAATAAAGTCCAAAATAAATTCATTTATTCATCCCGACTTACAATCAAGTAGAATGAAAACATACAGCTTGCATGATTCCCAATCAATGGTAATATCTCTTTAGATGATCAGCGTGCCATGGATAATTTAACTCACTGCCCTCCTCTGTTTGCAACATATAGGTCCCTTCTTTGACCACTCTGACAACTTGAAATAGTCCTTCCCCATTAGGAGAAAGTTTTTCCCACTTTGCTCGATGGCTTAATGCTACAATTTTCCAAAGGACATAGTCGCCCATATCAAATGATCGACCCCAAACTCTCTTGTCGTGGTGAGATTTTTCTCGCTGCTTATAATTAGCCATCCTCATTCTAGATTCTACTCACTTTTCTTCAAGAAAATCGAAGATCACCGCCGGGCTACACTGTTGTGCTCTGTATCATAATGAGACACTAAGTAGTTCGGCATGTACATCTCTACTGGCACCATGGCTTCTGAATCGTAAGCGAGGGAGAATGGTGTTTCACTCGTAAGCCCCCTAACCGATGTTCTAACCGCCCACGAGGTTGATGGCAATTCATCCACCCATTCCCCAGCCTTGTCCTCCAGGCTTCTCTTGAGAGCATGCAAAGCCTGCTTATTCGCTGCCTCTGCTTGACCATTTCACTGAGGGTATGCAACAGATGACTACCAGTGCTTTACACGCATCCGCTCGCATGCCTTTGTAAATTTTTCTAAAAACTGAGTGCCATGGTCGGAAACTATAGCCCGGGGAACACCAAAATGACACCAAATATGTTCATGGACAAAATCAATCACATTCACCTCACTGATAGTTGCTAATGGTTTAGCCTCTACCCATTTTGTGAAGTAATCCACCGCTACTACCACATACTTAAACTTTGAGCGAACTAACGGGAAAGGACCAATCAAGTCAATTCCCCACATGTCAAATGGCCAGGATGCCAACACTAGGGTCTCCTCGGTAGAAGGTAAGCGAGGAATATCAGCGTAACGCTGACATTTGTCACACTGCCTAACATACATTTATGTATCTTGCCTCAAAGTGATTCAATAGAAACACGCAGCCAAGACCTTTTCTGCTAGTGACCGTTGACTTGGGTGTCCTCCATACTTTCCTTCATGAATTTCCCCAAGTACACCTTCGATCATCTCTGGTCGCACACATCTGAGTAAAGGCCTTGTATACGACCATCTGTAAAGAACCCTATCCAAGATGATGGTGTACCTACATGTTCGCTTCTGAATGATCCTTGCTTCTGACTTATCCTCAGGCAGAATTCCCTGCTCGATGTAATCCTTCAGGTCATCAATCCAACACTTTGTTGTAGGCTCAATGTCCATGATTACCTCCTTCTCTATTGCCGGTATTTCCAGATACTCGATCATGACAACTGAGTGCAAAAACTAGATTTCTTCCTCTGCCATCTTGGAAAGATAGTCAGCGTACATGTTATCCTTGTGGTCAATTCTAACTAGCTCCTAATAATTAAAATCTTTCAAAATTTCCTTCACCAACCCACAATATCGAACCAAAACTAGGTGGTTCACTGCATAATCTCCTTTGACCTGATTCATTACCAGCTGTGAATCACTATAGATCACGATCTCCCGAACACCAACGTCTTGTGCGAGTTCAAGTCCCACGATTAAAGCTTCGTATTCTGCCTAATTGTTAGATGATGAAAACTTGAAGCGTAAAACCTTTTCAAACTCCATATCCTGCTCGGGTGGTACCAGTAAAAGGCCCGCACCACTTCCTAGCTTGTTAGCTGCGCTATCCACATGAAGTTCCCAGCAATAATCTGGACAAGGTCGTTGAAGGGGAGCAGGCGTTGGCTCGGCCTGAAGGGGAACTTCCTCCTCGCTTGGATTGTTGAAACTTGTGTCTGCCACGAAATCTGCCAAAGCTTGTGCCTTTATAGCTTGTCGAGGTTGGTAGTCTATCTAGAACTCAGTCAGCTCGATCGACCAGAAGAGTCTGATTTATGTAGAATTTTCCTGAGATGAGTGTCTGTGTATACAATGATCGGATGTGCAGAAAAGTAAGCTCGAAGTTTTTGAGCAGCAACAACAAACGAATATGCCAACTTTTCTGCATTAAAATAACGTCCCTCAGCTGCAATGAGGGCCTTGGAAACATAGTAAACATGCTTTTGGACATTAGATTCTTCCCTAACTAAAACAGCGACCATAGCCTGATATGTGGCCGCAAGGTATACATACAGACTCTCACACATGACCGGGCTACTCAACAATGGAGGTTGTCCCAAATATTTCTTCATCTGCTTGAAAGCTTCCTCGCACTCCACTGTCATTTAAACCCCTTGTTTCCTTGGAGGACTTTGAAGAAGGGCAGACACCTCTCTACCGACCTGGAAGGTGCACAGGCACAAGTGGCGTAGGCCGTGGGCATAGCTCAGGCTATAGGAGCTATGGGAGCTATGGGACCCCTACAGGCCCCTCTTGTGCCCGGTGTACAACTTCATCCCGTGGGCGGTTTGCCTGTAACAATTAGTATGCAGGAGTTTGAAGATATGAAGCGCCGCATGGAAGCATGGGAGCAAGGCAAGGCCCTGGATGGAAATTTTTTTGGCACCTCAGCTAGCCCTCTGGCTCCGTGGATAGAGAATGTTCCTCCAGCCCAAGGTCTCATCTTCCCTAATATCAATGAATATATTGGGAAGACCAAAGCAAGGGACTGGTTGATGTCCTTTGAATCCCAGATTGGCTTAGTGACATTGGATGAGGCATTGAAGATTCGAGCTTTTGTGGGCTCGTTACAAGGAAAGGCTTTAACCTGGATGGGAGCATTTCTTCGCATATCGATCAACAATTGGGCAGATTTACGAGCAAAGTTTTTGGCCGACTTCGGGACTTCGGGGGCGATTGCAAAGACAAGAGCAGACTTGTCTAAGGTTAAGCAGGGGGCCCATGAATCGACGTCCAGCTACTTGGAGAGATTCACAAAGATGCTCGAGCAGGTGCCTGGTCTGTCTGAGCAGGAGGTCACTCTATGTTTTAAAATGGGCCTGCTCGAGGGAGAAAGGGGCCTGAGGTCAGAGCTAAGCATGAGGGAGCCAAAAATGCAGGTAGAAATGTTAATGCCGGCTCAGAAATGGTGTGCGGGGGAGACCGCGAAGAAGGAAAAGAAGAAGGAGCGCACTGAAGTCGGGGGTAATGGAAACACTTGCAAGAGCAGCGGCCAAGGTGTAAGGGGCGGCTACAATAGAAACAAGTCGTGGTATGACCGCCCTAGGGAGTTCATTAGAGAAAGTGACCTCACCCCACTCAACACATTGCGGGAGGATATCATGTATGAAATTTGTGATGAGCTACCTCGGGCACCGCGCATGAGTGCAGAGACGGCAGACACCAGGGACAAGACAAAAATGTGTGCTTATCATGATGACTATGGGCACACGACAGAGGAATGTTGGCCGTTGAAGAAGGCCATTCAGAATTTGATTAATGAGGGCCGGTTGGACCGGTTCTAGTGAGATTGAAACAACAGGGAAATGCCTCTCAAAGAGATGCACCCCCAATTCGGGGTATAATAAATGTGATTATGGATGAGGAGCCTACTCTCACACAGATGGGCAAGTAGATTTATTCTTTATCAAAGGTGGTGGATTGCCCAACCACTTTGCAGGCAGGGGAAGAATCTATTCAGTTTACTCGCAGCGAGTTGGCGAGTAGCATGGCTGGTGAACAATCCTTGATCGTCTCAGCACTGGTTGATGGATGGGTGGTGCACAGGATATTGGTGGATACATGAGCATCCATGGATGAATGCCTTAAGCCCTATGTAGGAACACTGAGGGTTTCACCAACCACAAGGTGTCGTTAAAGGCATAGTCGAGCTGGAGGTTTTCATTGGTGAAAGCAGTCGCTCTAGAGCAGAAAAAATCACCTTCATGATGATTGACTTGAAATCCCCATATAACATAATTTTAGGGGTGCTTAGCATGACCAAGTTCCAAATGGTAGCCTCCATCCCTCACCAGCGGGCAAAGTTTTACATTGATCATGGGGTTGGGGTCCTGAAAAGCCAACCGTGAGTAGTGTTGGAGTATGTTCAAGATAGCCAGAGGAAGAAGCATAAGCTGACTCAGGAAAATGAAGAGTAGAAAATCACTATCAACCACAAGGAAAAGTCTCACGTCACTATGGGGCCACTTTCAATTGCCATGATCGGGGAGAGTTCAGCTCAGGGCGAGCAGCGATTGCAAGTGGATGACACTTGTCCTTTACCGACGATGGGGTCGGGGGGACAAGTTGATCATGCTGAAAGTGTGGATGTGGATCAGCTCGACAAAGTAGAGAGTCAAGCGGAGAAAGATAAAAGGGTGGAATGCGACACGCTGCAAATGCGTGATGAGCCTGAGTTCACCACCCAAGACGAGCTCGAGGAGATTGTGATCAACCCTTTTTATCCCGAGCAGAAAATAAAGATAGGCAGGGCCCTGTCGGTTGAAGCTCGGACTAGTTTGGTCAAGCAGCTCCAGAATAGCTTGGATGTGGCGTGGCAACCAGATGACATGCAAGGAGTCAACGAGGAGGTGGCAGTGCACTGCTGTAGACACCCCAATTTCATACCCCTGGTATGTAACATGACATGAAATATCAAGACCTGTTAAAACTTAACCAATGTCAAGTTACAGGGTTCAAAGATGCAAAAGACAAAGCAGGATGCGTAAAACAGTGAAATGCAGGGGGGCCAAAGTGCCAGAAAAGGGCTAAAAATCAAACCAGGCGCAGCCTATTGAAGAAGCTGGCTCGGCGCCCAGTTCATATAAGGGAGGCGCCCACTTTGAGCTACAGGGATCCCAAACTTGCTACATGACAGCTACAGTTCGCGTAAAGTGCAAATCCTCCGACGTTCTGTACAAGGAATTGAAGCTTGAAGAAGGAAAAAGAAATTCCTTCCGTGTCCCTTTCTCAGCCTATAAATAAAGGCTTCGGGATTCACTCTCAGACACACAGAAAACTCACTGAAAATACGCCCAAACTCTCTGCGTTGTTATTACGCCGAGAGAATAGTGAGCGATCGAGAGATAGTGAGCGCCCTCTCCTATAAACCTCGAAACCCTGCCAAATCTCCTCCAAACTCAAATCCAACCGGTCAAAGTGAGCCTTAGCCCCCCAGCTAGGTTTCCACCCTATTTTTCCCGGTCCAAAAATCTCGGAAAGAGTAGTTGCTCTGCCCGAGTAAAAAGGCCAAATCCGCCAGAAGCAAGCAGTTGCTCTGCCCGATTTCCGCCTCCCTCAATCAAATCAAGCAATCAATCTCAACCAGTTGCTCCGCCCTCATCCCGAGGCCAAAAGCAACTTTCGGAAGCAGTCACTCTGCCCGAATCCCCACACCACTTTATCAAAAAAGACTCTCTCTCCCCGAAGGACAGAGCGAGCACACCCTAACCCGCTAGAAGGTAAGCTTTAAAGTTTTTATTTGTAAAAAGTGCTATTTTTCATCCGGCCCAATGTAAAAATATAAGCAGTTGTGCTGCCCAGATTTATTTAGGAAATAGCACTAAAAAGAGCCATTATTATGGCCAAATATTTTTAAGTATATTTGTAATTATTGTAAAGAGACGACTGCAAGTCCGTAAATAATGTACACATGGATGTATTTGTTTTTATTTCATGTCTTTTAATGCTTTATTTATTTGCTAGATAAATATAACAAAAAACATACTTTAGCCAAAAAATGTTTTTGAGACCGAAAGGGCGAGTTGAGTGCCTAGCACCTTCCCAACTCGTAACTTAGCCCCCGAACCCGTTTTTGCAATCTCTGGTTTTACTTTTGGTTTTTCTTTATTTCTTCCTCAAAATAAAGATGGCGACTCTATTAAAACATTTTGGATCGCAGTGGGGCATCAAAACATTCTTTTCTTGCACTTTTCCGTTTTTCCTTAAAAAAGGGAGAATGAGAATGAAAGGGTGATGTATTCCTATATCCCGTATCCCCTAAAAAAGGGATAACTTGATATAGAAAACCCAAAGCACTCATCGTGATCCGAAATAGGCCATAAGGCAATTTTCATAAAGTCTATAGTGGGGCCCGCAACATCCTTTCTTGCACTTTCCATCTTCCCCTACACAAGGGATGATGTGAATGAAAGGGTGATGTATTCCTATATCCTTGTATCCCCTAAAAAAGGATAACTTGATATAGAAAACCCATAGCTCCACAGACCAAAAATTCACTGAAGTTACCGAGGCGTATTCAACGCGCTATTTTGACAGTACCCTTTCCGCATTTTTAATTTCGTCTTCCCCTAGACAAGGGAGGATGGAATGGAAAGCGTGGTGTCCCGCTTCCGCACGTACGCGTACCCCTATCCAAGGGCGCTGCATCGGAACCCACTGGCGACTGGCTGGGAGATCGTTTTTATTTTAAATAAAAATGGAGGGCTAGACTCATAATTTCTTTTTGTTTTTTTTTGTTTCTGGCTAAAGTATGCTTGTTATATTTATTTAAGCATTTGAATATTGCGTTCCTATACATCAGTGTCTATATTTGTGGATATGATCCTCCATCTTGCAGTAGTTTCGTTCTAGTAACTGTTACAGATATATTTAAGAATATTATTTTCAAAAAAAATAAAAAATAAATAAAAATGCAATAAATTTCGGGCAGCACAACAAAAAGGGCCGGGGCTTTATTTTATATTTAATTTATTTTCGGATCTATATTATTTATGTTCTGCTTTATTTTTATTACGCAAAATTTGTACATTTATTATTTCATTCTGCCATTTTTTTTGGGATTATGACCAATTTGTAATTAATAGGAATAGATAGATTCTCCGCTTTTCTTTCTATTTCTTGATGTGATTGGCTTGCTTGCTTACGCTCAAACTAAAAAGCCGAGAAAATCCACAAACAACAGCAAGACAAGCCATATCAGTTTTATTTTCTGTTTTTATATCTGAAATAAAAAAAAAGAATTTTACTGCTTTTTAGATGCTGCACACACGCGCACGCATGTAAATATATTTTGAATTGCTACCCTACACCATTGCCAGCCTACCTCCTGCATAAGCCATCGTTAGATTGCATATAGATTTTCAGGACACTTCTAAAGACCGACCGATTTTTGCATTTATGAATCGTTAATCAGCCCCTGTAAAAAAAAGAGGGAGAAAGATCGGAAAAAATAATGAGACCAAGAAAATGATATTAAAAAAATGCGCAAGTAAAAAAAAAAGCAAAAAATATATGCGCAAGTCAAAAAAAAAACATAGGGGCTGATTGATTATTCTCTGATGCTCGACCTAGACCATTTTGAATGGTGGATCCCGAAAAGATTATAGGCCCTTCGCCTGGATCATTCCGATCTTGGGGAGTCAAAAGGTAGGTGGAATACGAGGATCCTATACTCTGGAGAAAGAATCCACTGTTCTAGGAATAGTCTTGAGACTGCCAAAACGAAGCAGGTGCTTGTCCGGTCAATTGTAGGAAAAATAAATAATAATAAAAAATACTAATAAAGGCACGCTGTACTCCAAACCCAAAAAGCCTTCAACCAGCCTTCTGATACCTCCAAACCCATTTTCCTCAGAAACCTGGCCCGAATTTGGAAAGGTAGAGATAGTACTGGCCGGTTGATACGTGAAACAAGTGTAGAAATCAGATCAAAGGGTATCAGAAACGGATCAGAAAAGGGTAGAATCAGTTCAGAGGGTACAAATCTGAGCAGTATGGCAGCAGAAAGTGAGCAATCCGCTATGGGTACAGATACAGGGGCTCCAGGGTACGCTCCGACTCCGGCTATGCAACAATGGTTAGTGCAAAATCTAGATGTACGAAACGATCGCTTGCTAAGCCAGATAGCAAGTCTCATACAAGGTCCAAAACCCAGTGGTGAGGTAATCTCTTCCCCTGCAATCCCTCAAGTAGCATTAACCTCCCATGTCCCTCCAAATCCAATTTCCCAGCCAAACACCAACCCACCAAATACTGCCATTACCCCAAATCGAAATCTTCCACCAAATCCCTACTACCCAAATATTAACCCTTTCTCACCCTATCCTCCATATCCTTTCCCAAACACCAATATTCCTCAGAACCCAAATGACCTTCCTTTTCCCATCACCAACCCGCTCCAAAATAGGCCACATATGGACCTAAGAAGCTATAACCCACCAAGACAAGTTACCACTTATTTACCTCATAATGATCCTGGCCGCCAAACTGAAACCGCCAATAACCCACCTGCCCAAAATCCTTATCCAACCCAAAATCCCTATTTAGCCCAAAATCCTTATTCGACCCAAAATCCTATCCAAAATCCATATCCTGCCCAAAATCCTTACCAAATACCACAGCTAGAAATTAACCCAGCCTTCCCTAATCCTGCCAGCATATACCAAAAGCCAACTACCCCTTCCACCAAAATGGAGGCTGACATGGAAAACATGAAAAGCATGATGCTCAAACTTCTAAACAAAGGTGAATTTTCTACGCGAGCACTGACATTACAACCTTCAACAGTATTGCCTTCAAAATTCAAAATGCCAGACATAGAGAAATTCGATGGGACTGGATGCCCTATATCCCACTTGAAATCCTATTCCACTGGCATGCAGTCAAGGGGGCTAGTTTTGAAGCCATGGCCTCCAATTTTCACCTCACCTTAGTAGGGGCTGCCAAGCAATGGCTAATATTGTCAGATAGTAGCACCATGAATACTTGGGACCAGATAGCTGAGGGGTTACTTGAAAGGTACAAGGACAACACCAACCCTGAAAATAAAAGAGATCTTGAGTCGTGCACCCAAAGGGAATTTACAGTCAGGTGGAAAAGAAAATTGGCTCAAACGTTTGACAGGCCTGATCCGGCTGAGTCTTCCAAGATGTTCATTAAAAATCTCCAGCCCATATACCTGGAACACATACGGTATCTCCCCTATAGCAATTTTAAAGAAATAGTGGAGATAGGAACCCGTATTGATGAAGATATACGGACGGGGCAATTAAAAGTCAATATGCCTCCCAGCGCTTTCCGTTACTCTAAAGGAAAGGCAGTCGCATCAACACCAACCATCAATATGGTAGGAAATGCATCAGCCACTTTTCCTACCCAAAACTATAACACTGTTCCATGGTCCTATGGACCAGATTGGTTTGTCAACGCAGTCGGAGGGAACAATGGCCCGAACAGAAACTTTAGGAACCAGAACAGAGGGAACCGGTACTATGATGAACTGCAAGCTCCCCAGTCTGTGATACTACAAGGGTTAATGGAACAGGGAGTGCTAAAACCTTTAGAAAACTATAAGCCACCAAATCCTCTGCCCAACACATGGAATCACGCCCAGTATTGTGAATATCATCGCTGCAGTGGTCACCTCACCGACAAGTGCTATATGTTCAAGAATGCTATCCAGAACCTGATAGATGATAAGGTTATTGAAAAGCCTCCTCCCAGACCAAATATAGTCAATAACCTCTACCTCAAATCAATATGATTGAGGTTGACGAAAAAGTTTATGAACCCAAGTTTGAAATAAATAAACATCCATTACCATATATCCTTGTTCCTTTCTCTCCATCTTTATCCATAAAAGAGCCTAGCTGCAATATGCTTTCTTGGGACACTATCCTGGGTAGCCAAAATACCTGTAATATTGAAAAAGCCACTTGGGTCGGTGGGGATGTTAGCCACCTTACTAGATCTGGTCGGGCCTACCAACCAAACCTGGAAAGAGGTGACCACTCTAGCAAAGACCAAGAAATAGATACTGGGGCTAAAACGGTGGAAGATACTTTATTAGCTCAGATGAAGAAAACCTAGGCCAACATATCCATCTGGGGCTTGCTTTGCGCTTCCAAAACCCACCGTGACACGCTGGCTAAGTCTCTAAGTTAGGCAGTCATTCCTATTGAAACCTCCCCAAATGAGCTCACTTAGATGATCAGAAACATACACTTTGGAAATGTAATTATGTTTACTGATCTAGATCTGCCAAAGGAAGGAACCAACCACATTGGTACTCTCCATATCACTGTGGGGGTTATGGAAAAAAGGATTCCTCGAGTTCTGATAAACAATGGGTCTTCTCTGAATGTGTGTCTCGTCAGCACTTTAGCCAAGTTGGGAACAAAAATATCAGAACTTGCTCCCTCGTCGCAGACAGTAAGGGCATATGACAACACCAGTCGATGTGTCCTAGGGGTGGTCACTTTAATGATGACTATTGGGCCATTAACCATGCCGGTAGAATTCCAGGTTTTGGACATACCTGCCACTTTCAGTTTATTGCTGGGACACCCTTGGATTCATGGGGTAAAGGGGGTACCCTCTTCATTGCACCAACATGTCAAATTCATCCACGATGACCACATAGTAATTATTTTGGCTGATAAGATCGTGGAAAATAAGGAAAACGAGGACGTCCCAATCCTCGAAATAGAACATGATGACACTGGTATCTTTCTCAGTGGCTTTGAAGTTATCCCCCATGCTGACATCACCGGGAAGAAAACTACTTCCCTAGGAAACATGGTCCCTTTAAACATGTTTCGAAAAATGAATTATATGCCTGGCCTGGGTCTCGGTAGAAATCAGCAAGGACTTGTTAACTTAGTCCAAGATGAACTCAAAGAATGGATCCCTCCTTTCGGTCTAGGATACAAACCTACCCACCAAGTAAGCCATGAATGAAACAAAAAACGTGAGAAAGCTAAGGCAGAAAAAGAGAAACGTCCTTATAAATATCCCCCTCTCCAACCATATAGAAAAACCTTAAATGGTTACTTTATAAGGAAAGGGGAAACGGAAGCCTATCTCATGTTTCCTGAGCCTTGGTTAGACCAAAATGGGAAAAGACACCCTGGTTGGGAGATCTTTGAAGATGTCAGTATTCTTACCGATAAAATGGAACAAGTAACCCTGGAGCCCCGTAGCACTGCATATAAGACTGTCACTATAGAAAATACTTGGTCTATAGACCAAGTTGATTATGCTTTGGCCCTATTAGATGACGACGATCTGGGAGACAGTTTCCTGGGTATGATAGACGGAGGCACTTATTATGAAAAGCTCCCTGCTGAGTTTGAGTCTATTGCTGATAAGCCTCTGCAGAATTGGTATACTACGACCGGCCCGCTCTTGACTCCCGCAGATCTGGTGGACCGATTCGGATATACTATCCCCCTTCCTTCCCCTAGCTTTACGGATTAGTCATCTACCGATCTGCTCCCTAAAGTTAAGGATCTCAAACCCTAGGTCCTCAATAATGTAAATAAGCATGTACAATTTGCTATTAATGATAATCTAAATATCTTTGCTTATTCCTTAGTTACACCTACATTAAAAGACACATTAAATAATTATAATAATGAGTCATTTGATGAAATGGACCCAAAAGATAAAAAATATTTGTTTGAGCTTGTAAAGTCAGTCGAGCACCAAGAAAAATCTCATTCATCAGCAGCAACTAAAGACTTGTACACTATCAATCTGGGGCTGAACAACGAAATAAAAGAAATCAAAATCGGCAACTACCTGCAAGGCCCTGAAAAGGTAGCACTCATTAATCTCCTCAAAGAGTTCGTGGACATATTTGCATGGTCCTATGAAGATATGCCCGGGCTAGACCCAGCTATAGTCGAACACCAGATCCCCATATATCCGGATGCTCAGCCAATCAAGCAAAAGCTCTGTCGGATCAAACTGGAATGGTCACTACAAGTGAAAGAAGAAATAATGAAGCAGCTGCGGGTCAAATTTATTCGGGTAATTGAATACCCGATCTGGCTGTCCAACATAGTGACCGTTCCCAAGCCCAACGGGAAGGTCCGGATCTGCCTAGATTTCCGCGACCTCAATAAGGCATCGCCCAAGGATGACTTCCCTCTACCCAATATTGATATTGTGGTAGACGCCGTTGCTGCCCATAAAATCAGATCCTTCGTCGACGGCATGCTGGGCTATAATCAAATCAAAATGGCAGCAGAGGACCAGGAGAAGACCACATTTACTACTCCTTGGGGGACCTATTGCTACAATGTCATGCCATTTGGGCTGAAAAGTGCTGGGGCTACATATCAAAGGGCTGCCACCACCCTCTTCCATGACATGATTCATAAAGAGATCGAGGTCTATGTCGATGACATGATCGTGCACTCCAGCGACGCCAACGGTGCTCATATCAAAGACCTTCGAAAATTCTTCGAAAGGTTAAAGAAGTACCAAATGAAGCTTAACCCAACCAAATGCACATTTGGGGTTACTAAAAGGCAAGGTCCTGGGATTCATGGTAACCGAGTAGGGCATCGAGATCGAGCCAGCAAAAATCAAAGCCATCATAGAGATGCCGCGGCCAAAAACTCCGATCGAAGTCAAAGGCTTTCTAGGCCGATTGCAATATATCAGCCGCTTCATCAGACAGCTGAATCTATATGTGATCCCCTCTTCAAACTCTTAAAGAAAAACACTGACCAAGTCTGGGACGAGAAATGCCAGCTAGCCTTTGAAAAAATAAAAGCCTATCTTACCAATTCACATGTGCTAGCTCCGCCCCATACACATAAACCGCTCCTCCTATATTTAACCGTCACAGACACGTCAGTAGGGGCTATGCTCGCACAAGAAAAAGAAAATTCCTACATTGAAAATGCCATATACTTCATAAGTAGGAAGCTGCAAGGAAGCGAGCTAAATTATTCAGCATTGGAGAAAAGCTGCACCGGCCTAGTCTGGGCAACGGAAAGGCTCAAAACCTATCTGCAAGGACGATCCATCAAGCTCATCTCCAGGATGGATCCTATAAAGTACATCTTCGGCAAGCCCTCACTATCTAGCCGACTGGCTAAGTAGTCATTTCTTCTCAATGAGTTTGACATGACTTATGTCACGCTTAAATCCATCAAAGGCAGCGTAATTGCAGACCATTAAGCCGATCTGCCCTTAAAAGCAGAAGATACAGTTGAGCCTAGCTTCCCAGATGAAGGTGTCCTGGAAATTATTGACCATGACACCAGCTGACAAATGTTCTTCGACGGAGCCGCAAATAAAAGAGGTTTCGGCATAGGAATCTTGCTAATCGACCCAGAAGATTCCCATACTCCATTGACCATAAGGTTGGAGTTCGAATGCCCAAATAATACGGCGGAATATGAGGCATGTATTGCCGGTCTAGAAGAAGCTCTCCAAAAGGGAGCCAAAGACCTCGAAGTCTACGGAGACTCTGCCCTGATCATAAACCAAGTCGAAGGGAAATGGAAGACCCAGGATCCCCGGCTGCAACTCTATCATGCCAAGTTGACAAAGATTTCTGCCATCGAATTTGATTCTATCTCGCTCCATTATTTGTGGCGAGATAGAAATCAATTTGCCGATGCATTGGCCACTCTGGCATCATTGGTCCAAATTCCCACGAAAACCCAAGTCCAACCATTTGTAGTTGGGAAAAGGGTCACTCCGGCATATTGCTTTAAAATTAATGCAGCCCCTGAAGCAGATCACGAGCCCTGGTACTCTGACATCTTAAATCTGCTTCAGAAAGGGATCTATCCTCCCGGCTTAGACAAAAGAGAGAAAATCTCACTGTGGAGATGGGCATCGTAATTCGTGTTCAACGGTGGCAGCCTATATAAAAGGCATTATCAAGGCCTTAATTTATTTTGCGTCGACCAAGCAAAGGCTGAGCAAATCATGGACCAGCTGCATGGTGGTACCTGCGGACCCCACATGAATGGCCATATGCTATCTAAGAAAGTTATCCGGTAGGGGTACTATTGGAGTACACTTGAAACCGACTCTATTCGGTGGGTGCGTCATTGCGACAAGTGCCAGCGTTTCGCAAATTTGCAGCACGTGCCCCCGCATATCTTATATAACTCCATAGCCCCCTGGCCCTTCTCAACTTAGGGAATCGACGTTATAGACCAAATTTACCCGAAAGGATCTAATGGCCACGAATACGTTTTGGTAGCCGTCGACTACTTTACAAAGTGGGTGGAAGCCTCCTCCTATAAAATTCTGAATGCTCGAAAGGTGTCCGAATTTGTCCGGACCAATATCATATATCGATAAGTAGTGCCTTTCGAGATAATCTCTGACAATGACACGCATTTTGAAGGGGACGTGAATAAATGCGCCTCGCCTCGGCGAGTTCAAAATCCAAAGGCATAAATCCTCCCCCTACCGATCGCAAGCCAACGGTACTGTTGAAGCAGTCAACAAAACACTAGAAAATATTATCAGAAAAATGGTTGATACAGGAAGAGACTGGCCAGAAAAATTGCCGCTAGCCCTCTAGGGCTATCGCACTTCAGTTCGCACACCCACTGAGGCTACCCCTTACTCTTTGGCATATGGCATGGAGGCAGTGCTGCCGATTGAAGTTGAAATTCCATCATTAAGAGTGATGATGGAATCCGCATATCGAAATTGATTGGGTCAAAGGCGAGAAGAATTAGCCCTAATCGATGAACGACGATTGCTAGCCAGAGCATACCCGAGCATATCAAGGCGGATAGCCCGAGCCTTCAATAAAAAGTCGAGGCCGCGACATCCAAGTCGGGATCTCGTGCATTTGAGAAAAACCCCTAGTTATGTGGACACTAGGGAAAGTGGAAATCCCCTTGGATGGGACCATATGTCGTCAAAGAAATCCGGTCAGGAGGTGCAGTCCTCCTCACGAACCAAGAAAGAGAAGACCTTGTTCAGCCCTTCAACCTTGACAAGCTCAAAAGGTATTATGATTGAGCTAATCCATCCGGACAGGCTTGCTTCCCTCTCCGGCAAATCGCTAAATTTGGCCGAAAACCCGAAAGGGCGGCCTAGGCAAAAATTAGAGCAAAAAAAAAAAAAACACAACAAAGAAGGAGAATATAAGGGCTCGCTAGGCCGAAAACCCGAAAGGGTGGCCTAGGAAATTAGCATAAAAATGAAGAATAAAAAAATCAGAGAAAAGGGGAGGGGAATGCACTCCTGGCTCGAAAAAAAGAAAAGAAAAAACCACGAAGCTGCTTAAAATAATAATAATATAATTACAGTCCTAAGGTGCAACTTAGAAATAACTGCTTAAAGATATTTAAAATTATACATTATTTGCCTCCATATATTATTTTGCTACTCTACCCCCTTTTTTGTTCCCC
>CM028377.1:140616747-140651588 GCA_013146195.2 Codonopsis lanceolata
ATGGCGCAAGCGTCTCGATCACCTCAACTTCAGCACTCTCAAGCTCTCCAAAATGGGCTTGTCAAAGGTCTACCTACGGTGTCTGCCCGATCATGAAGAAGTGGTAAAGCTTGCCAATTAGGAAAACTTTCCAAGTCTTCCTTCAAAAGAAATATGTCTTGTCAACAAAGCAGACCTCTTCAACAATATGGATCTCTTTGGACCAATCACTACGGTCGGTATTTACGGAGACAAGTATACACTTGCGGTAGTTGACGACTACTCTAGGTTCACACAGGTTGAAACAATGACTTCAAAAGATGAGACATATGATCTAGTCACCGCCCTTTTGAGAATACTTCAAACTGGCTTGAAGACATTAGTGATATAAGATCGAACAATGTACCTTGAATTCAAGAATAACGGATTGTAGAAAGATCTTGTGATGACCACGGGATCGGCCTGACCTCTTCTTGCCGGAACTCCTCGACAAAATGGTGTAGGCGAGCGCGAGCAGCGATTGAGCGGCAAGAACAATGTTAGCGAGAAGCAAAACTTCCAATACTTACAGGCGAGCAAATCAGACTGCTGCATGTTTTACCGAGCAGATCTACGGTAAACAAGTTTCATAACAAAACTCCATATGAAATATGGAGAGAAGAAACAAAAACATAAGATTTCTTAAAATCTTAAATTTGTAAATGTTTATTCTTAAGTAATGGAAAAGAATATAGAGAAAATTTGATGCAAAATCGAGCGAAAGGAATTTTTACGGGTATTCCAAAAAACATTGAAAGCATTCGCATTTTTATAAACTCATTTAAAAAATTTAGAATATGTGCATGTTTCTTTTGATGAATATGACTTGTTAGAGCCTAGAAAGGCTCAGAATGTTGCTAATGATTACGATAATGATAGAGGCAGTACAAATCTGACATCTCTTCGATGCAGATAACCTCACCGAGAATCCTGCTGACTACGGAGACTTTCGATACCGCTAACCCCTTCATGGCGGACTTCAGCTACTGCCGTCACGAGTTCCAACTCTTACGTTGAACAGGACCCATCTCTTACGTCTTACCCCAAACACCTTTCGGATCACTCATCCTTCTTGTTCACTTTGAGAAAATGAAAGGTTTCGAAGATCTATCTCTTAAGCCAGATTTTGGTGAATCTCCTCAATCTACTCGAAATTCTTAGGGAAGACCTCACGGAAGTGATCTTCCTCCAACCATTATTGAAACAAGAGATCATCATATTTCCCAAATAATTGGTGATCTCAATCTGGTAGTACGAGGAATAGAGTTCGAGAGAGAGACTATGTTTGCATATGCATTTGTATCGAACTCGAGCAAAGAAAATTGATGAAGCTATTGAAGATCATAAGCTGGATTGAAGCTATGCAAGAAGAGGCTGAACCGGTTTGAAAAATACAAAGTGTGGACTTAGTTGAAGGCCGTGATCACGATTATCGGCTGAAATGGGTTCTGAAACAAAAAGAGATGAAGATGGAAATGTCACCGAGAAACAAAGCTAGGCCAGTTTGCTCAAGGATCAGAAGCGGGGAAGAAGGGATTGACTTCGATGAAACATTTGCTCATGTTGCTAGATTAGAAGCAATCGGACTCTTTTTTAGCCTATGCCTCGATTCATGGATTTCAAAGTGTATCGGATGGATGTGAAGAGTGCCTTTCGAATGGTGATCTTCAGAAAGCGGTATCACATTGAACAACCTCGAGGATTTGTCATTCAAGACAAAGCTGGATCATGTCTGGACTCAAGAAAGCTCTCTATGGTCTAAAGCAAGCTCCCGGAGCTTGGTATGGCTATCCAAGTTCTTAATAGAGCAAGGATTCGTGAGAGGAAGGATAGACAACTACTCTGTTCGACCTCAAACACAAAAGGTCATTCTCTACGGTACAAATCTATGTGGGCGATATCATCTTTGGATCAACTAACCAATGCAAAGATTCGGCTGGTGCAAAGCAAGTTCGAGATCGTATGATGGGAGAACTTACCTATTTTTTCTAGGGCTGCCAATTCAACGGACTTGAGGCAGGAATCTTAAATCGACTAAACCAAATATCTGAAAAGGAACTAATCAAGAAATTTGGTCTTCATTCAGCTAAAGGATTTGAGACTCAGATGTCTCAGAAGCGCCATCTTGATAAAGATGAAAAGGAAAGCAAGAGAACATAACCAAATGCGATGAATCATAGGTTCACTTAACACCTTCTTGATGAGCGACATTATGTTTCTTTGTTTGTGTTTGTGCAAGATTTCGGGGCAGATCGAAGGAATCACATTTGCTAACGCCGCGTATCATCAGATATGTTTCAACAACAACAAATCTAGGCATACGGTATTCCAAAGCGCACAACTTTGACCTAATTGGATACTCGGTCACGAGATTATGCGGCTTGAAAGTGAGCAAAAAGCACGGTGGGACTTGTCAATTTCTTGAAATAGACTTGTCATGGTCTGCAACAAGTAGGTTACAAACTTCAACCCGCAGAGGCGGAATACATTCTTTGCCCGGCGGATTCTCTCAGCTTCTGGATGAAAGCAACTGACTAGTGGACTACAACATCAGGCGCAAATTGTCCAATTATGTGTGACAACACATCTGATTTCCGTCTCAAAATCGATGATGCACTTCGAGAGACAAAGCACATTGATATCCGTTATCACTTCCTCAAGATCATGTGGAGAAAGGTAACATCGATGCGGAATATGTTCAAGCGAGCATCAATGGCTAACATTCTCCACAAAGCCCTTTGGATGCCACGGGTTTTTATTTAAGGAGAAATCTTGGTATGATTGATCTCTTTGTAATTCAATGCCTTATAATTTTTCTTTAATAGGTAGACTTAGTTTTAAACAAGCCGGAAGGCGTAACTTTCCCTTTGGTGGAAGGCTTAAGGTTAGCATCTTTCTTAGTCTATTTTAGGTTAAAGGTTTCTAAAGCAATAAAGGGGTCGGGGTAAAAATGGTACTTAGAAAATATCTAAAGTTCCACTTGCAGTGCTAAAATTTTTCTTTAAATAGACCTTGAACCACCCTTTCCAAAACTTTCTGAAACCCTTTTTTCTAAAATATTTCTTTCTCTATTCAAAGCCTACTATCTGCCGTTCCCAAAATCTTTTTGTTTCTTCTTCTCATCGACAACAATGGTATGTTCTTCTCTACTCTACTACTTGGTATTCATTGTTTCGTATTTCATTTGTTAAGCAAATTGTTTTGGAATACAAAAAGTCGCTCTCGGTAACTAAGTATACGCCATTGTTGTTCTTGAAACCTAGAAACTAACAATAGTTTGTATGCTTTGAATGCTTACTCTCTTGAACACTTCTGTTAAACATTTCTCTGGTTTGCTTACACTAAACATTCTAGGGTTTCAAGTTTTCATTCGAAAATTTTCAATAATCTCAAAAAAACTTGAAATCTCTATTTTTTGAGGTAAAAGCCTAAATTTTTTTGCATTTCTTTCGAGGCAAAATCAAAATCAAGCGAGGCGGCGAGGAAGGAACTAGACCAAAAAAGACATTCCTCAAGTTTGGGCGTCAACCTTAGGGATATCAACTTTTCAGCTTTCGTAGCGTCATCGTAGCCACAGACAAAACTTTATATACTCGGGATGTCGTTGACCTCAATCTGTTTGAACTATTGCCGTAGGAGTCAAGGCTGCGGCGACATGAATGCCTCGGGATTCTTCCAGCTCTTACGCCTCAGGCAAAAGACTACGATTTTCAAGAGTTCTATCGAGGATGGAGCTCAAAGCAATAAAAATGTTACTGGATGGATTAGAGGCCGTCCTATCTCCATCACCGCCAGATCATCTCCACCATTATTGGTGTGCATTTCGGTGGTGCTCTTGAATCAACTATTGCTTTGAGGCGATCATGCACGGGGCAATGAGGGGAGTTGATACCCCAAGAGAACCACTGAGGAAGATGCCGAGGAATCTCTTCCCATTGGGCGTCTCTTGCACAAGCCACCTAATGGACAAGGGGTCTCATTGCTCAAAAGTGGTGCTCATGATATGTTTACAACACAAACAGCTGACTAAACCTTACCGTCGTGCGTCTTCGCTTGGACCCGTCAACTTCGGGTCTATTATCTTCAATGAACCGAAGCAATGGGTGGAAAGAGTCAATAACAACCCCACCTGCAAACGGCCCTTTGTCAGACTGATCAATGCTCTTCTTCAAGACAGAGCGGAGTCAACTTTTCCTTGAAGGAAGATGAGCTTATAGTGGTGGCCAAGGAAGCGGTTGACAACCGTTCTTCAACAAATATAAAGAATACGAGAACAAGCGAAGGCTGCGAGCAAAGGTCTTCCGCCTCTCCATTGACAAGGTTGCTAAGCCGATTACCCGATTGTAGTCACCGCTTCAACATGGAAGCATATGAAGCGGCTAGCAAGACCTTCAAGAAGACTACGCTTCAAATTTGATGACCAAGTTGCTAAGAAACTCCATCAACAAGCCAAAGGTCTGGCTGATGAGGAAGAGCAGCTCTTACGGGCCAAGCAGAAAGCCAAGGCCAAAAAGACTCGAGCGGAAGAAGTAGCAACTGAGGAGCAACGTGCGAAATGGATAAGGAAGGAGATGAAGGAATGCCAAAGGACAAGACTCAGATTGCTCTTCCTGCATGCCACGATGCGTCCACCTCCCCCTTCCCCAACCCAACCATCCCCAAGCTTCAACAAAGCACCAACTCAACCATCTACCTCTCTACCCAAATTTCTCTCTAAAACCAAGCGACCACCATCATCTTCACCAACACCTCACCTAAACCAAAAGCGTGGCGACTACGTAAAACCTTTGAAAACTAGCCACTGCGGACCTTCCTGGAGTAAGCAACTAGGCCCCATTCACCGCTAATTTGGGGAAGAAAAAAGAGGTATCACGCAAACAAACCTTCTTGTCGACCAACCATCTGGCGCCCAACCCTCTTCAGTTAACCAACCCTACCGCCACATCAAGCCAACCTATTCCTCTTGAGGTCATCTACTCGGAGGACTTCACCCTCGGGAGAATCTATCCCTCGGGAGGAGCCTGAGGCGAGGAGGAGACTACCGATCCCCAGCTCCTCCTCCTCCTTCACCCTTCTTGACTACTCTCCTAACCCTTCCACCCCTATCTCACTCGGCCTACCCAAACCACTTCATCAACACCATGCCAACCAACCTGACTCCTCTCTGCCAAACCAAACCAATCTGCTGTGCCAAATTCATGTTTGAACTTTCCTCGGTAGCATATCTATTCTCCCACGACCAACCACTGACCTCAGCCTAACCTTATGAGGCCCAAAAGCCTCTTATCCTGCCCCTTTTTACGGTTCTCCGCAGGCCTTTTGCTCGAACACTCGATTGTCGTTGAAAATTACGTCATGACATTGAGTTAGACTTCGCCAACCCCTCCCTCCCCAAAACCATCTCTCTCCTCCACCGGCACCATTCCAACCCAAGACTCTTCCTCTTGAAGTCACTCCTCCTCTCCAATGACCCTTCAAAGGTGTCTCCACAAGCCACTCTCTGGCACCTTCACATTCACGTTGGCGGGAACCATCTTCATCTCAGTAGCCAATGCTGAAATTTTGTCAAGGTTGGACGCTATTTATGAAAGGCTAGGCGAACTTACAAGTATTACTACCGATTCTGAATAAATCGCCACCGCTTTCGTCTAAGGCCAACGACCAGGCCTTTGCTCTTCTTCACCAATTCAAGAAGATGTATGGAGCCGTTTTGGACAAATGAGACATGAGTTCTGGACGTCAAGATCAATGTCGAAGCACAAGCGATGAATGCGTCCGGCTACTGCTCATCCCCTCTTACTGAGTTGTTCCATGCTATCACACTTTGCATCTCGGCAGCGGCCGCCCACTCGAGCTCAACAACATAGCTCGTGACTCGCGCTCATGACATCATGAATGCTCGGCGTGATCGCGATCCGGCCATCACGGAGGAGAAAGCAAATGAAGTACATAAAGCGAATGCTCATGGAAGAGAACGGCCGTCTTCGTGAAGAACTTCGACTACAGCTCGTTCCACGAGACTTCCCACGGATGCCGATGATGAATACGTTCGAAGAGCGGAAGAGCTAGAGACGGCGTAGGGAGAAAGCGGCAGACAAAGGAAAAAGGAAACGACCTTGGTAAAATATGTATATGTTTTTCCCTTAACCTTTGTACTTATCCTATCTTTTGAAAACTCTGTAAACATTAAACTTCTTGTTTATAATACAGAAGATTATCTGCCTTTCAAAATTTACTTTTGTTTAAAGTTCTTGATATTTCATTTTCTATATCTGCTTAGAATTTAAACACTCAGTTTAAATTTATTTAACTATTTGCTACTAATATGTGTGTTGTTCTATGATCTCCTTATCTTTTTGTGCACTTAGATTAGTCTTTACACTTGAGGTGCTCTACTGTTTGATAGAGGCATGTCTTCCGTTATAAAATGAATAAATCTCTTAGACATGCTATTATCTATCACGTAGTCGGTTATAGCCCTCATTTGTAGTAATGATGACCAGATATAAATAGGAGAAGATTGTTGATACTTATTGTAATTAGATTTATATCTGCTCATACATTACACTAGTTTTATACATCAGTGGTTAATTGGGCTACGTATCGATTAACGTGGCAACTGTGTATAGAACTTTCCCAAGTATAGCTTTTATAGGACTTCACAGGTTCAGCGGAAAACCTCTTCAAAGCTTCACCGGAAGACCTACTCAAGCTTACAACGGCATACCTTATGTAAACATGGTCAATCATGACGTGTCCAGTCAAGAAATCTTTGTTGAATCAATTTAAGTTTATTCTTATCAAGTTTGAATTTAAATTGAGACATTCCGACATCTCGAGACCATGGCAAAGACTTTCGCGGGAAGACTTTTCACGGCACGAACGAAAAGCGGGGAAGCGGTGTCACCTACTTGTAACAACTCATAGATCGACATCAGTTGCCCAACTCCGATCTCGCAAAAGATCTTTGTACTCATTCACTGCACGATATTTGTGAAGACAAATTTCTTGATTGATAGCCCCATGCATTTAATGCATTCAACCTAATAAATTTGTTAAGTCTTCGTCTTCTCAACGGATCTCAAGAATGCTCATGCTATAAATCTTTGCCATTAAAGGCGAAGAAACACACTTGACGAACTACTCTGAAAATCTACAACAACTTTAAAGTCTTAATACTCAGTGCATTCAAGAGATCTTAAACAGATCAAGAAGTCCTCGTCAACAACAAGAAGCTGTGCATCAACATTTATTTTTGTACTTCTTGTTGTTTTCATTCAAAACTATTCTTACGCAATTAAATATCACGCTTACACGGATATTTAATTCCTTAACAAACACAAGTCAATATTTTGTACACGATCCATTGGGAATATTCTTTGTAATAGATCTAGTGGAAAACATATCTTGCACTATTTAAATCCAAGGTTGATTTGCCTTGGTGGTAGGCGTAACACTTTTATAGTGTGAACCATCCCAAAATACTTGTGTTAATTCCTTTTAAATCGTCTACTTACTTAACTGCTTATTACTTTATTTATCGTTATCCTTTACAGCAAATCTTAAGTAACCTGTAAAAGGTCTACCGGTAGTCCTTATCGGCAGACCTGAACCAGCTTCTTTGATAGACTTTCGTTACTTCAATCTTTTCAATAGATTGTAAGTACTTCTCAAAGAATTATCTTAAAAAGTTTTTAAGTGTATAATAAGTTATTCAATCCCCCCCCCCTTCTAGCTTATTATTGTGCCCGTTGGGACCCACAGGAAGCATCATCGGCAATTTTTCCAAAAGAGTGGAGCTTGGCGAGCCAAGGAAAAACTAGAACTGATTCATACAAACGTGTGTGGGCCTATGGAGAATCCAACTCATGCCAACAATAGGTATTTTATCCTCTTCATTGATGACTATACTCGTATGACTTGGGTACCTTACCTGTCACTAACAAAGCAACTCCCCTCACTTCGGCCACAACAAAAATAAACAAGTGTTTTGCTCCCGCACCGAGCATCAATACTCGCCGGACAGGGAGCAGGGGGCCACTGATGAGTTCGGCCCAAATCCTGGTCACGAGCCAAGCACATGGGGCACCACGTGATGAGTACATGCATGTTAGAGACCAAGAAAGAGGTCACCCATGCAGGATAACCACGTGATAAACACCATACATCTATCCCGAGCAGGAATCTATCTATCAATCACGAAGCTCGAAATAGATCGATCTCCATCCCGGGCCTAAGCGGCGCAGCTCCCGGCAGAGATTCAAGCCATAATTAAGTCATGATTCCGTCAGTTACGCGGTCAACCCGCATTTATGGTCATAAAGGCCTATGATTTCGCCATAGCGATAATTCACCCAAATTTCACTCCCATAAGGGCTATATATACCTAACAATGTTTCATTTCAAAGGTACGCACACTTTTGTACACCGAAACCCTGTCATTTTGCTTTCAACAAGCTTAATACTTACTTTCACGCCTGAGGGGTTTTGCGAGGCCCTGCCTTGCATTCCTACTAAGGTCTTCTTCTTTTGACATGTTTCTACAAGATCCTACCTTTACATAAGCTCATATATCCTACAAACCGCAAGGAACGGCCCAAGACCAAATTGTAGAGCATCAGTTAGTTTAACCTTTTCTGAATAAGTAATTATCCTTAGTTTTTATTGTCTGTTGCTCCATCTAGATTCATCTAACCATCTTACAATATGATCTGTGTACTCCCTCCAGCCCTTGGGTCACCAAGGTTAGAAATTTGGTTCCTTACAAGTTAGGGGAAAGAACTACGTTTTCTCAAAAATATCTTGCAACATGTATTTTTTCCGTCTTTTTCTTCTTTATTTCTTTGTTTTTTGTTTATGAGTGCTGCCATGACCTTCTTTGGACCAAATTGAAAGGAGTAAAGGATTAAAGTAGCCGACCAGAGTTACAGGGATTTTTTTTGTCTTGAAAAAATTGTATTAACAATTCTGATGCATGTTTTTAGCATCAGCATTATTTGATTTTTTTTATCTTGAAAATATTGTGTTAACAATTCTGATGTCTAGCATTGACATCAGCATTATTGAATTTTTTTGTCTTGAAAAAACTGTGTTAACAGTTCTGATGCATAGCATTAGCATCAGCATTATTGGATTTTTTTTGTCTTGTAAAAACTGTGTTAACAGTTTTTATACCTAGCATTGGCATCAGCATTATTGAATTTTTTTTGTCTTGAAAAAACTGTGTAACAGTTTTGATGCCTAACATTGGCTTCAGCATTATTGGATTTTTTTTTGTTTTGAAAAAATTATGTTAACAGTTCTGATGCCTGTCCTTGGCATCAGCATTATTGGATTTTTTTTTTTGTCTTGAAAAAGCGTGATGCCGATTCGATGTCTAAGCATCACGATTCGATGTCTAGCATTGGCATAAGCATTATTAGATTTTTTTTTGTCTTGAAAAAAATTGTGTTAACAATTCTGATGTCTAGCATTGACATCAACATTATTGTATTTTTTTATCTTGAAAAATTGTGTTAACAATTCTAATGCCTAGCATTGGCATCAGCATCAGCATTATTGGATTTTTTTTGTCTTGAAAAAATTGTGTTAACAGTTCTGATGCCTAGCATTGACATCAGCATTATTAAATTTTTTTATCTTAAACAAACTGTATTAATAGTTCTGATGTCTAGCATTGGCATCAGCATTATTGGATTTTTTTTATCTTAAAAAAACCGTGTTAACAGTTCTGATGCCTAGCATTGGCATCAACATTATTTGATTTTTTTTGTTTTGAAAAAACCGCATTAACAAATATGATGTCTGTCTTTGGCATCAGCATTATTAGATATATTTTTTTGTCTTGAAAAAACTATGTTAACAGTTTTGATACCTAGCATTGGCATCAGTATTATTGGATTTTTTTTGTCATGAAAAAACTGTGTTAACAGTTTTGATGCCTAGCATTGTCATTAGCATTATTAAATTTTTTTTGTCTTGAAAAAACTGTGTTAACAATTCTGATGCCTAACATTGGCATCAGCATTATTAGATTTTTTTTTAATCTTAAAAATTAACAGTTCTGATGCATGTCATTGGCAAGAGACGAAAGGACTACCGTCTCTCCCCCTTCTCGCCTCCCTCTCTCTTACGATTTTCTACTTTTGTTTTAGTTACTTACTCTTTTGCGGCTCTATCACTCCTTCCACTTCTCTCCTTTGCAACTCCAGCCTTCGCCATCTCGCCCTCCCGTCAAGCCGCCGTCGCCAAAAGTAACTCTCTCAATCCGCTGCCCTCTCTGTAAAATCTGTAAGTTTCTCTTTATCCTGTAACTTTCAAATCTGTGTTTTATGACTTTGACAAAATTATTTCTATCTCCTTTAATATGAAAGAAAGTATCCAACTCTGAATTGGACTTAGATCAATCCAACATTGAAGATTACCTCTCTACTGATTCCGTTCAAGAACCCCACGGTAAGATTCGATTGTAAAATTTCTCCCCCATTCTCATTCCTTTTCTCTTTCTATATCCAAATGAGTGTGTTATTATTATTATTATTATTATTATATATATTATATTATATATATTTCTCTAGATCAGTTTTCTTGAGAGGTAATTAGTCACTAGTTACAAATGATATGATACAAATCAAAGGAGCATCCAAAATTTGGAACATATATAGAAGAAGGGAATCTAACAGCAAACTAAGAAATACAAAATCTCAACACCTAAGCAGGTATTCTCTTCGACGTCACCTTTATGCCTTAAAACAAATTAATACTTTGAATCGTTCAAAAGTAAGTAGTGAACATATCTGAAAAACTCCTGAATTAATTCCTCCCCTTCTCTTTCCTTTTCTTTTTCTGTATCCAAATGGGTGTGTTATTTTATATATGAATAAATCATTGTAGATTAAAATATTTTCTTTTAGTTCTGAATTGGACTTGAATTGAGCCAACATCGAAGATTACCTCCCGATTGATTCCATTCAAGAACCACCGAAAAAATTCGATTGTAAAATTCCTCTCCCCTTCTCTTTCCTTTTATCTTTCTGTATCCAAATGTGTGTGTTATTTTATATGTGTTATGCATGTAAACTGAGTTTTTCTACACTTGGGTTCTGGTATGCATAATTTTCTTGATTTTTGGTGTCTTTTGGATCCAATTTTGGTTTATAATTTTTGACTAAAATTTCAATTGTGTTTTTGGTATTTGATTCATTCAATCTGAAGCCATTGGTTGTAGTCGGAATTGTCTTGGCAGTTACTATTTACAAAGTATTTCTTTCTTTCAATTTTATTTTAAAACGTTGATTGCATACGTAGAAGTCACTAATTGATGGATGAAATGAAATTGTGATACTTTCTTTTCCATGAAAATTGTGGGGGGGGGGGTTTAACTTTTCAAAATCTTTTTTTCCAAAAGTGCTTTTTTAATATGAATTTAAATTCCATGTCAAAATTATTTGGACTTGGGATTCATGATTAGTTTTATAGCTCCTTATACTAATTTTGTTATCTAAGACTAAAGTCATAGAATATATGTGGAGTATCCAATTTGAATGATAATATATATAAAGTTTCTTTCTTTATTGCTTATATTTTCCTTCGGGGTTTGTCTGTTGCATTTTTTTGATGTAATTCATTGATTTTTTTTAGGATTAAAAGTTTTAATCAAAAATAATTTTAACGAATTCCAATTGTCTTTTATACACGGAACAACATACTATCGGCATCTCTACCAATCCATATGAGTAGCTCGATCTTGCCAAAATGGAAATGCAAAGGGTCTTTAGATAGAGGAGAAGGGGAGAAAAAGAAACAATAACTTGGTTCTCATTATGTTATTAATGTGACAATAAAATGAAAATCAATTTCATTTATTATGGTATTGAATATGTAACATTTAAGAGACAATCATAAAAAAATTACTTACAAACTTATGTAACCGAATTATTCATTTACTTTTTATTTGAATAATGATAATAATAAAGTGAATATAATTATTATTTTCTTAATTGACCAACATTTAAGCTTTATTTTACCAATTTGTAAGCTTTCTTAGCAATTTAATTTATTATTAAATGATATTGAAATATCGTTTTATGTTTCAATTGATACATTTATATTATATAATATATCTTATAAAATAAGTGTGTACTATATTTAATAAATTTAATACAAAAAAATGTAAAAACTATCCATACAAAGTACAAGTTATACACTAGTGAAGGAGAAAAGAAAATGAAAGAAACTTCCCTTCAAACTAGGAGTGACAAAATAAGCGTTATGGATAAATGTGTGTTAGGCTATTATTTATGGTTATCCATGAATAATAACCTAACACCCATTTATCCATAACACCTATTTTACCACCCCTACTTCAAACTAATTAAAAGAGATGGGGGTTATGGTGCACCACCGACCGAATTAACAAACAAAGGAAAAAGGAAGAAACTAAATGTTGTTTAACTGAGAGACGTCATCCGGCCAACATCTAGACAAATACTCCAATTGTGAACGATAAAATAACCATATAAATGGCTAGTTACTTTGAGATTTAAATCTCATTGATTGGTCAACAGTCAAAATTGTCAAACAAATTAATTATCAATTAGACCCAAATAAATACTAATTGTTTATTATTAATTAGTAAAGGTTAAAATAAAAATATATTTTAATAATATAAAAGAAACGCGTAACGTATAATATACTTCTGGTCAATCTAACCGAAAACATATATTTTCTAGTTTTAACGTGCCATTTATATTTCAATATTATAAATCATAATTAATATAACCAAAGTCCAATACTGACTTATTATAAAAACGGGAAATTCGTGTCTCAAGAATTACAAGTTTCTATCTTCAATGCGGAAGCGAATCGATCAAAAATAATAGTACCAAGTATTTGGACGAATAATGACAAGGTAATAGAAAATATAACAAAATAACGCAAAAGAGAACAAAGAATTTTACGTGATTTAATCCACTCCAAGGCAAACAACAACTTCACTATAAACGATGAAGAATCACAATAGAGAGTTTTCAATGTACTCACCCTACCTAGGCTAGGGTTACAAGGATTGACACGATCCCACAGAGTACTACACCTCTCACAATTCAAAATAGTCACACGTTATTTTGTCTAACACCATCAAAACCTCGAAACCCTCGACCACATGTCGTATCGTCCATCTCCAAATTGTGTCTAACAAACTCGACCGGAATATCTCTTTCTCCCAAAACACAGCCCCATATTTATATGCATGGGTCATGTTCACCAAGATTAGTCCTAAGCTAATTAGGATTAAGCTTCCTAATATATGTGAAGAAAGAAATTATAGTCTTATTCTAATTTGAGACATAATTATAACAATACTTTAAACACGTCACACATCAAACCTAACATATTTTGAGCTAAAATGGATTTTCGGAAGACAATTACCCAAGTTCACAACATAAAACACATAAATAATGCAAAACACATAAAATAACACAATTACAAATATTTTATTGCAAGTCAAGTTCGATATAATTGCAAGTTTAATATTAACTATAATAAAACAAATAAATAGTCATAATAAATATAAAAAATAAACGCTAACTTTGGGTGTTTGTTTAATATTAATCAATTTGTAATGTAACTTTGTTTTAGATTTAATCAAGTGGAGTTAGCTCTCATTTGCGATTCAGACCTTGGTTTGTTGTCCACACGCTAGACATGGAATGTTTGTATCCATCTGGTTAATTTATGTATCTTTGTTTTAGATTTAATCAAATCATCTTGTTACCTTGGTTTGTTGTCCACACGCTGCGTTATATTATATTGATGTAACATCTTTAGTCAATGAAAATTAATATTTGCTTTTAAAACTCGTTAAACGTTATATTATATTGATATACTTTTGGTATCCAATGAAAATTACTGCTGCTTTTGGTAATTTGCTTTCTCGTTAAACTTATTTTAGGGTTAATAACGATTTTAATCAATTAACTGCTGCTTTTGGTCATTGTATCGTGTCAAATCTAACGTTTGAATTTATTAGGTGAGAAACCGACTTGACTTGGTAGTGTAACGAGAGAAAAGGGTATGCTCTCCTCATTTCGTTTCCCCAACCACCTCATATTGAACAACACAATCCCCGCCGACATAATTCAATACTTTAGCAAGGTGAAAAAGACGAGAGAAAAGGGTAAGCTCTCCTCACATTCCCCAACCAATCAATCGAAGGAACAACAATTACCAACAACAACAACGCCAAAGAAAACTCAATAATACCCTCCTAATTAACGACAAGAACAACAATAAAAACCCATCAAAACCTCTCGAATACCAACAACAACAACGCCAAAGAAAATCGATTAAAGTGACCCTCCTCCACAATCTAACGACAAGAACAACAAAATAACCAAAAACTCCTCAAAAAAATGGACGCCTCGCTATTAAAAAGCACACGACTCACCACGCTTCTCTAACCAAAAACTCTAAGCAAACACGCCCAAGTATTAAAGCACACTAAAGAAAACCCAACAATACCCTTCTTCACAATCTAACGATTCACATTCCCATTCAACACCAACAATGAACAACAACAAAAAACCCATCAAAATCCAACAGAAAACCCAACAATACCCTTCTTCACAATTAACGACAAGAACAACAACAAAAAACCCATATCCACTTGGATTGCTTCTAACCGTAAAACCTCAACATTAATCACCATTATAAGCTTCTACAACCGTACTTAAAAGGATAAACGGCGGGAAGGAGGTTTCTGGAACGAAGATAAGATTACAATCAAATTAAAAGGCTCGTGGTGGCCGGAACAAAGAAGGAGTTGAGAAAGACAGGGTGGCAAATAAATCCTTAAGTTTGTTTAAATTGGTCTTATGGATTTGGCCGGAACAAAGAAGTGCTATTTTGAAATGGGATGATCAAATGAGAAAGACATCTTGTTTATAGTTTGAACCCCCCAAAAAACCAATCAACTTATGGATTTTGTCAAGAATTTTTGGGGGTTTGAATAAATTGTTTATCTCCATCACGCTAGACATGGAATGGGTTGTACATCTTTAATGTTTGATCTCTCTCTCTCCTCTCTCTCACACACACACATAATATCTTGATGCCATATTTGGGTTTGGTCTTATTTCTTCTTATATCTGTGTCTTTGCTTAAGGGAAGATTCATGACCCGTTATATTTTATTGATGTCTTGAAACCGCCCGTTTTTGTATGTGGTTGGAACCTCGTTGTCGGTTTTCAACTCACTTATAGGTCACACATTAGTACTTGACTGATGTTTAACGAAAAGTATGTAACGTGATTAAAATTAGATACGTTTAGGATGAAATTTGATTAAGAGAGTACAAAAGGTACCAAAAGTAAAAAGTAGGTAAAGTTAGGGTACCAAAAGTGATATTAACCCCTTATTTTATTTATACTCCAAAATTTGTATTTTGTAATACCTTGTTTGACATCACTTGAAATATCAATTCATTTGTGGATTTGATTTAATTATACTCGTTGGACATTGACTTTCTTAATTGAAACTCCTTATAATCACTAAGTCAAGACATTGACTTTCTTAATTGAAACTCCTTATAATCACTAAGTCAAACAATCTGTTACATGAGTATGTGATGCTAATTACATGATAAAATATTTTAACACCACTTGGTGATATAGTGAGGTAATTCGGACTTACTAGTCAGACCTTTCGAGGCAGTTTGGTTCTTCGGGACAATTTGGGCTTCTTACTTGGAGCCATCGTTAGCTAGGTCGATAGACCGCTTAAGTGATCATGGACTTTGGCTAGTAGTCATTGTTTTCAACCGGTATAAGACTATTAATCACAACCGGACCTCTCATGTTAGTTTCGGGATTTATCTTTCTTTTAAAATTGCAAGATTGTATTTGGCGTTTGATTTTAGTTTTAAGTTGAGGCTATAATTGATTTATTTAGTTATTTAATCTTCATAAAATACTTGACTTTTGATATTGGCATTGTTCACTCACCAATTTCTATTTGTTTCCCCCAGGTCGTAAGTATATTTGGATCATTTTAGGCACGAGTAAGCAGTGTCGAGGGCGACCTGAGAAAAAATAATTTTATTAATTAGCACTTAAAGTTTTCTAATTATGTTTTTTTTTTACTTAAGTTATAGTAAAGTTATACGCCTTCGGTTTCCAAATTACTATACTGTTTTAACTTATTAAGTCACAAAAATGTTTTTCTAATAAAAAATTCATATATATATATATATATATATATATATATATATATATATATATATATATATATATAACTTTTATTTTTATTCAGTTTTCGGACAAAATGTACCAATAATTAGTTTGGACAAACTACATGAATGGTCCCCGTACTTAGACCTTATCCATGAATCATCTTTAAACATAGACTTTACTAGTGAATGGTATTTTTGGAGAGAGAAGAGTACTGAGATAATCCACAGTGTTCCTTTTATCACCATCTTAAAATTCATTCTAAAGTTTTTTTTACATTCTTTAAGACCCACAGAGTGCGCATCCTATCAAACACCTTATCTCTAAAATTAGTTAATTTGCCCCAAAAATATTGGATGAGTATTATTGAATATTGCATTCATCATATTGGTGAGTCTTTATTTATACGATGTTGGAAAAATTGTGTTTAAATTATGAAATTGTGCAATGTTGTGGTATAGATTCTTTATGTGTCATCTATATGTATTTATATATAAGTATATAACTAGTACTCTTGTCCGTGCCGATGGCACGACGCCCGTTTGTGAATTTATCAATAAATGAAGCAGATACTGTGAAAATGAACTATTAAAAATATTGACTTTCAAAAGGAGTCTTTTTGCCAGGAACGGAGGGATTAATTAATAATTTGCATATGAAATTGCGGGCCGAAAAAAACGGGCCAGACAAAAAATAAATTGATTAAGTCTGTCAAAAAGAAAAAAAAACAAATATTTCAAATTACAAAACTTACGATTTTTTTAAAACTTTTTTTTTAATTTGTATATGAAATTACGTGTCGAAAAAAAATTAAATTGATTAAGTTAATTACGATAACAATTAAAAATAAAAAATACAAATACAAATTTTCGCAACCATAAAACTGTAAAATAGTAAAATATTAACTGTAAAATAATTGAGTGAGAGAGAGAGAGAGTTAAATTTAGTTACATTGGTAAATTGAATTAGGTAAAAGACAGTTACCAACCGTCCTTCGCACATGTGAGGGTATGAGAGAATTACAGCCGTAAGATTAAAGTAAAAAAATTAATAACAATCACTTTTTATCCCAAGTCAATTGCACACGTATAAACTGAGTTGTATTGTATTATAGATAGTAAGGGTAGATTTCTCCTCTCCAAAATTTCACTTTTAATTATTAACTTTTCAATTATTATTTCATTATTTCTCTCTCCCGTCTTTTCCTTATTTTCTCTATCATCACCACCATCTCCTCTCTCTCAATTATATTTAAACATTTTTCTCTCTTTAAACATAAAAAATAGTAACTATAACAAAAATAATAGTTTCGGAGTTAAGAAAACAAAAATATAAGATGTTAGTAAAATAAAAATAATTTATGAAACAAGCCACTATAATAATAAAAGTTACAGAATCAACAAAATAAAAATAATTTAATGCGAAGGTTAGTAAAATAAAATAATTTACGGAACAAAAGTTTAAAACAAATTCTTAAAAATATATGTGTAAAACAAAAATACGTTAATAAAATAAAAATATTTGATGGAACAAAAGTAATAGTTACATAGTCAATAAAGACAAAAACAATTTAAACTGAGGTTACTAAAATAAAAAAAATTACGGAAAAAAAATTTATAACCAATTCTTAAAAATAGCTATCTAAAAACATACATTAGTTAAATAAAATTATTTGATGGAACAAAAATAATAGTTACGGAGTCAATAAAACAAAAATAATTTAAACTGATGTTAGTAAAATAATAAAAATAATTTATTGAACAAAACTTTAAAACAAATTCTTAAAAATTCTCATGTAAAACAAAAATTTGTTAGTAAAATAAAAATATTTGATGGAAAAAACATAGCAGTTACAGAGTCAATAAAACAAAACAATTTAAACTTAGGCTAGCAAAATAATAAAAAAATTATGGAACAATTTTTCCGTAAAACTAACTCTTAAAAATAAAACAAAAATAATAGTTACGAAGTCAATAAAACAAAAAAATATAATTGAAGTTATTAAAATCAAAATAATTTACAAAACAAAAATAATAGTTAACGGTAAGAATAATTTCACTATTTTGATTTTTACTTATTTTCTTCTCAGAAATTTCTTTATTCATAAAATGCAAATATAATTTAATAAAAATAATCATTCAAAAGGAAGAACTTATTTGAGTTCATATTATATTTAAAGGACGGAAAAAATTCAAGTTTGTTCGAAAACATTTATTATACAAAGTTTTTGAATAGTATAAAGTGTTTGGGGTTGTTAGACCATGAATTGACACTTAAAATTAGTGTTCCAGTAATGCTATTGAGAAGCATTGACCATATTGCAGGGTTGTGTAATGGAACAAGACTAATCATCATAAATCTTGAGGATCATATTGTTGAAACAAAATTTTTTAAAAGAAGCAATGTTGGAGAAAATGTTTTTATCCCAAGATTGTCATTAACTCTATCCGATGTAAGAATGTCTTTAAAGTTCCAGAGAAGACAATTAACATTACTGGTATCATATGCAATGACAATTAACAAGTGTCAAAGTCAATAATTGCACGTAAGTCTCTATTTGAAGAAAAAAAATAATATTTAGCCATGGACAGTTATATGTCGTAGTTTCTAGAGTAACAAATTATTTTTGTTTGAAGATATTGATATCTAGTGAAGATGAAAAACCAACTAATAAGACAACAAATGTTGCGTATAAGGAATTTTTTTTAGAATCTATAATGATTAGTAATATACTTATGTGTAATTGTTAATACACCGATCCTCCTTATTTTGTTTATGTACAATTTAGTCGATGTGCGTTTAATGCACGAGTTAAAAAAACTAGTTTCTATAATGACAAGGGTAATTGTGGGATCGTGTTCTACTCCGTGAGAACATCAAAATTATATATTTATTTGTCCAATTTGTTTTTGTTTTTTTTGTTTTTTTTTTTGATGAATAAAAGTTATGGTTGTTTAAAGTGAGGTGTTGTAAGTGAGTTTATCCCACATTGAGAAAGTAACAAATACTTGAGTGATTAATATACAAATGCCTTAAGTGGTAAGGGTAAGCTTTTATAGAATAGAAACTTTCTCTCGCGCACGCTTGTGCAGGGGGTGCAAATCAAGGTCCAATTTAGCTTTCGGGGTACCGTACTACCGCGGACACGAATGTCGGAACAAATTTACATGTTCAAACCAACTTACGTTTTGTTAATTATTCTTTTATTTTTGTAACTCCAGTATTCAATTGGCAAATTTATTATGTCTTCATGACACTTTAATGAGTTTTATAATGGGTGAATCAAAACGTCTGATTAATTATCGTAATCAATTCGTTTCTGCTTCAGCCTATATAATGGAGTTAACATCCACAATTGAAAAACATGATTAAGAACAATCTCTTTTTCTCTTCTGCATTCTGCATTTCGTTGAGCGAAGTCCTTCTTCCTCCTGTTTCATATTAGGCTCTGGCCTTTTGCATTGCGATGCCCAAAATTTTGATAGATTTCTATTGTGCATATCGATGCCCAATGTTTTCATTGTGATGCCCAAATTTGGGCAATGTCTTTGTCCACACGGCTTTCTTTCATTAAGGGTATCATCATCATTTTTTCCTCAAAAGTGTACTTTAGCGGTTTAAAACAAATATAAGGGACTTAAGCGGTTACAATTTCATCAAAAGGGACCGGTCTGAATTTCTCTAAAAATAAAAAATTCAAGTTCCATTATCACTCAAAAAGAAACAAACAATTTTACATGTACAATATCATTTTTTAAAATATATATATTTATAATATATGTACAATTTTTCATTAAAATATACTATTGATAAATCTCAATTATCTTTCTCATACTTGATACTTAAAAGTTAAATCAAATGCCCAAAAATTTCAATCAGATTATCAAAATACCAACAAGTCAAACAGTCAAGGATTTTTTTTAAATACATTAGTCATATTTGAGATATTGTAATATGGTTGGTCAAATCGATTATTTACGAATAATACGATAATTATTTGGATTTTTTTTTCTAACAAATTAACACGTTTATGTTTTAATTTTTAAAAATGGATTTTTTAAGTGAAACATCTTGAAATGAAATGGATAGAGTATGTTACAAAAAAAAAGGATAGAGTATGTTACCACAATATTTCTCAAATCTTAATAGCCTAAGAAAGTAACAGCATATTAAAATCAATAATCAAGTCATTAAACATGGTCAAAGATATGATGTGTATTAATTGAGAGACCAAAAAGAATGGATTACGTTACTTGAATTGACCAAGTAAAAAGGGGACTTTTCGTTTGTGTATATAAAGAAGATATGCTTCAATCCTGTTGAGGCCTGAGCTATGGCCTGTTTTCAAAGAAGACACGCTTCAATCCTGTTGATCTTCATTCTTTCCATCTTCATCAGGCAGCTGGTTTCAGTTACTGCAGGTTTGTTAATTTTATTGCTTCTATTTAATTTCAGACATAATCTAACAACTAGATGAAAATGTTAAGAAGCTTGGAAGGAGAAAGGAAATTCCTAGCCCCCCACCTCCTCCAATTCCCAATATACCACCTGAAAAGTCAAATTCGGATTCTCGGATGGACCCTCAATAGCACTATTCACTACGGTGATCCGTGGACTATATGTTTTTATTAAGGAAAATTTTGCAGATATTTATGAGCTTTGTTCGAGTATAAAAATTATTTTTTAAAAAAACAAAGAATCTGAGTTTTTATTTTTATTAAGCTTTTGTTTTTCCTTTCTGTTGCTCTCTTCTATAACCAAATCCACATTCCATTATTTTTGTTGCAAGAAACTATGAAGGGTGGCAAGTTGGGACCATAGTCACTAGGGGGAGCTTGGTTCGGTTCGGTTCAGTTTTTTAGAAAAAAATAGAAAATTGGGATCAGACCAATAGTCTGGTTCTCAAAAAATTTAGAACCGGAACCAACCTAATATGTATAAGAATCAAAACATTAGTCCGGTCCAGAACCATTCAAAGATGTATGAGAATCAAAACCAAACCAATACTATGATTTTTTACTTTTTAACTGTTTAATACAAATACATAATAAAATTTTTAAGACTGAAACTTCTTTAAAAAATTAAAAAATATTCGATAAAAATACATTCGACAATTAAAAATGTCGAACTCATAAACTCATAGCATAACAAATCGGTGGAAACAAAATAAGAAAAAAGTATCAACTAAAAAGTAGAACAAAGAAAGTATTAGGAATTAATATATATAATATATATACTTATATATATATATATATATATATATATATATATATATATATAATAAAATAAATAAATAAAAAACATATTGGGTCGGGTTGGTCCGGTTCCGTGTTTTTTTAGTTCGAGAACCAGGACCAACCCAAATATTCAGTTTTATGAAAATTCAGATCCATGACCAAACCAAAGTATTGGTCCGGTCCAGTTTTAATTAGTTTGATCCGATTCTATTGATTCGATCCGGTTCCGAAAAAATCCAGTACACCCTTGATAGTCAAACTGATTCGAAGACAGTTTTAATTTTTGGTCTCCTTGTAATTGACTCAGGTGGCTTGAGCACTCTCTTCTTGGACTACAATTGGTCATAGAGTCAAATATCCAAGGGTTTTGATGTTCTTTTTAACTCTAAGGACTTGTTCAACTTTTTTTTTCCTTCAAATAATATTACTACAACAGTTAAATCGTTTTTAAAAAATAACATTTGCTGGTATCGCCAAATATTATTCCAACCCGACTATGTTTCATAGAAAATGATTTCTAAAAAATGATTTTTAAAAAATGAAAAGATTTCATTTTCAGGTGTTTGGTAAATCTTTTGAAAATATGTTGGAAAACATTTTCGAGTGTTTGATAAACATACGAAAAATGTTATGAAAAATAATTTATAAGTAAATACAAAAAGTATATTCTAATATTAATGCACATATTGAATATAAGATAGTGTTGAATTTTAAGTAATTTTCATTTAGTAGCCCTCAATTTATCATAAGTGATGTCAAATCAATAAAGTTCATAATTTTTCAATCTAACAAATACAAATAAAAAATTTATAATTGATATGAAAAAAACTTTTTAAAAAAGAAAATTGATAATGTTTGGGACGTCTCCAATTAATATAGTGGACACTAATTTTAGGACGTTGTGAGTATTTATTAAAATTATAATTATAAATAGTGTGCACAAACTTAATTTATATTTCAAAAAAAAATGTATTTGTTGAGTGTAATATTGTGCGTGTATATAAACATGTGTAATTGTGAAAGAGGACAGAGAGGTGCTCGATCATTTGGAAAATGACTTACGAAAAATAAATCAATAAGTCATTTTTTTTAAAAAGAAGGCTTCATTTTCCATTGAATTAGAAAAGCTTTTACGTTGACTGTATTTTTCAAAGGTTACCAAACACCGAAAAATGATAAAAACGTTTTCCGAAAGTTATTTTCTGTGAAACAAACGGAGCCTAATAAAAAGTTTTAATTGATAGGTCTAACTATGTTGAAAATGAAATACATCGATTTACCTGCTTAAAAGCCAAGTTTTCCAGAGGGGAACAAGCAGAGTGAGGGAGTGGAACAAAGCATCGAACGCGTTGATTTTTGGAGGAGACCTAGTATCTCAAGCGGTTGCGTCAAGCGACCGCCTCTCGTTGGGCTGGAGCTGCAGAAGTTGAAGTGGTTGTGTCAATATATGTGAAGCGACCGCGGCGAAACAAAGCGGTTGTGTCACATGGGTTAACGCAACTGAAAGGGCTCGACAAATCAGTTTTTGTGTTTCCTTTATTAAGTTGGTTTTAGAGTTTTGGTATTATATCATGTATATAATAGAAATCTTAAAACATGTAAAAGGTTGATGATTTCAAAAGTCTGTTGATCGTAATTTCATTGGTACGGGCACAAATTCTAGTTTATAGCAAATTCAATTGAAATCTAAAATTTTGAATTCACACGACTTGTGTTTCTAAAGCTAGAGAAACGATTATGTAAAACCAGTCAAATATGTGATTTTATAAGTAAATTGATTTACCTAATTAAGATATAAGACATTAATCTCCTCTCAAACCATCTACTATACAGACCTTAATTTTGACTAAAAAAACACTTGTTCTTGTCCTTGTAAGAGCATATATAATAATATTATACATTGGCCTAACTAAGAAATTAACAGCCTATTAGAATCAATATATAATCAAGTCATTCAACAACGAGAAAGATTAAACCCATAAATTTGAGGAGCAAGGAAGATCCAAGTCAAATGTTTGAAAGATCTGATTTGTAATACTCCTTCCGTATGAGACAAAGAGTCTAATATTTTATTTTCGTATGTTTTACTTAAAAATATCACTTTCAAAAATTAAAATATAAGCATGTCATTTTATTATAAACTAGTAAGGTTCACGTGCGTTGCACGTGGTGTTAATGATTTTTTAAAAGTGATTTGTTAGTTCATTCATTTTTTTGTTGACTTTTAATTATTAGATTTTTGTGTGTTTTAATCTTTACAGTACCAACGAGCTCTAGCTCAACTGGTACTGCTCACTTCTCCTAACGGAGAAGTAAGGTGTTCAAGTCATTTCCTGAACATATTTAAGAAAGTAAAACTATATTATTTTTTTGGTTTCGAATAAAGTTTTACTGTCTCGACTGAGTAAGGGTGTTTTTGTCATTTTAAAAAATATTAGGCGATATTTGTAACGATAATGGTAGGTGGGGGAAACTGATAAGCAAATCAAAATATAAGATGAAATGAATAGAATTAAAAAAAATGTAGTACCTAACTTTAAAATAGGTACTAGTCAAGGGATCAAATTATTATGTTTGGCATGGAAAATTTATGTGTAATGTCCTTAACAAAAGATACAAATTTATCAAATGATTCTTCATTTTTTTGATCTTCTTAACATTATGACATATTTTCTTAACTCATTTATTTTATTTTATTCATGGGTAATAACTAAACATGCTACAAATTTGCTTAATATCTCGATACTCACCGACAATTCTATTATTATAGATACAATTTTTCATATAAATCTAATAATGTCTTTCCTGAACATATTTAAGACAGTAAAACCTTATTATTTTTTAGTTTCGAATAAAGTTTTAATATCTCAACTGAGTAAGGGTATTTTTGTAATTTCAGAAAATATTGGACGACATTTGTAACGATCATGGTAGGTGGGAGAAACCGATAAGAAAATCAAAATATTAGACGAAATGAATAGAATTAAAAAAAGTAGGAACTAACTTTAAAATAGGTACAAGTCAAAGGATCAAACTATTATTTAATTATTTATTGAATTAATTAGTTTATGACAAATTTATTTTTTTGACCTTAATTATTGATGTTTGATTTATTAAGTTAGGGGTAGGTTTGTCCATATATTAAGTTATAAGAGACAGTAAAAGACAACCTAAACTTTTATAAATAATTAAATTAGATTAAATTAAATTAGATGAACTATTAAAAATATCATTTTTAATAATAATAAAATTGATTTTTAAACGGGAACTCTGTAGATGTAACGGATTGATTAATGAAGAGAATGGATTACTTTACTTGAATTGACCAGGTAAAAAGGGATTAAATAGCGCTTGAATTGTTTGCTAGTGTTGACTTTTGTTTGTGTGTCAGTGTGTATATAAAGAAGATGAATAATAAAGGGAATTGAAGAAAGCAAGTCGTTGAGGCTTTGAGCTATGGCCTGTTTTCAAAGAAAATATGCTTCAATCCTGTTGATCTTCATTCTTTCCATCTTCATCATGCAGCTGGTTTCAGTTACTGCAGGTTTGTCAATTTTATTGCTTCTATTTAATTTCTGACATAATCTAACAACTAGATGACTATATCTCTCTCTGTGTGCAGATCGAAATGTTAAGAAGATGGAAGGGAGAAAGGAAAATCCTAGCCCCCCACCTCCTCCAATTCCCAATACAGTCAACCACCAAATACCACCTGAAAAGCCAAATTCGAATTCTCCGATGGATCCTCAATAACACTATTCACTACGGTGGTCCCCATCTCCACTGTACTCTATGCAATTCTCTTGTTTCCACTTTCCAATCAACAAAACACAGTATGTTTAATAATTATCTCGTATGAGGATTGAGGTGCTATCTTATTGAATTAAATTATGGCTACTCTAAAGTCTAGATGTTTATGGCTTTTTTCGTCGATTTCTTTTCATTTTTGAATTACCTAATAATTCAGCATTCTATTACAATTATTCATATAATCTCCATGTGCCTTAATAATATGCATCTAGCATCTTAATCGTGCTTAAATATCTTTTAATAATTAAATTTTCAAACACGGTTTTTTTGGATGGAACGGAAGACAACTCTTTTGTTTTTGTTTTTGTTTTTTTTAATAAATTTTAAAAAATTGCAAGATTTATGTTAGCATCAAGATTTTGGGAGCAGTTTTGGCAGTTATTATCACCAAAAAAGTAGTTCTAAATATTGGCAAGATTTATATCTTTTTTTTCAATATTATACAGAGTGAATCGGAAAGTTTGCAATATACTGTTATTTATAATAAAATAAAAATATTTTTCATTAATTTGTTTATCCATTAAAGAGGACTTATTTTGAGGAACAGGGAAAATATTAAAATTGACTAGAAGTTAAATTTCTTATTTTTCGTAATATATATATATTTTTTTGGAAATGACTTACTATTTAAGATGGAGGGAGTAGCAAGGAGAAAAATATCACAACGAGCTAACCCAAAGTAAAAGCATTTCCAATAGTAAGTTCATAAGGTTGATTGGCATGATTCGAATCATCTAATAATCTTATCATTCTTGAAAAATCATAGAGAAGAAATGTTCATAGGGAAATAGTGTTTATAGAAGAAAACAACCGAAAAAGAAATAAAAATGGATACCAACATTAAAACATCTTTATTATAAAATGAGTTCACCGTAATAAAGAAAAGTACACGAAATGATGATTTTTTTTTTTAAATTTTGATGTGGCGGATGATGTACTACAAAAAAAATACTATAACTTTTTCAAAAAATTCACCATTTGAGATTTTTTGCTGAATGTGTTATGTTATGTGTGGATAAGAAAACTTTTTGAGATGATATTTAATTTGTAAAATTCATTATGTCACGTTTAAAACACAGTTATGCTAAAAATTTGTTCCAAGATTGGTGTTGCACTTGCATAGGGACATCTTTAGAAAACTCAAAAACAAAAAATAAGTAAGAAATATTTTTGTTAAAAAATATGTTCTCATATTTCACAACTATTTGATTATTTCTTGTGAATTCAATTTCAACCTTAATAGACAGTAGTCAATCACAATCTTAGGATTCCTTATAGGGAGTAGGTGAACGTACATGTGGAGTAAGTAAACACGCAAGCAGCACCGCACGCTTTATTTAGGCTAAATTACTTTTTACCCAACGTTATCACTAAATCCTAGTTTGCCATTAATATTAAGGTTTATACTACTTTTATATTCAAGATTTTCATTCATCCTAGTTTCACACCTTCCATTCATGGCCGTTTCTAATATGATGTTAACTTACGGTTCATTTGGTACATCGTTTTAAAGACGTAATTTTTTTAAAACGTAATGTTTTTAAAACGCATTATTTTCAAAATGCAGTTTTATTTTTATAAACACGTTTGAAAAACTATTTTTAAACGCTATTTTAAATAGAGTAGTTGTAAACGCAACATAATTTTAAAACGCTGGACATTTTTAAAACGCTGCATTTTAAAACGTTACATTGAAACACTTTTAAAAAGAAAACATTGCGTTTTTGTCAGTGTTTTAACCAAAACGTTCAACCAAACAAGTACTTATACATAATTTTTCACGTGCGGGGTAATTTGATATTTTTCCTGATGAGCTAGCTTGTCTTATATCTTCAACTAGTTTTACACCCGTGCGTTAAACGCACGAGCATATATCTTTTCTAATTAAATTATACACAAATAAAATGAAGATAATAAAAAAATAAAGAAAAAACATAATAAATGGAACAAATTATATCGATATAATTGAAATCATTTAATCCAATATTTTACGAATTGTTTAAGTCATTTTCTAGTTCATAACTTTATAAAGCTTAATAATTAATATTTTTTGTTATTAAAATTTAGGATCTTAAACAGTATAAATAGTAATTCAGATATATTCTTCACTATATAACATATAGACTTATTAAATATTTAAAGTTTGTGGTTGGTATCTACTACTATGATTTAATCGTATATATTCCTATAATTTACCAATAAGTTATAATTAATTGTGGTTATTTATAAAAATAAATTTTGTTTTGATATTATAATTTCGGATATGATGAAAGAGACGCGAAAGTTTCAAATACAGACAAGTCATATATGAAGATTTCCATAGAACACTTTTTATAATTAATTGTGGTTATATTTTATTTTTTAATCACATGTATTCAATGAAAATGTTTTTTATAGCACATTTGCTCTTATTCAAGTGTTATTTGCTCATGTTAATTAATCAGTAAATTAAGTATGCACCAAAATAGATTTGTATTTGCAAATTTTCACATGGGCGGTTACTCCTATTAAATACTACTACATAGAAACTTGGTATTTTCTCAACATGTGCATATTTGCATATTTTCAATAAATCTTGAGAGTTGTGTAATCAATTAATCAGATTTGTGTTTCCAATGCATGCTATCTACTATATAATAATACTCAAATATGACTTTCTTTTTTTAGCAAGTGCATTTTGGCGGGATTTTAACTCTTTTAGACTACCTAGCTTTTATATATATATAGATTGTTGTAGTTTTCTCGATCCACCAAAATTGCAATGCAAAAACCGAAAGTGCCATAGCCATCCGACGTATTTCCGTTTTGCTAAGAAATATATATTTAACAAACTAAACTAGGAGCCATTAAAAAAAAGGATAATGCTAAGGGCACTTTCATTTTGCACCAAAATATTGGTACTCTATGATGTAACATATTCTCATTTGTTGGACATTTTGTGGATCCCAGCACTCCAGCCAATTAAAGTGTGCCACATCACAAAGTATCCATATTTTGGTGTAAAATGAGAATGACCCAAACATTACCCTTAAAAAATGCCATAAGAACCAACGGGAAGTTCATTCACCATGGGTCTCGATGCCTAGGGACAGAGTTCTAAGCTAATCGATCCACTGAATAAAAAATAATAAAACTAGGTAATTCTAGTAGCAGAGATGCTATAAACAAAAAAGGAAAAAATTACCATTAATAAGAAAAACTAATCTTGGAGCATGAACAAGGAGAACATAATCAAATCAAAAGCCAAATAATATTGAAAAAAATTAAAATTTAACAATGAAAAATTGAAAAAGAAACAGTGGGTAAGAACAAATAATGAAAAATATTTTAAATAAAAAAGGTATAATAAAAAGCCATGAAAAAGGATAGTAGAGATACTCAGATGGAGTGTAAATAAATTCCATTCCCATATCTTCCTTTACAAAAGAAGATCTCATAGAGATGAGATTATCGTTTATCATAACCGCAACAAATTACCCTTTTACTTCTTCGATCTGTGTGCAAACAATTGATAGGAAGGGTAACGATTGGTGATTGTGGTGCGATTGGACAATAATACGTGGAGATGAATTGTTTGAGGTAATTGGTTGTGAATTCGTGGCTGGCGATCTTACGTTTGAAGGATCGAAGCGGGAGTTGTTGATGTTGAAGATGTCATATCCTAGGCGATCATGGAGGACGGAATGGAAGTGGGATTCTTTGACGAAGTTGGGGAAATTGGAGCGGAGGAGGTGGTCGAGGTTAGTTGGGTTGGTGGTGGTGACGCCGTGAGAGGGGCCGATGAAGCCGTTGACTTGGATGGTGAATGATGGGGCGGTAGAAGGTGGTGACCCAAATGTGGAAGTAGTGGCGGTTACGGAGGAGGTCGATTAAGAGGAAAGAGATCGAGGAAGATGAAGAAAGGATTAGAGAGATCCACTGTCATTTTTATTATTGTAAGAGAAAAGACAAAAATAACTCGCACGTGAAAGTTTACAAGCAAGTTAACATTGATTTTGAAACAGCAATAGACACGGTAATGGACGGGAGTTGAGAAACGTGGACAAATGACAATTTTAAATACAAAATACTCTATTTGTCCCTAAATTATCGTTCTAGTTGATCCGACGCACAAATTAAGAAAAAATAATTGAATTGATTATTTATATTTATTTAATGTGTAGTTTTCTTTGAAATCCATTTGTATATGACCCATAATTAAAGTAGAGTTAAAAAATAAGGATAAAATAATAAAAATGATTTTTTTAAAAAAGAAATTTTAAAATGAAAAAAAAAAAAAGAGAACGATAATTTAAGGAGAAAGGAAGTACAAACCTTTATATTTGTGGCAAAGTGAGATTTGATAGTAACCATTGGATGTAAAAAATAATTTGGCCTTACTTTAAACATCTTGGAAATTACAGCCGAAAAGATGCCCCTCTTGTTCCTCCCTTGACCAAACACCTGTGCGCTTTCAATTTCATCGACGCGTTTCAACCAAGCAACCCCATATATAAATAGTTAAATACCACCACCCTACCAGTCACTATCACTCAGCTTGCAGAGAATGAGATTATTACTAGAAAAAAAATACTCCGTAATAATCAAGGGGGTGAAGGGGAAAGTGAGACAGAGTTAAAGAAATTCATGGGATATGGGAGAATGGGAGTCAGGTGACTCGGTAAGATCAGATCTCATGTACTTACTTTCCGAGTCCTCCCATTCCTATGGCTTTCTGATAAGCTCCTCCTTTTCCCTCCCTAGCCTAGCTTTTTCTCCTTTCCAAATCCAAATCAAACCAAACCAAACCCAGATAACCATTTCCAAAGAAAGAGAGAGACAGAGAGGGAATCAGATCTGTTGTTGAAAGAGGAGGGAGAGAGAGGGGGACCTTTTATCTTCAGCTACTTTGTGGTGTGGGGCTTTTCTTTTCTTTTTTCAATTTTCTCTGGGGAAAAAAAGGGCCTTTCCAATACCCCCCATGCTACTGATTTCCTGCGATTTCCACCATCCCTTGCTGTACTTATTATCTCCAAAAACTCTGGTAATTATCCTAATTCTTACTATTTGTATGCTGTGCCTACCACTGATTTTGGTGTAGATCTGTCTTGTTTTGTTACCTACCTACATGCCAATGCTGTGCATATGTTAAACAAATGATTGATATTTATTGCTAGTTCAAATTAGTCTGTAGATGTCTGTTTACACTTGTTAAATCGACCTCTAATACTTGAATATGTCTCGTGGTTATTGATTGAAACTGAGATCTGTGTATAATTGCTCTTGTTCTTGAATTGCCTGCTCATTTTGATCAGTTTTTTTTCCGATGAGTTTTGAGTCCTTTACTCATTGTGCGCGGTGGTCATTATATCGAGCGGTTTTCTCATGGTTGAACTTTGACCTTTGACTGCCAGGCCATGCCCCTGGTTCATTGTCTAAATACTTTTATTTTTCTTTTTTGGTAAAATTTTTACCACTTTATTTTACTTTTTCATCGCACTTTTATTATGAGTTAGATATGGATAGGTTTTGAAGAGAACTAAACATGAAAGACGGCCTTACTTATCTTTTATGTAAGACAAAGATCCCTTAAATTCGATTCACCGTATGTTGATGGGTTAGTTACGAGAAAGCGGGACTTCGTCTTACGAATTAATATCCGTAAAATATCTTTATAAAAAAACTTGTTCATATTAATAATTAAATCAATTATTTTTCCTTAATCCTTGTGTCGTATCAAACAAGACAATAATTTTGAGACGGAGAAATATATATATCTGACATGAATGAATGCTATTAACATACCTTTGAAACTTGGTAATTTTTACTTACCTCACTTTAAAACCAAATTCCTTGAAAGGTCACTTTAATTTCTCTAATCCAATTCGATATATACACAAATAAACAAATTTCATCTCATAAACCAACCAATTTTCTCTATTGGAGAATGAAAGCACGCTTTCCAACTCTAATCTTTGTTATTTTTGGATTTACTTTCAAAAATTTTCAATATAAGCTCAACCAAGGCTTTAAAGCTCTACACCAATTTATCAAACTCATCTTTAAACATCTACATTAATCCAAAATTAAGTGCCTTATTTTCCGAATTAAATACAAAGGGAAGAGAGCGTTGCGTACCAAAAATTATTTGAAGAAGTAGCTTTAAACTACTTCCTCTTCATGTTCTCTACCAAAATCTACATTAATATGACAAATGCAATAGTTCTCCTTGTTTTTCTTAAGTCTGGAAGTAAGGCGGCTAGCTACGGTAAAACAACAATGCTTAGGTAAAATAAACAATTTTTTGAGTGGGGGTTTGTGGTTCCATAGAAATACATACATTGGATGGATGTATAGTATTATTACTATGGTTTCGAATACTTCCACTCAAATTATTGTGATTATTTTTTGTGTGAGAGAACTTTCCTTTCTATTCAAGGGAAAACTAAGTGGATTCATGTGTTCCTAACCCTCCATATAGAAGTGTGTTGTTGCTTACAAGCGACCGCTTTCTTTACTCGCGGAGACTACTAAAGAGCACATGTTCTCACTCAGTTATATGGGCGTAGTATAAAAGTCAAACCATCTAAAACAAGGGTACTTAGTATGTGCCCTTAAGACACATGTTAACTTTTGTCATTGTAAATTTAAAGGCAAAAGCTAACATGTGTCCTAAGGGCACATTTTAATTATCCTTGGCACAATATCGCAACTATTTAGTATTTATCATTAATGAAATATACTTATTGTGTGGACAAGTATTTATGTTTTAAGTATGTTGACATATGATGGTTATCTATCAAAGTAACATTGTACAACCTCTTAAATTACATAATATAAGCCAACCTTTCCTTGAATGACCACACTAGCTACCTACCTTCAACTTTGTTTTTTATAATTGCTTAAAACCCTAAAACAAACATCAATTTTTTTAAAAAGTACTAGCTCAACTGGTACTGCTCACTTCTCCTAACGGAGAGGTTGAGTGTTCGAGTCTTACTAGAGACACCTTGGACTTTACAACTCTCAGTAGAGAGGTCAGGTGTTCAAGCCTTTTCAGAGGCATCGTTGTTGTTAAAGCCTTATCCAAAGACTCCATTTAGCTACTCACTTATCTTAACGGAGAGGTTGGGTATTCAAGCCCTACCAGAGGCACCTTGGGACTTAACTACGCTCAACCGAGAGGTCGGGTGTTCAAAGCCTCCCCAGAGGCACCAATTGTTCGAGCCATACCAAAGACATCATATATATATAAGTGTAGCCTTTCAAGGCATTAAAAATAATATTAAAAAAATTCAGGGTTGGGGTACGGTCTATGTCCCCTCCAACCTTTAAAAAAAAAAAAAAGGCTTCAATTTTTTTTAAAAAAATTTAAAACCAACTTTTAAAAAAATACGAACACAAATTTGAAAGAAAAAAAACATTTTTTTTTAAATATGCAGATAAATAATTTTGTTTTGAAATACACTTAATAAGTGTGCCCCATAAAGGTGACACAAGTTTATTTTATTTTATTTTTCTTTTTAAACCAAAAAGTTTTTTTAAATACTCGGTGTTGCTTTTATGAGGTAACACTATTCTTTTTTAACCAATTGTTTTTTATTCAAATAAGGCTTTTAAAAAAGATAACAATGTTATAAAGTAATCACAAAGTAGAATAAAGAGTGTATGAGAAGAGAGAGAGAGAGTATTATTCTAGTAGGAATCATGTACAATGTGTAACAAAGTTGCTCTTGGTATTAACCGAGCAAAGAAAGACACAAACGAAGAAAATTTACAAGGAGTGTTCGCATGCCTATGAGCATAGACCCAAAGGCCCTAAGCTATAAACTGAATATTTATATATATACATATATTTCAATTCTATATATGGATAACTTTATATACATATATATTTATTAATCGACGCATAAACACCCAATACGTAGCATGGCTTGGTTGAAAGTAGCGTATGCGAATATATAAATGCAAAGTCGATGTATAAAATATTTATGCAAATTATTTTATTTATTGCTCTAATAAATTTTATATTTATTCATAATATAAATGCAATTCTATTAAATAAATTTTTACATTTTACCCCTATCCTATATGACTAGTTCTTGATTTTTTTTATCTATCTCCTCCAACGGTAATAAACTGCTAGTTAACGGTCATAAGCGATCATTTTTTCTCCATATATACCACAACATCTTAATAAATTACTCACATTTTTACCACTACTTTACAAACTCTCAATACCATATCTTCTTCTACAAAATGTTTCCTCCATGTTGATGATTATTATCATACTTGTTATTAACGTGCCGCATTAATTTGTTCTTTGATTCCACTCAAATGACATGATTTTACTGATTTTGTGCCATATATTTGTATCATCATATGAATAAAATTTCCTTGTCATTATTATTTATTAAAAAAAAAATTTCCATGTCATCATTTTATTAATATATATGTTTCATTTTTATAGTTTTTCTTCACAAATGACAAGCATCGCTAAGCTTGAATTTGAGGCTCGACATAACTGGAAAAAATTATATGTCTTGAAAAATAGATCTCGAAACCCCACAGAAGCCTCAAATACTATCCAACAGAGTAATAATGAATGGATAAATAATCAACGCTTCGGTCATGATTGTCCTACGACACCACGTCTACGGAGACCTAAATATGGAGTACCTCACGGTTAATGATTCACTCGTCTTTTTGGAGTGTTTGAACGAAAGATATGACCATCTAAAAACGGCCATTTTCCCAAAAGCACATTATGATTGGATTCATATCCGCCTACAAGATTTTAAAACCATCAATGAATATAGTTCAATGATGTATAAAATAACTTCACAGTTGAAATTATGTGGGGAAATCATCATTGAATATGATATGTTTGAGAAGACTTTCTTCACATTTCATACCTCGAATATGCTCTAGGCAAGAATATCGAAAGGGGTTTTAAAAGGTATTCGAATTGATCCTTGCCTCACTTGTGGTGAGCAGAATAATGAGATTCTAATGAAAAATCATGAATTTCCACCAATGGTTGACCCATTCCGAAGCGAATGAGACTATGTATATGATGAAAGCGAGGCGTGGGCGTGGGCGTAAGCGTGGTAGTTAATTAGGTCGTTAGGCGGGCATGGTCGTGGTCATGAGGAGGCCAGGAAATCATGAACAAGGCAGAGTCGTGGTCGAAATCAGCCGATGAAAGTAGTGGGCAATTATCGTCATCATAAATACGTCAGTATAATGGAAATTTCTCTCGCCACCTAAAGTAAAACATAGATGATGATAGAAACACTATTAGAGTGGACAAAATGTGCGACAAAACAATGAAGAAAGTTCATGTTTAGGTGTGGCATGAGCCACTGGGCACGCATATGCCGGAGCAGCGAAACATCTAGTTGATCTTTATGAGAGATCACAAAAAGGAAAAATGTTGAGACAAATTTCATGAAAATGATCACGAAGATCTTTATTTTGATTTCGATGATATGACCAACGTCGACATGACTAATACCATTAGTGATGATATTGGTCATGAACAATAAATTAACATAGAATGAATGGTCAG
>CM028377.1:140651688-140722585 GCA_013146195.2 Codonopsis lanceolata
AAAGAAGGTGTGGAGCAGAGACGAGGGGTGAAGTGAGTTACCTCGTCATGCACATTCAGATCTCCCCAACTAGGATACGCTGGCGAGTTCGGTGCTCACCGCTTTGACTGTTATCTTGAGTCTTTTAGCATCCTAGCCAGGCTAGCGGTGTGGCCGCCTCTTTGTTGGTGTTTATATTTGCTAGATCGGGAAACGGCCCAATTCGGCAATCAATTTGGTCATTAGTTCGCGACTTTCGGCATGTCAAAATTATCTCTGCGAGATGGGTGCTCAGGGAACTAGAGGCTTGGCGAGATCGCTCGATCGGTTTCGATCGAGTTCTTCTTTCGAGGCGAAGTGGGAAGAGGCCTTTTGTTTGTTGTTGAGGTTGTTCTGCAGATGTGGTACATTGTTCTTTGTTGTGGTTGTTGTTGAGGTTGTTCCGAGCTTGATGTATTGCAGGAGTTTGGTCGGCAGGTGGTGGTGTGTGAAATGGCTGGGTTTGGCTCGCACAGTTAGCTCGGTTATTTCGCGACAGTGGTGGTGGGATTGTGAAGTCGGCCAGGTGGTTGTCCAGCCATTTGGTATTCCCTTTCACGAGCTTCTTCGCATCGCTTAGGCGGTTCGAATCCTCCATTTGCCTCATGTACGTGAAATAAAATTGTTAAGAAGAAAGCGGGGAATCGATGATCAATGATGGTAAGACAAAAGGAAAAGTTATGCAAACCGATAGGGAGAAAGCGAGTGCGGTTCTTCCGAATTGAGCGCATCGGACATTCACTTGAAAGTTTCCACCGTGATGCTTCCCGAGCGGATGGGGCACCTCGGGATCAAGATAGTTTGTGGTTCGCGCCTTGTCTTGGCGAGGATAGAATTGCGGACTTAGCGTAATATAGGAATCAGGAGTTAAAGCGGTCAATCCAGGACCCGATCTTGCCCTTGCTTTCCATCTTTTACTCAGAAGTCTTCAAAAGTTTTTGCGAGCCGGGGTTCTCGCTCGGAGGCTTGTTTATCATATTTGGCAATGGCTAAGTTATTTAGATAAGAGCAAAAGGCCGGCCTACGGGATTACTAGCGGGTTTCGCGTCAGGCATCCACTTTGTTAGGGTTTTTCGAGAGAAGTTTAAAGTAATTGGGGTTTGGCGACAGAGATACGCCCGGTTTTTCTCGATGGAAAAAAGAAAGAATTTTCGAAGAGTTCCATGCTCGGTTCAAAGCGAGAAGTCTACAGGCTACGATGTATGAAATTAAAAACCTAAGCGTAGTTAAGGTTAAGTTAGAGGAAGCGCGTTGTTCACGATAAGGAACTCAAAGAAAGGGGTCTAAAGGTAAGCGGAGACCAACTAAGAAGAAATCAAAATAAGACCATCAGGTCTCGCTTGAAGTTGTGTGGACTGCTCAAGGTCCAAGTCGAAGGCCCTAACTCGATAATTCTTGGGGTCGTACCCAGGAGTAAAACCAGTTGAAACCTCGTCCTCGCTTTTTGGCATCGAGGAAATGAAAGGTGTGCTAGTTGAGGCGCCTTGTTGGCCTCGGTCTTGGTCGGTTGGATGGTTAAAATCGAGGATTTTCGGTAGCTTGTTCGACATTGCGGAGGCGTTCGGGAAGGCCTCCGTCGAACAAGTGGGGAACCTCTCGTTCGGTTGCTTCAGAGGCTGGAGGGGGAGGCGAGAGGATTCAATCTGTTCTGACTCCATGATCATAAGCTGACCTTCATCGGGCGTTCTAGTCGAGGAAGACATCTACGATGTCGAGGAGCACGGGTTAAACCTGCTTGAGGGAAAAAAGGAAATTAATTGAAAACGCGGCAAGCTAGGGGTTTTAGTTAACAATGAGCAGGCACCGAGGTCAGCGTTTCCTCGATTGGGTGAAGGTAGTTTTGGGGATGGAAGGAGTTTGATCTGAAAGAACATCAAAGACACGAAATTCAAAGAAAGTTTTGGCAAAAAGGGGCATAAATTCGGATTCGACAGTTAATCGAAGAAAGAGCGTAAATCGAGGCATAATAAGCGATAAAAGTGAAGGAAGAATACTTGTATTAAGAATGTTCGAAGTCTTTAAGCGAGATGAAGATTTGGTGGAGTCCGAGAACTTGTCGCGATTGTATCGTGTGATTGTTTTTACGTTGACGAAATTGTAAGAACAGGAATGCGAAAGTTTGGAATGAAAACCTTTGCTTTTTAAAAGGAAGCCGCCGGTTGAAAGAAATTTCATCATTGAGGTCACATTAACCGAAGTCAAAATGACGTAGCATTTAATACTGTGTGGAAAAAGCGCTTGAGTCTTTTTATAAATGACGGTACGGTGGTTCAATTTCACAGGCACAGATACCTAAGAGTTTATGGCAATGCATCTAGGTTTTGTGTACGAATTATTTGGAGCGTGGAATTTAGTAACTCGGAAAAATATCTTCCAATTTCTTGGGCTCCTCCTCGATCGCGAGTATGAATACTCGGTGAGGCAAGGAGTAGGGGGCTCTTGAGCTAAGCGGCCCAACAAGCCCAACAGGGCAGAAGTTAAGAAGCCTTGCTGAGGTAAGTCGGTGACATCCAGAGCGGCCAGAAACAAATTGTTGAGGCGTGTTAAGGTACCTCGCCGGTGGGGAGAAGCGAATTAGCGAGGAAGGTTGAGCGAGCATGATTTATTATGCTCGTCGTGAAAGAGGCGGCGATGAGTCGAAGTTATCTATATTCGGGCAAGACCGTTTGTTAAAAGCTGAGGACGGTTATGTCCGGGAAATCCTCCAGTCGATACGTTCCCATTAATGGGTTAGTTATTACGCCTATCATTAAGGGCCATGAAGATCATGGGTAGTTAATGGCATTCATGGCGGTTAATAACGATTATTAACGATTATGCCTTCGGTAAATATAAAAGCAAGGCGAGAATGTGATGAGAGTATCTTGTAATCTTATTCTAGCCTGCTTCTATTGAATTGAGAACTTCTTGTGCTAATTCTACGCCCAGGAGGCTTTGCGAGGAGTGCCCCGCCCGGTTCACGTTGTTCTTTTGTGTTTCAGAGTTGGGCTCAGAGGATCTTCAAACACGTTGAAAGCCAGGTGTTTAGATTGGGCTGATTAGTGTGTCCAGATTATCTTGGACGCATCAAGAATTAATCCTACAATGTTTGATTCTTCAACTTAGGTATTTAAGGTGGATCCTATTGTAATTTTTAAATATAAATCATTTTTATTTATTTATTTTTCAAATAAAATAATTTTTTATAGTTTTAATTAATATTTTTGCATAGTTTAATTTAATTTTTATTAATATATTCCATATAATTAAATCATTTATATTTCATTTTTATAATTTTAATTAATATATTGCATATAATTTTCATTACTTGTACAAACAACAAATACTTTGATACAAACAAACACTTCTTAAAATACAAAATCGAAAATTTATCGAGCAATCATCCATCTTGAAAAAATATGCAATGGTAGAAAAACAAAATTCGGCTAAAGAAAAGAGAGATAGATGTTAAAGAAAGAGAGATGGATATTGAAGAAGAGAGCGGGTGTTGAAGATATAAAATATGAGAAGGTTTATATGTGAATTTATATATAGGAAATAATTTTAAAAATTAAAAAAATTAGATAGAAAAAGTGAATTAAAAATTAATTTTAAAAAATATAAAAAAACAAATACTTTTTTAGAAAAACTGAAAAAGTAGAAAACAAAATACTTCATCAAAATTATAAAAAAAATTCTTTTTTTCTGAAAAAATAAAAAATATATATATTTTAAAAAAAAAACAAAAAAAAACTATTAGAAATACTAAAAACCAAACAAGTGTTTTGAAAAAAAGTAAAAAACAAAATACAATTTTTCTAAAAAAAAACAATTGTTTTTGGTGAAGAAGTGAAGAACAAAGAAGAAAATTAAAAAAATTTGAGATGGAAATGGAGGGAGTGACATCGACGTGACACTTGGGGAAGGTGGTGGGGCAGCCGACCAAGAGCTTCGCGCATGATTTTTGGCACGTATATTACACGCACCTTATCATTGGCTGTATGGCTTTCACGTGTGAGTGGAGAAGTATGCTTGGAGGAAGCTTTCGTCGTGGAAACTAAAGCAAGAACCCACATTGTGGATACACTAAACACTCTTCCGATAAATATAATACAGCTTAGTTTATACGTGTGTAATTAATTTGAGATAAAAAATAGTTGTAATTAATTTTTATATTTTAATCTTACGATTATAATTCTTTCATACCCTTATATGTGTGAAGGGCGGTTGGTAATTGTCTTTTACCTAACTCAATTTATCAACGTAACTAAATTTAATTCTCTCCCACTCAATTATTTTTAATTTAAATACTCAATCTTTTCACGGTGATTTGCTTGTCTTATTATAATTACTTGAATCAATTTAATTTTTTAATAAAGCATGGATTTTATTTTGTATATATTCTTAATTAATGGTAACACATGTTTAAATTAGGAAGTATAAATTAAAGTTATTGATAAATCAAGAGTACTAGTATTATTTAACTAAGAGCATCTCCAATGTGATTTCTTCCTCCAAACCCACTGTCACCTACACAATTTTTTTCTTATTACTCATTTAAAAATATATCTTTTCATTGTTACCTTTCTTATACATTTTTTTTAATTGGGTCCCACTCATCATTCTTTTCTACACTTCAATCTTATTTTTATTCTTCTCAAGCAAATAAATTTATTTAATATATTTCATATTTAAATAACTTAATTTATAAATTAAGACATAAATTAATTTAAGAATAATAAAATACTCCTAAATTATATAGTTTATAATTTAATTAATAAATTAAAGTTTTACACTTCAATCTTATTTTTATACTTCTCAAACAAATAAATTTACTTAACTTTATTTAATATATATCATATTTAAATATTTTGTATAAATAAATAAATTTATAACTAAAGATATCAATTAATTTATAAATAATATTTATGGGGAAGAAGGGAAAAAAAGAAAAAAAAACTTATTTAATTTATATAAAAATGCACCAATTATTTGCTTTTAGTTAAAAAAAATTGCAAAACCCTTAAAGTAGAAAGCAATGGTGAAATTTTCAAAAATAAAAAAATCAACAAATTAGTCAACAAAAAACAGACACTGACCCACCGCTCTCGCCTCTCATGCTCCGTCAGAGTGTGGTGCATGCGCCCATTAGGAAGCGGTGCACCTTCACGCTACTCCCTCTCCCATTCTTCTTTCCTCCTTTTCTTCCAATATAGGAAGCTCTCATTTTTCTCTCCTCACATGTGGCTTCATTAAGAAGGAGTGTTGCTATTGTTGAGTTTTTCTTCTCAAATAAGAAGAGACCTGACATAATATTCGAAAAAAAGTTATTGATTATAATATGAATATTTGTGTAATGTATGGTGTCTTTTATACTCTTGTGCATTAATGTAATTAAAGTAAGTAGAAAAAAAATAAAGATAAATGTTTAAAAGCGTTTTCTTAAAATCAAACTTTTGGAAGAGGGCGATTATTTTAGAATTGACAAAAAATAAGAAAAAGATAATTATTTAGTAACAGAGGGAATACAAGTTTCAATGTTAATTAATATTTTGTACTTTTAAAACAATTGTCTTGCTTTTATTTTATGTGTTGTAAACTATCCCCCCCCCCATTTCAAATAAGCCTTCTCAATGATTGGTTTCTAATTGTTTTAGGGAGGCTATTTTTTATTATGATTTTTTTATCCACCACATTATGAATAATAATTTTGTGATCGAGTCATCGAATAATCGCGTCAATAATTTCTCACAAATTGTGATAATTGATGTTGATGGTAGTCTGCAGAAAGAGATGATGGAAGGAGGCAGAGAATGTTAAATCATAATATACTCTATGGTTAACATTAATTTCTTTACATGTCTATAATTAGATTTTTATTGTATTTAATTATCATTGATAATTTGTGTCAGCTAAAGGGTAATTTTGAAATAGTAAATGTGTGTTAGAAACTTCTTAAAATGTGTGTTAGAGACTACTTAAGGATAAATTTATCGATTTACACTAAATGTAATATATTGGATAAACAAAAACTGTAATAGAAATAATTTCTCCCTTGTTTTATTAACATATAATAATATTTGGAAAGATATTTTCTTTGTGTCAAAGTTTTGTATGTTTCCTTGAAGTCTATATAAAGAGGAGAGGGATCCACTTAAAACATGTACAACAAATGATCATTTTTTTTATCTCTATTTAATATTCAACTCATTAAAAATGAATATAAAAATTCATCTTATGCCCATAAGCTACAAAAACAAAAGACACATACAACAGTTTGACACAAACCTCAATAATCTTTCATACCCCACCATCTTCATCTCTAAGAACTTCAAAATTAAAAAAAAATTCATTTGGTGTCCAAATAAGTCAAACCAAATCTCTATTTACAGATAAAAATGTGTACTTTTTATTTTATTTTTTTGAATTGCAAAAAAGCCAAAAATCAAAGAAAAAGAAAAAAAATTAAAGGGAGCTACTCAATTGGAGAGAGAGAGATAGAGATAGAGAGAGAGAGAGAGAGGCTGGAAGTGGGCCCTTTTTCCGGAATAAAGGAAATCTCATGGGTAGAGACTGGAAGAGGCGAAATCAAACTAAATTTCCATTTGATTGAGGGGTGATACTCAATTGTGTTTCAAAAACCCCGATAAAACATACTTTTAGAGGTTATGCATTCAAGATATTCACAAATACTTTTTGAAGTTAAAAGCCCCTTCTATTCATCCATGTTCATTTGTTAGATCTAAATAATATTCTATCGTTCATTGTTGGATAACTGCTTCGTATAGAGTTTTTTATTTAATTTCACCAATGGATAGGTTTATCTTTCACTAGTTGAATTTCATTTTTTCACTGGTGAAAGTTTTGCCTAATTTGGTAAAGGCTTAAATCACAAATTGGTCACCCTATTTTTCAGCTTTTTGTAATATGATCACTCTACAATTTTTTTTCTATTTCATCATTGTACTTCACCACATATAACAAATTGGTCACTTTGCTTCCTTTCCGTTTGTTATCTTGGATGGAAATGATCAAAAATACATTAATGCCCTTTATTTTGTTTGCCTGCACATATTGAAACCAAGTAAGTCAAGTTAGTCAGGTTATTCTTCCTCATTTCACAAGTATAGACGAAAAGTAAAGGAAGGGAACAAAGGAATGAAGGAACGAAGGAATTGATTAAAATTGATCATCCGGAAGAGAACGAAGGTTTGTCAATCGATTGCAAGACATTACTAGGTTTGAAGCACAAAGGATCGAAGGTAAGCATAAACAAACCCTTGACCTTTATACAAATTTTAATAGCATGTCAACAAGTTAGGGTTTCTTGTAAAAATCCCTAATTTATGTTACAGAGTATGGTTTGTATTGTGTAACATAATGAAATTGGTTAGTATTCTTCGATTTAGATGCAATGTGCAGAAAGTAGGGTTTTTCTTCATGTTTTGTAAAATTTGTTAGGTTTATGTTATGTAAAATTAGGGCTTTTGTTTGTCATTGGAAATATTTGGGTTTTGTTATTTGAACGTGTATGCATGCATGAATTTATCTTATATATGTGTTTTTTAAAATAAATTTTGTAAATGACATGGTTCCAAAAAAATGTTTTGTTAAAAGTTTTGTCCCCCACCAGTGTATTAATATTCTAGTTGGCCATTGGCCCCCTTCCCAAGTGTTCTGTTTTTAAAATGTAGGTTGTCCCCCTTTCCTCACCACTTTTTTGTTTAATATGGAAGTAGTATATGGCTAGCTGCAGTATGTTTTGTCTCATTATGATGGTCCCCTTGTCCTTTTTTTTGTTAAACTTGCAGAAAGTATGAAAGTTGTTGTGAAATGTCATTATGGAGGTGAATTCCTCCATGAAAAGCCAATAAAATATGATGGGAAGTTGTATTACTGGGAGGAATTAGATATAGAAGATTTGTGTTTTTCTGGGTTAAAAAGCAGAGTAGTAAATGAGTTAGGGTACTCTCACGTGAGTTCCATGTGTTATTGTGTACCAATTATGAATTCAGAAGACACAGGTCTTAGGGCATTATATACCCATAGAGATTGGGATAAATTGATGAAGGTAGGTGAGAGTTAGGACAAATAGAGATCTTTGTCTTATATGAGGTTGGGGAACGAGAACTTGACATCATTAGTGAAGCTGACTATATAGGATCTTCATGTAGTGGGGATGATGATTCATCAAAATGTAGTTTGGAAGATGAGGACCTACATGACCTCAATGATGATGAGCTACTTACTGCTAGGAGGAACTTGATTGCCTTTAAGGACAAAGGTAATGTGAAGTCCAAGGCTGTTGGAATTAAAAAAAAAGGTTTTTCATATAATTTTGAGGAGGCTAAAATAGAAGGTGAGACTAATGATGAATTAGTTAACGTTGATTAGGATGCTCATGAGATGGTGTTTGATGAGAGGGATGCATACTTTCCTCCTAATTCTGATAGTGGCAGTGAAGACAATGATAATGGGATGATAGTTAAGAGACAAAAATTCCCTAGGTATAACCTTAAATGTAACATGAAGAATAGGGAGTTCAGCTTGCATGAAACTTTCACTAATGTGCAAGAGTTTAGGGATGCAATTAGGGATTATGGTTGTGTGAATGGGTATGACATAAATTTTTTGGTAAATGATAGGAAAAGGGTCCATGTTCAGTGTGTGAATTCAAATGTTTGTACTTGGTAAATATGGGCAAGCACTATTCGTGATGAAACAACATTTCAGATCAAAACTATGTGTACAGTCCATCAGTGTGGAAAGAATTTCAAGAGTAGATGTTGTTTAGTTGGTTGGCTAACAAAAATGTATCAACAACAAATTTTGAGTAACCCTAAATGGAAGTTAAAATATTTTAAGAAAGATGTGCTGGACAATCATCAGTTGATTGTTAGTTTATGTATGTGCTTAAGAGCTAGGGCTAGAGTTCTTGGTGAAGAGATGGGATCACTTGATGGCCACTATGCTAAACTTTGGAATTACATAAAAGAATTAAAAAGAAGAAATGAGAGTAGTACTGTGGAAATAGAAAAATGGGTTCATCCAACCACTGATAAAGAATATTTTTCAAAGATTTACAAATGCTTTGGTGCATTGAAGAAGGGGTTCTTAAATGTGTGTAGGGCCTGTTCTGGGGCTTGATGGATGTTTCTTGAAAGGGATTTGTAAAGGGGAATTACTAGTTACAATAGGAAGGGATACCAACAATCAGATGTTTCCTGTGGCATGGGCTGTGGTACAGGTTGAGAACAAAAACTCTTGGAAGTGGTTCATTCAGATGTTAAAAGATGATTTGGATTTAGGAAGTGGTGATGGATGGGCTGTGATAACTGATCAACAAAAGGGCCTTATGGAGGTAATACACGAGCTTTTGCCTTTTGTTGAGCACAGAAATTGTGCAAGGCACATTTATAGCAACTGGAAGAAGGATTTTAAGGGTGGTCAATTGAGAAAGGCTTTTTCGGTTGTGGTGTATGCAAGTAATGAGAATCAAATGCAAAAAGAATTGGAGAAAATGAAAGAGCTTGATGAGGCAACATATTATGGGGTTCATTAAGAGAGACCTAGGGCAATTCTGCAGGGCTTTCTTCAAGACTGAAATGAAGGTTGACAATATTGTAGATAATAACATGGTAGAGGCTTTCAATGGCACAATTGTGGAGTTTAGAGTTAAGCCAATCATTTACATGTTAGAAGAGATAAGGTTGTACATGATGGCTAGATTGGAGAAAATGAGAGATTGGATGATGAAGCATTATGATGATTACTGTCCTACTATCAAGAAAATCTTAGAGAAAAACAAAGAGGAAGTGAAGTTTTGGACTTCAATTTACAATGGGGATGGGGAGTTTGAGGTGGGATATAGAAAAAAAGGTTATGTGGTTAACATGGACAAGTGGACTTGCAGTTGTAGAAAATGGCAACTAAGTGGTATTCCTTGTACCCATGCTATAGCTGTCATCTTACAAAAAGGTGATAGACCAGAAAAATATTTAGATGATTGTTACCTTAAGACAAGCTTTTTGAAAGCTTATGCATACTCTCTAAAGCTAATCAGTCGTAAAGATAAATAGCCAAAGTCCAGCAAAAAGCCTTTGTTAATTGCTCCAAATAGGAAAATGCCTGGTAGACCTAGAAGATGCAGAATTAAAGCTGCACATGAAGAAAAAAAAGGGGTAAACCAACTTAGCCAAATGCAGATCATCCACAGAAACAGGGCTTGTCAAGGAAAGGGATGGTAATGAGATGTACATTCTGTTTTGGGATTGGGCACAATCAGAGAACATGCCCCAAAAAGAAGTTGGCAACTGCTTCTCGGACTTCTGAGGTAAATTCTGTTTTATATTAGTTTGTTTGTTAGGAATTCTTTAGTTTCAAACTGAATCTAATGTATTTGAAATTGTGGTTACATGGAGGGGAACAAGCTACACCTACTGCAACTAATGCAAATGCACATACTGCATCTCAATCAACTATGGTACATTTCATGCATCTTATAACTTCCCTTCCCTAGTTTGTTGCTATTATTCTTAACATCTTCAAGACTGAAATTGTGGTTATAGGGAGGGGAACAAGCTACACCTACTGCAACTAATACAAATGCACATACTACAGCTCAATCCACTTTGGTACATTTCATTCATCTTATAACTTCTCTTCCCTAGTTTGTTGTTATTATCTTAACATTTTTTAAAATTGTGGTTACAGGGAGGGGGAACAAGCTACACCTACTGCAACTAATACAAGTGCACATTTCAATCCACCAACTGCAACTCAATCAACTCAGGTATATTAAATGCATAATTTGTATTTTTCCAGTTTATTGCTATTGTCTCACTATATGCCATTACAACTCAGATGGATGTGGAATTCAATGCCCATGTTCCAACTCAATTCAGTCAAAAAAGCTTTAGAAGTTTACCAAAGGGTTCACCAATGAAAAGAGGTGGCAAAGTTGTTAGAGTGAAGAGCGAAACTGAAGTTGTGAGTCATAAGTTACAACTGCAGGAATGAGTGAACAACAGAACAATGAAGTTGTGAGTCAAAAAGTGCCAAGTACAGCTGTAATCAAGAGAGTAAAAGTAGAGAAGAGGGGACAAATCAGAAGGTCAGAAAGGAGTAAGCTTGCAATATGGAAGAAGAAGAGCAAGGAGTTAAATGGAATCACAATAGAGATTGATTAGACATGTTGCTTAGCTAGTAATGTCTAGTTTTTTGCTACTTGACAATGATGGGAACTAATACAGGGGGTTAGTTTTGATACATTTGTGCAGTTTTTGCTTATGAGATGGATGATGGCATGTAAACAAGGGGTTAGTTTTGGTACATTTGTCCAGTTTTTGCTAATGGTTTGTGTACATGTAAAACATGGGGTTTTTTTGGTACATTTCTGCAGTTAATTGGCCTGTAAAACAAGTTGAAGTTTTTGGTATATGATGGCATGTAAAATATTGAAGTAAATTTGATACATGTTTGACATGTAATGTCACTTTATTTATTGGTTGATTGTGTAATCATGTTTGACATTTTTATTGGTAGATTGTCACACTTTATTTATTGGTGTATGATGGTATGAAGTTTTTGGTGTATGATGTCATGTGATGTCACTTTATTTATTGGTAGATTGTGTAATCATGTTTGACATTTTTATACACTAAGAGCCCACTAAGAATGACAACAAATAGACAACTCATAGCATTGTCCCAACATACACTACCACAACAAATAGACAAATCAAGCCAAGTACTGTCATTTTCTTTTTCAGTGAAAACACAAGAAATGTAAATAACCTTACATAACTTCCATTAACATAATTATTGATACTACATACCAAGAAGTGAAACATTATCCCAACATACACTATCACATAACCAATAGATTATGGAATTCAGCCTAAGGCAACATCAATTGGGGAGTCATTTTAACATTTTTATACATTAAGATCCCACTGACAATTAAACAAATAGACATATCATCTTCTCCTTCCAACTATTGGCAGCCAACTTTGACTTGAAGATAACATTCTCTTCCTTCAATCTCAAAACCTCTTCTTTTAAATTTGAAATTGTCTTTTTTTCCTTGCAAGCTTGCTTGACATTGTCTTCATCTCAGCCTCTTTGTTCTTAAATTCATTGAGCAGCTCTCTTGCTCTTTTAGTTATTGGAGGGTCATACCATGCAAAAAAAATTACATTTTCTATCGTCATCCTGTTAAGAACCAAACAATAAACCAAACACTTAAGAAACATAGTATATAAACAAAGAAATTACACTTTTTTTTCCATAGGAACCAAACAATAAACTCAGCCCTAAATTGAAATAGAGTATATCAACAAAGAAAAGAACAGTATATTGAAGTTTTCATATGTACCTAAAAAACAGAGTCATTAAAATAAGATTGATTGAATTTCAACTAAAACTCTAATTGCACTATAACTGAAATTAACCAATTAACCAATTAATTATACTAATTTCCTATTTTTCGAACCAAATCAAAACAGACATTCATATAAACAAATCATGTACCTTCCAGTTTGGGCATCCAAAAAACCTCATACCAGGATGTTCTTCGGTCCATGATGTCCACAAACGAGCCCTATTACCGCAATCACAATATATTTCTTGAATCAAATCATTTGAACATACTTGAACTGGAAATCGAGCTCCTTTACTTTTACTTGAACTTGAATTCGAATTCCCTTGCCTCATGGCTTTGTCGTTTTGTTGGAGAGATGAACAAATTAGGACAGAAACTTGAAGGTGGGAAGGTATGGAGTTGTTTCGATCTCCCCTGTCCTAATACCTTTCTTCTCTTCGATCTGCAATATTCTCTTCGATCTGCAATGGAGTTATGCATGTTAAAGGTAAGACTGAAGTTGAGACACGTGAGTAACACGTGAGTAACACGTGATGTACTTAAAGAGTATTTTCGGGTTTCTCTAAAATTTTAAAGTTTTTCATCCAATTTTTTGGATGGAGTAATTAACGTGTTATACTTGGTGAAGTATAATGATGAAATAGAAAAAAAAACAAAGTAATCATATTATAAAAAACTGGAAAGTAGGATGATCAAATTGTAATTTAAGCCTTTGTAAATGAACAAACGTTTTACTTGTTGATAAAGGTTTAAATTTTGTGTTATTTAATTATGTTGAATACAATCCTCAATTAACCCTTTGAAACTTCTGAGCATTATCACCAACTAGGCGATTGAAACGTGAATCACGTTGTTGAACATGGCATGTAATGGAGATGTCAGACTTGCTCCAACATCAATTGATACACTTTATTAAATATTTAATTTTTGTTTTGTTAAAATACTCACATACTGTTTAGTATAATGTGTTACTTAAAAAATAAAATATTATTCTCTTTGTTCTAAATGAGCGTTTAAATTTTGTTTTTTTAATTAAAATTATGCAACTTTATTTTTGAGTCATTTAATAGCACATATACATTATTGTTGTTAATGTTTACATATATAACATTACGGTATCGTTTGATAGCTATGATTAAAACTATATATGATTAATAAACCAATTTATTTAATGTTTGATATATAATAGGTGGTCGGACTAATAACACTAGTTACACGGATAAAATTATTATTATCTCACTATTAATATCAAGGAAGATAATGATATTATATTATTATTAGCGTCCTTACTAAAAAAAAATCATGACTAATATTTTTTATCTCAAAACTACTTCCGATATATACGTGAAGATTAATAACAAAAATATTAATAATAATAAAATTAATAATACTCCTTATCCTGATTCTGACCATCAAATCAGCCCACAAGTTTATACCGGGATGTGCTATATCATATATGTTATAACTGAGATTATCAAATTTATATCAAAATGAATATTCAATTATTCATTGATAGACTATTTTTTATTCTTTAAGTAAACACTTATTAAAGGTTGGTGGGGTAGTAATAGTAAAAACTCCGACAAATGAAATTAGTCACTTTTACAAATGGGAAGGCAATATCCATTAAATTTCAGCATCGACGTATCCATTCTAATCTTAATCTAAGGGCATAATAGTCATTAATTTTTTAAAATGTTTATTCTTCCTGTCACATCATGGTGTTATTAACTTATAAACCTTTTTTTTATAAATCTATTCTCCACTATACATAAACTCATAAAAACTTTATAGTATGGATCCACAACTAAGTATTTTATTATTTCCCAATATATATATTTTTTAAAAATAAATATATCGTTTTAAAACATAAATATTCATAGAAAAAATATAATACGTCCAAAAAATAATTTATATATTTTTAAATTTTATCTTTGAAAAAAACATTTTTATCCATAAATATTTATTAGTAATTCAAAATATTGATGTAACAATATAGCCTTTATTGAACTAAATCAATATAAAATCATACGAATTATAATTAAAAGTTGCATAATACAATAGGAAAATAAAGTAATTAAGTACTAATAAGAAATAATCTTTAACAAAAAAGAAAGACAAAAAAAGAGAAAGAAAGTCCAGTCAGCTCAATGTGAATCGGTCCATAAACATGGAGTGGTTGAAATCTTCAACCTATGAGTTGGAGGCCTCCAATGTTACAACGCTTTTCATAAAGTTTTATAAGGGTAATGCTTGGGTCACTCTCACTTTACACCAAAATATAAGTATTCTGTGATATGACATACTCTCACTGGTTGGAGTGTTGGGACCCACAAAATATTCAATCAATGAGAGTATATCACATCATAAAGTACCCATATTTTGATGTAAAATAAGAGTGATCCTAACATTACCTGTTTTATAAACCTCCAACTGGAGGTGCTCTAAGTAGCGGTGTATCTGGTATATAAAGGCCACATTAGGGGTGAGTTTTTGGACAAGGGAGGCATGTGTTCGACACTGAAATGTAGAGTAAAGAGGGAAAGAGTTGGGAGATAGCCAAAAACAAAACCCACTCACGACGCATCCCCGGTCATTTCCTGCGGTTCCTCCCCTTCCCTACCTTACCCTGGGCAGATCTCAACCATGATTCCTGCTAGTAAGTTAAACATTTCTTCATACTTTTTCTTTATTGTTTATTGTTTATAAAACTTATCTATTGACTATATACTTAATTAGTATCCGTTGTCTAACCAATTTTTATCGGTTGACATGAGTTTAAATCTGTAGATTAATTGAACCTTCAATTGGTTAGATGCCAGAATTGATCCTACTGTACCAAATGGCAACATCCAGAATCTATATTTTGCATGATTCAGTGTTAGGCTGTAATATTATCAGATATGCCGAAGATCTGTAAAAAAAAATTGGGATTTGCCTATAGAACTTAGATATGGACATATGAAACAAGGGAATCATTGACCCAACAATTTTCAGCTAAAGGGTCTTTGGTTTAGTGGAGTTTTAGAAGGTTGATTAGCTTCATTTGGGCATCAAATTAGAAGGGTCTCCTGTTGAGTTTCCACAGTACCAAGCCGAAACAGGAGCAAAACGTCAAATTGAGCGTGACTGGCCAAAGCCTCACTCGATCTGTCTTGTCTAGGGTGTCAGGGTGTCAGATTCCCAAAACACCTATACACACAGTACAGTTTTTGTCCAACCAAACAGAGTTCACAAATGGAGAGCCAAATTCACAGTTCCAAGGATTTTGAGCAACACCCAACCTTCCAACAGTATCCATTTTCCTCCCTTCTCTCTCTTCAAATTGAGCTATTTAATCCATATTAAGTTATTTAATAACTAAACTAGCTTTACTAAAATGCATGAATATATATATATTTTAATTAAATTATAATCAAATTAAAACGAAGACAAAAAACATTAAAAGAATAACCATTTAATTAAATTTAAATTATCCAATTTGAACCATTAAAATTACATCATCGGGCTAACATTTTATTATTAAAAATATACATGTCAATTGTTTAACATTAATATTAAGATACAATGATGTATTTTTATTTAAATAATTGTATCTAACATTTTATTTTTTCTCAATATTACAGACACAATGATGTGACTTACGCAAATGTCTCCTTCCTTTTATTAGTAATAATAATATTATTTACTAGTTAAATACTTTAATTATTTATATTACTATTATAAGTTGAAAAATATTACTACTATTTAAAAAATTAATATAATATTGAAAATATTAATTAAAAAAATATTCAATTGGAATTGCATAAACAAAAAAATATTAATATCAATAAGATATAAATAATAATTTAACCAATCGAGATACCTATATGCAGTAGCGGACGTAGAGATTTTCTCAAGTGGGGGCAACTTGTATAAATTTGACAGAAATGGGGGCAAATTGTAAAATTTACAAAGCATTATTATTATTTTTTAAAAAGTTCTTCAACAAAAAAAAAAAACCAAGTGGGGGCAACTGCCCCTAGACCCCTACACTTGTGTTCGCCATTGCCCATATGCTACCCTTTGCTCCCCATTAGATTATTGTACATGTTTTAGTGTGTTACTCCATATTAAGAGCATCGACACTCATCAACATTTTAAAATGTTTATCTAGGATGTTACGTCATCAACTTATAAATCTTTTCATTTTAAATATATTCTCTATACTCACATAAATTATTAAAAATCTTTAGAACATGGATTCACAATTAAATATTTTATTTTTTCACAACATTTATTTAAAATTACAGTCTTTCACAATATTTATTTAAAAGTAATAATTTTATTTTCAATAATAAATATATATTCTTAAAACATAAAAATATTAAAAATATTAAAAATATATATTATATTAACAAAATAAAGATTAGTAATTTAAAATATTGATGTAATAATGTAGATTTTATTAAATAAAATTGAATATAAAATCATAAGAAACATGATTAAAAGTATATAAATATTGATAAGAAATATTCAATCAAAACAAGCTAAATTTCATTGTTATTGTATTTGAAGCGTTCTCCAATATACTCAACCAAGTCGGATCAAAGTTTTTGATGTACTTCACGATCACGCAGGTCTCGATGTCTTTGAAATATATTGTACGAAGTTTTCAACATGTCCCTAAGATACGTGTATTGGTGGTTCTATTTTTTTCATTCGACCAGTTACTTATTGCGTTACCTTCATTCTCTACAATCATATTATACAATATGATACACACGTACATTATATTTTTCAAATCTTTCTTGCTCCAAAATTGTGTCGCACCTCGTATTATTGCCCAACGAGATTGGAGGACTCCGAATGTTCGTTCGACGTTCTTCTTTGAAACCTCTTGCGTTTATTTGAACTTGATCATTTTATGGTCTTATGGATATGCAAAACTTTTAACACATAAAGCCCACTTCGAGTAGATACCATCGATCAGTTAATATCCCTTCGTGTATTGTGTATTATTTACCGTAAACTGAACTTCAGGAGAATATCCTTGTAATACATTATTGAACAATGTAGATTGGTTGAACACATTAATGTAATTGTTAGATCCTGGAACCCCTTGATCTCCTTGGGTAAATTGACATTTCCACGCAACTGGGCAATTTTTTCATGGCTAATGCATACAGTTAATGATTCCCAACATATAGTCAATGTAGTTGAAGTAAACGTTGAACGTGATTAGCATTGGGCCTTCTCAAGTATACTCTTCAAAATACCTTAATCACACATCGATATAATTTCTTTAAGCATTTGTTTCCAATGGTTTTGCCAAGTCGTACGTTCTCGTCACAATGGTCGGCAGGCGAGCCATATGCTAGCTGATATATAACAATATTGCATTTTTGTAGTGGGGAAAGTCCATTTCTACCACATGCGTCACACTTCATTTAAAAAAAAAGAATCATCATAATTTGAAGTGCTCAATAAATTCATAAAATAATTGTTATCCATAACAAAAAAAAAAAAAAGAATTTTAGGTAGTTAAATGTGAAAAAAAAATTGAAGTAAAATATATGTTTGAATATAATGAAAAAATTATTTTGAAAAAATATTAATAGTAGAAATAAAAAAAGACTTCAAAATTACCGTTATATGCAACGTCTAGAAACAGAAAAAAAGAAAAAGAAAAATAGTATAGAACAATCATATGAAAGCTCTAAATTGACAAAAAGTATTCTACCAACCGGTTGGTAGAGATCAATCGGTACAAAGTGAAACCTTTTACTCACAAAGCATTATTGGTAAAAACCTTTTTGCATAAGGTTTATACCTATTTTAAAAACCTTTTATTCCTACTACAGCTGCCCTAACGGTATCCGTAGTGGGGGGATGAAAATGTTTTTAAAACAAAGATAAACCTTTTGCAAAAGGTTGGTATCCACTAAAGTTGATGGAGGAAAAGGTTGTAAATTTCTACCGGTTGGTATCCACCAGTCGGTTGGTGAAAAGGTTTTTGGCAATTTACATGTTTTTGGCTTTTTGAAAGAATAAAATATTTAATTGTGAGTTTATGCTATAAACATTTTTATATGTTTATGTGAGTGTAGAAAATAAGTTTAAAACAAAAAGTTTCTAAGTTGATGACGTGACATGCTGGATAAACCTTTTAAAAGGTTGATGAGTCTGGATGTTCTAAGCAACAAACACCAACCATTGTGGTGTTCCTCACTTACCTAGTGAGCAAAGGTCTTCCTAATTTAGCACAAATAATAGTTTTGGCCCAAACAACAAATGGTTAAATAGCATTTTGCTCAATTATCTTAAGTGGTTAAATAAATGACTTAAATACGTTGTGAATCGATGTGATCTATGTTACTATGTTAGATGAAAAATCTCTTCCTAGTAACTAAATGTGTAGGTATAATTAATCTCTATCCCTCTCATAAATAAACTTATAGTTTGACTTTTTAAAGTCAATTTGACCATTTTTATATTTGACATTCATTTATTTAGTTTCAAATTATGAAATAAATTATGAAAGCCTATTTTGTAATTTGGAAAATCTAAATAAATTTATTTCATTTTTCTTTTCATTTATAAATGGTCAAGTTGACTTTGAAAAGTCAAATTATGATTTTTTTTACGGGATGGACTCTACGGGATGGATAGAGTATATGAATGGATTGGGGTTAAATACAAGTGAAGAGGCCAAAAACGTACTCTTCATACCGAGGTGATGAAAGTGGTCTTCAACATGGATCGTCGGTGATGTTTTCATACACGATCGTCATTGTTGATGTAGGATATTTGGGTGTGTTTGTATGCAAAAGGCAAACTACTGCGGGTGGGGTGGTATATTGTGCCAATTAAAACCCTTCGACGTGAGTGTTAGTTTCTATGCTTTTGCATACTACTGCGGGTGGGGTGGTATATTGTGCGAAAACCCTTCGACGCGAGTGTTAGTTTCTATGTATTTGAGAGAGAGAGAGCAAGAGGGAGTAAAAGCCAATACTCAAATTATTATTCAAACACAATCCATTAAAAATCAATAAAGTATTCTATTTGATACTTATTTGATTTAAAAACAAAAAATATTTCCAATGGGGTGACAGATTCCAATATTTTTACATACCCTACTATCTTTATCTCCAACAACATTACCTACCCCACCATCTTTATTTATATTAATTTAATATCTTCTTTTAATTTATACTTACAAATAAATTTGATATTGTATAAATTATTAAATTCAAAATTATATAAAAATTTGTTATTAAATATTATTTATTTATTATATTTTGAATAGTATTTATTATAATTTGTTATTATTTATTTATAATTATAATATCATTTATTTATTATAACCAGAATAATTTGATATTATTTATAATATAATATCATTAATATTCAATAAATTGATAATGTTATCAATTTATTATAAGTCAAATAATATTTATATTAATATTACTTATCAAAAAAATATTTATTGATGAGCTCGACCCAAATTCTGGTCACGAGCAAAGCACATGTGTCTTCACGTGTTAAGCATGTGGAAGATAGGGACCAGGAAAAATGTCACTTGAGCAGGATAACTCGAGGTGAACATCTTACATACATTCCGACTAGGAATCTTTCTGCAGATCTGATCGAGCAGGGAACAAGGCTGCTCGAATAACTAGATATTCATTCCAAACTCAACTGCCAGATAGTTTTCGAGCCCGAGATTTAAGTCACGACTCCGTCAGTTACGCGGTCAAGCCGCATTTATGGTCATATAAAGGCTTGTGATCTCTCCATAATAAAGACTCAGCCTGGATTTCACTCCCAAAGGACTATATATACCTTACAAAGCTTCATTTCAAAGGGACGTTCATTTTACACACAGACACTCGGTCATTTTTCTTTCAACCAAGCTAAAGTCTTACTCTTATGCCTGAGGGGTTTCGCAAGGCCCTGCCTTGCATTTCTTCTAAGGTGTTCTTTTTTTGATAGGTTTCTACAAGATCATACCTTTATATAAACCCAGATATCCTACATACCGCAAGGAGCAGCCAAATTCTAACTTGTGTAGCATCAATTTTGTTTCATTGCTAGGAAACGAAAATCTTTATATCACTTCATCGAAAACATTCAAATCGAAACTACTTAATTTTCATTGTTATTGTCTTCGAAGCGTTCTCAAATATACTCAATCAAGTCTGATCAAAATTTTTGATATACTTCACGATCACGTAGGTATGGATGTCTTTGAATATATTGTATGAACTATGAAGTTTTCAACATGTCCCTAAGATACGTGTATTGGTGGTTCTACTTTTTCATTCGACCAATTACTTATTGTGTTACCTTCATTCTCTATAATTATATTATGCAATATGATACACACGTACATTATATCTTTCAAATCTTCCTTGCTCCAAAATTGTGTCGTTCGTACTATTGCCCAACGAAATTGGAGGACTCCGAATGTTCGTTCGATGTTCTTCTTTGCAGCCTCTTGCGTTTGTTTGAACTTGATCCTTTTATGGTCTTGTGGATATGCAAAACTTTTAATAAATAAAGCCCATTCCGGGTAGATACCATATATCAGTTAATATCCCTTTCGTGTATTGTGTATCATTTACCGTAAACCGAATTTCACGAGAATATCCTTGTAATACATTATTGAACAATGTAGATTGGTTGAGCACATTAATGTCATTGTTATATCCTGGAAACCCTTGATCTCCTTGGGTTAATTGACATTCCGACGCTACTGGACAATTTTTTCACGACTAATGCATACAGTTAATGCTTCCCAACATATAGTCAATGTAGTTGAAGTAAACGTTGGACGTTATTAGCATTGGGTCTTTTCAAGTATATTCTTCCAAATACCTTAAACACACATCGACAGAATTTCTTTAAGCATTTGTTTCCAATGGTTTTGCCAAGTCGTACGTTCTCGTCACAATGGTCGGCGGACGAGCCATATGCCAATAGACGGATAAAAATAGTGCATTTTTGCAGTGGGGAAAGTCCATTTCTATCACATGCGTCACACTTCATTTAAAAATACTCAGAATGATTTGAAAGAATTTCAACAATCCGAAGGAATATCTCCTTACTCATTCAGAACCTTCTTCTGAACATTTGATCCGTGTAAATCGATTTATTGGAGAAATAGTCGTTGAAATGACGATCATGTTTAGCTTCGCGCTCTCGATTTATGTATTTTCGACTACGTTTACGACTATGAAAGCTCTCAGCTTTGCACTCTCGATTGGTAGAATCGTCCTTCAATTCATCGTGTATGAATCGTAGGATTGGCATAAGGTAGGAATCAAAGTCGGAGTCAGAAGACATTTGTAGTGTGGAGATTGTTGTATGAATTCTCGATTGTGTTTGTAGAAAATATAGAGGCTGAAATGTCTATATATAGTCATTTTTCAATTGTTTTACAACGGCTAGTTTGTAAAGACTAGTTTTCATAACGGAAGTAACATAATTAAAAGTATATAAATATTTATGACGTGAATAAAACATATATTATTACATAAACTAACATTTCAATAATTAGAAACTTTATAAATTAAAAATTACATAACTTGAACTAGACAATATTAAATTTGGCATTGATAATAGCACAAACTTGTTGATGAATTTGTAGTTCTTCATCCGTCATGCCACTACTATCCTTACAGAGGATTTTATAATTCTTAGCAAGTGTGGACATGTTTATTGCTTCTGATACGTCATTGAGTGCACAAATCTTCTCTTTTTCTATTGCAGCCTGTTCATTATCATTTTTTGTTTCAGATTGGTTGGTGGTTTTTTCTTTCCCTTTCTCTTTTGCCTCCTTTTGACCTATCAGGTGAACTTCTACCTTATTGTCGTCGATGTTAATTCTCGTATGCGTATCAGATGATGATGTGTATGCTCCGGTTTTGAATATTTTTGTCTTTTTAGAGAAATGCTCATTTGATTTTTCCACCTTGCACTTTGGCTCCTCTTTAAGCATTGTCCACACATGAGCACATCTAAAATATTTTTTACGTGTTGAGAAGAAAAGATCACGTACGGCTTCTTTCACTTGTTCATCGGACCACCCATTATTATGGTGATTTTGTACTTGGATGAAGTACTCGTTAAATTCATTAACCATTGGAAAAACTATGTACCAATGCGATTTCAAGATAGTTAACTTTCTTAAATTTATCGTCTTTCAACTCTTGTTGTAGTATTCAGTGATTCATTTCCAAAACTCCTGATCATGTCGAGAGTTGCCAATCATGCTATCTGTTGAAACAATGAGTCAAACACTTTCAAGTAGTTTGTCATTTTCAATGCTCAATTTTGATTTTTGTTTGTCTTCTTATTTACTTCATCTATATTGATGTTTTCCAAGAAGAATCATTATTATTTGAAGTGCTCAATAAATTCATAAAATAATTGTTATTCATAACAAAAAGAAAAATTTTAGGTAGTTAAATGGGAAAAAAATTTGAAGTAAAATATATGTTTGAATATAATGAAAAAATTATTTTGAAAAACTATTTATAGTAGAAATAAAAAAAAGACTTCAAAATTACCATTATATGTAACGTCTAGAAACTTCAAAAAAGAAAAAAAGGAAAAAGAAAAGTAGTATAGAACGATCATATGAAAGCAAACGTATTCCACTAACCGGTTAGTAGAGTCCAATCGTTACAAAGTGAAACCTTTTACTCACAAAGCATTATTGGTATAAACCTTTTTGCATAAGGTTTACACCTATTTTAAAAACCTTTTACTCATACTACAGCTACCCTAAGGGTATCCGTAGTGGGGGGATGAAAATGTTTTTAAAACAAAGATAAACCTTTTGCAAAAGGTTGGTATCCGCTAAAGTAGATGGAGGAAAAGGTTGTAAGTTTCTATTAGTTGATATCTACTAGTCGGTTGGTGAAAAGGTTTTTTGAAAATTTACATGTTTTTGGCTTTTTGAAAGAATAAAATATTTAATTGTGAGTCCATGCTATAAATCTTTTTATATATGTTTATGTGAGTGTAGAGAATAAGTTTAAAATGAAAAGGTTTCTAATAAGTTGATGACATGACATGCTGAATAAATATTTTAAAAGGTTGATAAGTCTGGATGTTCTACGCAACCAACACCAACCGTTGTGGTGTTCCTCACTTACCTAGTCAGCAAAGGTCTTCCTAAATTAGCACAAATAATAGTTTTGGCCCAAAAAATAAATGGTTAAATAGTATTTTGCTCAATTATCTTAAGTGGTTAAATAAATGACTTAAATACATTGTGAATCAATGTGATCTATGTTGCTGGGTTAGATGAAAATTCTTTTCCTAGTAACTAAATGTGCAGGCATAATTAATCTCTATCCCTCTCATAAATAAAGTTATAGTTTGACTTTTTAAAGTTAATTTGACTATTTTTATATTTGACGTTCATTTATTTAGTTTCAAATTATGAAATAAATTATGAAAGCCTATTTTGTAATTTGGAAAATCTAAATAAATTTATTTTATTTTTTTTTCATTTATAAATGGTCAAGTTGACTTTGAAAAGTCAAATTATGATATTTTTTTTACGGGATGGACAGAGTATATGAATGGATTGGGGTTAAATACAAGTGAAGAGGCCAAAAACTCTTCATACCGAGGTGCTGAAAGTGGTCTTCAACATGGATCGTCGGTGATGTTTTCATACACAATCGTCATTGTTGATGTAGGATATTTGGGTGTGTTTGTATGCAAAAGGCAAACTACTGCGGGTGGGGTGGTATATTGTGCCAATTAAAACTCTTCGACGTGAGTGTTAGTTTCTATGCTTTTGCATACTACTGCGGGTGGGGTGGTATATTATGTGAAAACCCTTCGACGCGAGTGTTAGTTTCTATGTATTTGAGAGAGAGAGAGAGAGAGAGGGAGCAAGAAGGAGTAAAAGCCAATGGTTTTGCCAAATCAAATTATTATTCAAACACAACCCATTAAAAATCAATAAAGTATTCTATTTGATACTTATTTGATTTAAAAACAAAAAATATTTCCAATAGGGACACAGATTCCAATATTTTTACATACCCTACCATTTTTATCTCTAACAACATTACCTACCCCACCATCTTTATCTATATTAATTTAATATCTTCTTTTAATGTATACTTACAAATAAATTTGATATTGTATAAATTATTAAATTCAAAATTATATAAAAATTATTTATTAAAAATTATTTATTTATTATATTTTGAATAGTATTTATTATAATTTGTTATTATTTATTTATAATTATAATATCATTTATTTATTATAACCAGAATAATTTGATATTATTTATAATATAATATTATTAATATTCAATAAATTGATAATATTATCAATTTATTATAAGTCAAATAATATTTATATTAATATTACTTATCAAAAAAACAAATATTTATTGATGAGCTCTGCCCAAATCCTGGTCATGAGCCAAGCACATGTGTCTTCACGTGTTAAGCATGTCGAAGATAGGGATCAGGATAAAGGTCACTCGAGCAGGATAACCCGGGGTGAACATCCTACATACATTCCGACTAGGAATCTTTCTACAGATCTGACCGAGCAGGGTGCAAGGTTATTCGAATAACTAGATATTCATTCCAAACTCAACTGCCTGATAATTTTCAAGTCCGAGATTTAAGTCACGATTCCGTCAGTTACATGGTCAACCCGCATTTATGGTCATAAAGACCTATGATCTCTCCATAGTAAAGACTCAGCCTGGATTTCACTCTCAAAGGACTATATATACCTTACAAAGCTTTATTTCAAAGGGACGCTCACTTTACACACTGAAACTCTGTCTTTTTGCTTTCAACCAAGCTAAAGTCTTACTATCATGCCTAAGGGGTTTCGCGAGGCCCTGTCTTACATTCCTTCTAAGGTGTTCTTTTTTTGATAGATTTCTACAAGATCATACCTTCACATAAGCCCAAATATCCTACATACCGCAAGGAGCAGTCCAAGACTAAATTGTGTATTATTAGTTTGGTTTCGTTGCCAGGAAATGAAATCTTTAGATCACTTCATCGAAAACTCTGTTAACGTGGCTAAAAACGGTAAGGGGCATGTTGGAGCAAGTGGAAACGTTGGTGGTTATATGTCTGTTCATTAGGGAGATTGGCCACCAATCAACAACCGACCCGAGGGGGTCTCCTAACCTGATCAGCTTCGGCTCCCCCCAATAGGCGGAGGAGTAGTGACCAGGTCACAGGCTGTAGCTCAACATGCACAACTTGGTGAGGCTGGCTTCATCCCAGTGAATGATCCACCTCAGTCTGATTTGAGGAACCAGTTACAACAACAGAGAGCTAATTCGGTTGAGCTACGTGAACAACTGAATCAACACCGAGAGGTTGCTCGGCTTAACTAGGTTCTGTAACCTGCCTTACTAAATGAACATGCACAGGCTCTGGCTCTTCGCAATCAAGCTCAGTACTTGAATAGGATGTGTAGACATCTCAATTTCGTACATCTGGTATGTAACATGACATGAAATATCATGACCTGTTAAACATTAACGAATGTTAAGTTACAGGGTTTAAAATGCAAAAGAAAAAGTATGATGCGCAAACAGTGAAATGCAGGGGGCCTAAGTGTCAAAAAGGAGGCTAAAAAGGAAGCCTGGCGCCACCCACAAGCCCACCTGGTGCGGCACCCAGACCCTCCATGGGTGGCGCCCAATAGTACCATATGTATTGTAGCTCTTTGCCTAATGCACAACTTTCTCAGTGCGCGGTACAAGTCGATGAAACATGAAGTGAGAAATCTTAATGACGAAGGAATCCCTTCTCCAACCTATAAATAAGAGGCCCCGGCTTGTGAAAAAAACACACTACACGCAGTTATCAAACTTTTCACCGCGCAGTGAGTGATAGTTCTCCCGAGTAAGCGTCCTGAGAGTTCCCTCCTCCAGCCTTAAAGCTCCGCCAAATCTCCCCCAAACACAAAACCAATCGGTCAAAGTGAAACCTAGTTGCCTTGCTAAGATTCCATCCTATTCCTCCGGTCCAAAAATCCCAAAAAGAGCAGTTGCTTTGCCTGAATCCAGACACCAAATCCGCAAAACACAAGCAGTTGCTCTGTTTGATTTCTGCCGTCAGTAAGCAAACAACAACATAAAAGCAAGCAGTTGCTTTACCCGATTACCGAGGCCACAAAGCAACTTTCGGAAGCAGTTATTCTGCCCGAATCTCCGCAACAGCAAAAAGACTTCTTCTCCCGGAAGGACAGAGTGAACATTTTTAAAATCTACTATGAGTTAGTTTGTACGGGATAAAAGCCCCCACGCTTCAAAAGTTAGGCTATTTAAAGTTTTATTTTATTTAAAAGTGCTATTTAAGCTGGCCCAATGTAATAAATATAATCAGTTATGTTGCCCGGATTTTTATATGAAATATCACTAAAGAAAGTCATTATTATGACCAAATATTTATAGATGTATTCATAACTCCCGAAAGGAGACTGAGTTGGGTACCTAACACCTTCCCACCTCATAACTTAGCATCCGAACCCCTTTTACAAAATCTGCTTACATTTGGTTTTTCTTTATTTCTTCTTGATGACGACTCTGTTACAATATTTTGAGTCCACAGTGAGGTAGGGCGTATTCCACGTGCTCTTTGCAACGTTCTTTTTGCACTTTTAATTTCGTTTTCCTCTAAACTAGGGAAGATGGAATGAAAAGAGCGTTGTATTTTCTGAATCATGTTTTCCCCTAAAAAAGGAAGGATGCGATACAGAAAACCCGAGGCACTCACAGTGGTCCACAATGAGGCCGGACGTATTCCACGCTCTTTACAACGTTCTTTTTGCACTTTGAATTTCGTTTTCCCATAAATAATGGAAGATGAAATGAAAAACGTGTTACCTTTTCTGAATCTTATTTTCCCTAAACATGGGAGGATGAGATACTGAAAAATCCGGGGCACTCACAGTGCGACTCTGCTGGGGACGTCGTTTTTATTTTTTAAAAAATAATAACGAAGGGCTAGACTCATTTAAAAAAAAAAGAAAGCAAGTTTTCTTTTCTTTTTGGCTAAAATATGCTTATTATATTTCTTTAACAGTCTAAATATTGTGTTTATATATATATATATTTGTACATATAACCGTGAAACTTGAAGCAGCTTCGTTTCAGGTCCCGTTACGAATAAAAAAAATATAGAAGTTCGGGCAGAATAATAAAAATAGGGGGCTTTATTTTATTATTACCTTATTCTGCTTTATACTATTATTATTCTGCTTGCTTTATTTATTTCACAAAAAAAGAAAAAAAATTGTAAATATTATTTCATTCTGTCATTTTATTTTGGGGATTAGGACCAATTTGTAATTAATAGGAATAAATAGATTCCCCACTTTTCTTTCTATTTCTTGTTCTGAATGATCATTATTTACTCGCGCCGTCCTTTCAATCAAGCTAATTAGCCGAGAAAATCCACCAAGAATAGAAAGACATGCCATATCTACTTTATTTACTACTTTATATATTTTTTAAAATCTTTACTACTTTCTAGATACCGCACACACGTGCACGTACGTAGAAATATTTCGAACTGCTACCCTACAACATGGCCAACCTACCCCCTGCATCAGCCAACGTTAAATTGCATATAGTTTCTCAGGACACTTCATGGACCGATCGATTTTTATATCTCTGAATTATCGACCAATCCCTATTACAAAAAAAAAAAAAAAACAAAAAGGCAAATGAATAAAGAAATGCACAGGGGCTGACCGATAATTTGTATGATATTCGACCTAGATCATTTTGAATGGTGGATCCCGGAAAGAGTATAGGCCCGTTGCCTGAGATCAATCCGATCTTGGGGAGTCGAAAGATATGTGGAATATGAAGTTCCTATACTCTAGAGAAAGAATCCACTATTCCAGGAATAGTCCTAAGACTGTCAAAACAAAGCAGTTGTTTGTCCGATTAATTGTAAGGAAAATAAATAATAAAAAAAAATACTAATAAAGGCACAATGTACTCAAAACCCAGAAAGCCTTCAGCCAAACCCCTTCTGATACATTCAATCCCTTTTCCTCAGAAACTTAACCTGAGTTTGGTAAGGCAGAAATAGTATCGGCCGATTGATACGAGATACAATCATACAAGCACATGGGTCAGATCAGAAAATACAGGGGTCAGATCAGAGAATATCAGAGTCAGATCAAAAAAGGTCAGAATTCGATCAGAAAGTTTAGATTTGAGCAGAATGGTCACAAAAAACAAACAGACTGTGACAGAAACCAGCAACGGGCAGAATATTATGGAACCAGAAATAAAAGCTCCTAGGTATACCCCACACCTCGAATTACAGGACTGGCTGAAAATGGAATTGGATGCCCATGTAGAAAGAAGGACCAACCAAATGGTTGGCAGGATACTAGGGAAATTCGTAGAAACTTTCGCTATTATATCTCATGAAGTCAAAAGCTTGATACCTTCTCCTAATAGTTCCCTCTTTCTTGAAACAAACCTATCGACTTAACAGAAGATATCCTTATTCAAACTCCCAAAACCCAACCAAACACCAGCCTTCAGCTAAATACAAAGACTATTTCCCAAAATAGTATTATTCTGAATATTTATAACCCTAACTCCTCAGCTATTCCAGACACCAATCCTGAGCTTATTCACCTAAATGCATGCTTCCATAACCATAAAAGCTACCTCCCCCTTGACCCTTCAAATACCTACTCCCAGCAAATGGCCCATGGCACCCTGACTGGAATGATTTGTGTACATGAAAAAGAAAACCCTCCCTTAGATAGAAGTGCATGCAATCAATTCCTGACACAATATTTTCCAAACAAAAAAGAAGACACCCGACCTAGTCATTCAAACAAATCCCCACTAAAAGCCTCACCTCAACCCAAAGGAATGAGGGAAATTCAAAGGCATTATGATGACTGGTGACTGTATTTTATACGCAATTATTGGGTATTATTCTGGCTTAAATTATGCTATTTCTCGAGGTTTTTGTTGTCTAATATGTGTTTTAGTGTTGTTTTATAGTTTCAGGGACTTTTGGAATAATTGTGCAAAATATAGGCACTTTATGCTGAATTGAAGAACTTCAGGGACCAAACTGCAAAAGCTAGAAACTTGAAGTGAAAAAGTTGAAAATGAGATTTTATCATCAAAAAATCAGCCGCCCACTTTGTGATTTAATTGCATTGGGAAACGTGAAAGTCCTATTTCAATTATTTCTAGTGTTGTAATTATATTGTATCTCATTTTCCTTCTTGTTGTAGGATTAACTAGGTATAAATAGATCCCTTTAGTTAGGAAAAAAAGAGAGAGATAAGTTCGATCTGCATTATTTTTCTTAGTCTATGAAGAAAGATTCTCTAAGAATGGTTTAAGGTTTTGTACTTTTAATTATGGAGAATTAAATCCATAATCTAGGAATTGGAGGTAACTTGTATCGAATCTATTGTTTAATTATATTTTTATTCATTTAATTCTTGTTGATTGTGGTGATTATCAATCCCTCTATTATTTCACTTTGAACAAATGAATGTAATCGTGAATAATAAAGGTCTAGAGGTGCGGATAACTGCATGATCAATATGCATATGTCGTACACTGGCTTACCATCATGATAAATTGAACCTATCGATGTACGAGAGTGATAAGTTAGGGTCATGTTCATATATATGACCTAAGTGACAGTTAGGATCCATATGTTCTTATTGCCTAGGATATAGAATGGATGAATTATTTGGAGATGGAGACTGAACGGTAATTTGACAAGCTATATCTATCTTTTGTGAACGAACCCAAGGTATTGAATGATACTTTATTTAAATAAACAATAGAGTAGATACAAGTGAATCCTAATTCCTAGGCGATTTACAAATCTTTGATTTATCTCACATTTATATGCTTTGTTAGTTAGGTTATTTTATTGCTTTCTTAATTTAATTTATAAGAAAACCAAAAACCCCATTAGTTATTAATTGCTTTATTTAATAGATTAGTTAAATTTACTTTAATCAAATCCAAATCTTTGTGGTTTGACCTTTGCTTCCCAAGCTATTCTACAATAGTCTTGTCCACTTGCAAAGAAAATAAATTTAAAATAAGACATCGATCAAGTTTTTGGCGCCGTTGCCGGGGATTTGTTATTTTGATTTAGTTAATTTAGCTTTTCTTTTTGTTATTTTCGTTTTTATAAAAAAAAATTCTTAAATTTTTTTTAATTAATTCCGAAAATTAATTTTTTTTAAAAAACTCTTAAAAAATAATAATAATGGCGTACAATAATTATCAATGGGGTATGGAAAATTACGCACCTATGAGAGCCACAAATGAATTTGCCTACCGAAATGCTAGAATAAATCAACCATCTTTTCCTAATAGCTATGAACGTGATTATCACAATCATCCATCTTTTCCGCCCTATCATAATAACTATAATGAGTCACCCTATTATAATCCGCCATTTTATAATGAACTTCCTCCTTATTCGTCCTATTATAATGAGTCTTCTTCTTATTGTAATCAATCATCTTTCTCATCGCATAATTATTATAATGAACCACCTTCGTATTGTCAACAACCTCCAAAATCAGATGGAATTATCAAAGGTCAAGCTGTCCTTTTGAAATATTTGTTAGAAGAAGTAGAAAATTTAAAGGAGAAACTTGCAAAAGTTAACGAAGAAGGAGAATGGGTAACTAATCCTATTCAACCTTTTGATATGCCTGATAAAGTAGATAATTCTGATAAAGAAGTTGAAAAAGATAAAAGTGAAAATAATCAAGAAAAAGATAAAAAAGTAGAACTAGAAGTGCGAGAGAATGAGTTGATGTCTGAAGAAGATGAGTTACCCATGGAATGACAAATCGCCAAGTGGGAATATGATATTGAAAGGGGCTGGGATGAGCCTTCATATCTAGAATATATTCAAGAACGTTTAAATAAATGGTACCGAGTATCTGGTACAATCCCAAGGGGTAAAGAAAACACAGATGTCATTGAGGAAAAAGAATTGAAAGTAGTAGAGGAGCCGTTTGAAAAAGATGATGAGTTGATTTTAGAATCCCAAGATCTTCCACAAAATGACGTACCACCTCATTGTTCTCAAGAACGCGAAACAATTTCGGAGACTTTCATTGTAATTTATTCTCCAATTGATTCTCCGCTAGACACTTATGTGGAGTTAGAGACGCCCTCTTCATATTTTCTTGAAGAGAATCAAGAACCTATTTTAGAGATACATGAGGATGAGCAATGTTATGATGAAAAATTGGAGGAAATTCCGGATAGGATTACATTGGAAGATTTAGGTGTGAAATTACCCGTCCCCAAATCAATTAAATGGCCATCGAGAAAAGAAAATTTCGCCAAGGAAGTGTTTGGCTTTAATGGACTAAAATTAAGACACTACATGAGTGGTGAATTTTATGGACAAAAAATGTGTGCATTCCTAAGTGATCCGGCGATGTCTTCTTAGTGAAAAAAGAGGATTTAAGTCAAACTAACGACTATAACTTAGAATTACTTCTAACCCTTATCTCTTTATATTTATTTTGTTGCTTTTTGAGTCACTCGTTAGAGTCTCCTTGAGTTTGTGGGTTTATAGGGGAGTGTTAATAGTGTCACCCCCACAAAAAGATTTTATTTTTATGTATTTATATGCACTAATTTTATTTTTAGTTTTGTAGATTTTTTGTTTTAGTTTAAACAGATTGAAGACTGCTAAAAAAGATTCAATTTACGGGTTCAACTGAAATTAATGAAATAATTTACGGCTGATTCAAAAAATAATAAAAATTCAGGGGCTTAAGTGAAATTACCTTGCGGTCGCAAGGCCCCTTTGACCTTGTGATCGCAAGATAGACAGAAAGTTGATGCCGTAAGTAGTTCATGGCCAGTTATTAGAGATGTTAATAGGGCCGGAAACCGCAGGTCTGAACTTATTAAACCGGGTTTTTTCAGGGTTAGGTTTGCAATTTTAGTAGACCGTTTAAAGTGGATCGTTTAAACCGCAACCGATTGAAACCCAAGGCTCTGTGGTTGGAATTAATGGTAAAATTTAAGTTGTCATTTCAACATTTCACATACTAATATTTATGTTAGTCTTACCTTCGGTTACAATTTAAATTTTATCTTTATAAAAAAGGTAAAATTGCTTTATATTGGTTATCTCTATTTTATTTTTTTCGATCATTACACAATGAAAATCTAAAATTTAAATACTAACCCAAAAACAACTATGCAAGTCAAACTCTAATGAATCAAGTTATTCAAAATTGGATTATGTTTGGTCTAATAAAAGTTTAATTTATAATATTTATGATTCTCGACTTATTTTATCATTTCATACTTGATTAGAACTTTTTAATTTTTAACTAGTAAAACTTGAAGTCTTGAAGTTTGTTTCTGTTTTGAACTCTATCACTTATGTTTAAAGTTGTTGACTCTTTGTATGACTCATTTGAGTCATTTTGTTTTGGATTGTGTGTTGTTGAATGTTGGTTGTTTGCTCGTTGCCTGATAATTACTTGATTTCAAATTTTATATTTATATGTAAGTTTTTTTTGTTTAGGTGTAACCCGTTAGTGACCCGTTTAAAACCGAAACCTGTCCGTGTTTGCAATTTCAATGGACCGCTTAAAGCGGACCGCTTAAACCGCAACCGATTAGGGGACAAGGCTAGACCGAAACCGATAGGCGCTTATTCATTAAAAAAAATTTAATAAGAAAAAGAAATTAAGGAAGGGAAAAGGCGGCTGTGCAGGGACATCAATCCCATTCCCAAAAGAAAAAGGCGGCCGAAATCTCTCTCTCTTCTGCCCGATCTCCGGCTAATCGCCATCCCCCTCATCTTCTCCGTTCCAGATCCACACCCGGCCCCCCATCTTCAATGCCACCAGTCACCGAATCAGCCCCTCCGTTAAAACCCCCAGCCTCTTCATCTCTCTCACCATGCCCGAAGCAATCCACCGCCCTGCACTGCTCACGAAGCTTCAGAAGCCTCGTGTCAACCTTCCATCTCTCTCTTCCTGCATCTAGCCGGCCTCGTATCTCCGCCCTATTCCATCTCCCACTTCTCTCTCTCCGGCCTCGCCATCTTCACAGCCGGTCTCCTCATCTTCTCCTGCCAGTCCAGTCGTCGTGCTTGCTCCATCTCTGCTCCGATTTCCTTCACAGCCCTTCAAGGCAAACACCAACGAGCTCGCTCCAATTTCTATTTGAAGCTTCAATTGGCCAAGCCTCATTCAAACTGATCACTTCGGCCTCTATCCTTCGTGAAATATCATAATCAACAAATTCAAGCCTAGGCTTGGATTTCAGAAACTTCCTGTCAAAATTCTCAAGATTGTTCCAATCTCTTCCAATTAATTGCTGAATCATGTGATTAAACCATAAGCGATTCTTGCTATTGTCATTTGCCAGTTCAGATTGTTGAGAAATTAATTGCTGTTTGGAATTTGTGCAACCTGTTTTGTTGTTGAGACTGTTGATTATTGCTATAAATTGCTGAAAAGTATAATCTGGTTATACTTCATTTAATTGCAGACATTGTGCAAGTTCAACTATGGTAGTGATTGTTGAATTAATTTTGACTAAAAATATTTTAAAAAATCTGTTGAGGGATAGATTACTGTTACCCATGTAGTTATGGATTGTTGGTGGCTTAATCCGTGTTGTGTCCATTCTCTCAATGGACTTGCAGCTCTGAATTTGTTGCGTTAATATGGTTCTTCTTTTGCTACTGCCTCTCGTAAAATGATTAGCAAATTTCAGTTTCTTACTAAAAATTGGTGATTGATTTTGCGAGGATTATATGCTAATAATAACGGTTTTGATTCTTGCAAGTGACAGTTGGGCAGCTTGTGTGCTTAAGTTATGGGGATAGTTCGGTTTAATTTATGTTGGGCGGGGATGTGATGATTTGGTTTGCTCTATAATTGCTGAATTTCCATCGTGCCTTTTTAATACCCAATTGGTTAAAACCACTGTCAGTTCAAGTGTGATTTTTCAAAATTTTGCTAGTTAACTGCCTAGGTTTGAGAAGATTATTATTGTTCTATTTTGCTGAAAATATGTAATTAAGTATATTTTGGTTATACTTAAGTTAAATGGTGAAATTATATTTGACTAAAAATATTATATCTGTTGGGAGGATTGTTGGTTATTCATTTGAAGTGGCAGCAATGAGACATTTTGATTTAAATTGGGAAGAATGAGAGTTGATAAATTATGATTTTGTGGGAATAATGAACAGTTGGTAATTAATTTAATAACTCTTTGAGGGTGCAAGCATGTGATTCTATTAAATCTTTACACGTTTTGTCATGCCTGATTAGTTTCCGATTGGATGATATTTTTTATACCCTCTTATTTATATTTGACTCACATTGAGGACAATGTGAAATTTAAGTTTGAGGGTGTGAATTGCCGTGCGCCTAAATGATGATATTTTTTGAGAGAGCTTTTGTTACCTGTTTTTAGTTAATTTAGTTTTTATTTTCTTTTTGTTAGTTTTAGTAATTAGTTTATTTTATTAAATTTTTTTTTGAAAATTTCAAAAATTTTCCGAGTCTTTAATTTTGGTGTGGTTACTTCCGTCAATGATAACATGTTTGTTAATAGCGATGCATGTATACTTGTCTGTGAGCCTTAGCTTGGTCTAGTTGATGGAACTTTATATCTCCAAAATTTTTGAGCACAAAAATACCATGACTTGATTTATTAAAGAATTTGGATATTTTTATCGAGTTTATAGTGCACATTGCATTCCCTTTGGACCTTGCTATTTTTGTGGTCATGAACATTTTAAACAACCGTCATTACATGATTGTTGCAGTATATTTGCGACTTAGGGTTGATTGCATGCTAAGTTAGATTTGTTAGACTTCTTTTGCTAATATATCTCAAAAACACTTTCGAACCATGAGTGCATTTAAGTCTTGATTTTCCCTACCTCTTTTCTAGCGAATGCTTATGTGAAAATACTTGTGGAGCTCGTTTTTAAAACTATGAGTTAGGGAATGATTTGAAACTATGTTGAATTTCTGTGAAAACGAAACATGAGCATTGTGGCAGTTAGGATATGATTTAGGCCATCTTTGGAACGTTTGTGCCTTTTTATTCCACCATCCTTATTTTATATTAATCATTAGTGTCCTTTTTGAGCTTTATTAAAAAGAATGGCGTGTGCTAAGCACACATCGACCCCCATTCGACATCGTTTTATTACCCACATTAACTTAACCCCTAAGCCTATACACTTTTGCCTACCCTTTGAGAGAGTAGGATTGGGTTGGGAATATTGTCTACATGGTGATTGATGCAGTTCAAAAATAGCACCAATCAGTTCTTGTATTGAAAACAAAAACAAAAAAAAACAAAAATATAGAAATATATATATAAAAATATATATATGAAAAAAAAGGAACGAAAAGGGTGCGAAAATCAAAAATTGCACAAGCCCTTCAAAAGAAAAAAAAAAGAAACAGAAAAAAAAAAGAAAGAAAGCAAAGAAAAGGATCATGGGGAAAAAAATGTCTATGATGGTTTGATACATTCTTCAACTCAAAAGTCCAAGTTTGGGGGTTGTTGAAGGAAAAGCGAGTGCTTTGTATGGGAAAAAAAGGAAATATTCTTGCTCTCTCATTTTGAAATTTCTTATCCCTTTTATTGTTACCCCTCACCTTGGCCTTACATTACAAGCTTAATAAAGTCCTATTGATCTAGTTGCCACATTTGTTTGTGTTAGTTGACATGGTTTGGAAGCATAGTTGATTTGACCCTTGTTTTGAATTATATACACATCTTGATATAGTTCACACTATTTGCATAATCTCAGCTATTATAAGTAATTTGGACTTGAGAGCATTGTATTTCATACATAGTTAGTGCATGGGATGGATGTATAAGCATTTGAATTCTAGCAAGATCTCTCTTCGTGTTGTTAACCGGGTAGTGATGACATGTACATGTTTTGTGATGCACATGTTTTTATTGAAATATTTTGGGAATGAATGTTGTGCTTAGCTTGATAAAACTTTCTAAGTTTGGAGATAGTCAATTAATGGTTCACACACACACACGGAGATGTACAAGTGATATTGATGATGATTGAGTGAAAGCCTAGACTTGTGGCTATGTGTTGTTATTTATCATTCCTTGAGGCATTATGTGGTACCATGCCGATGCTTTGACTTGTGAAAGAAAAAAATATTTTATTTGCTTTAATTAAGTTCAGTTTAGTTTTTATATTTATTTGTTTTGTTTTACTCGAGGACAAGCAAAAGTTTAAGTTTGGGGGTATTTGATGACTGTATTTTATACGCAGTTATTTGGTATTATTCCGCTTAAATTATGCTATTTCTCGAGGTTTTTGTTGTCTAATATGTGTTTAGTGTTGTTTTATAGTTTCAGGGACTTTTGGAATAATTGTGCAAAATATAGGCACTTTATGCTGAATTGAAGAACTTCAGGGACCAAACTGCAAAAGCTGGAAACTTGAAGTGAAAAAGTTGAAAATCAGATTTTATCATCAAAAAATTAGCCGTCCACTTTGTGATTTAATTGCATTGGGAAACATGAAAGTCCTATTTCAATTATTTCTAGTGTTGTAATTATATTGTATCTCCTTTTCCTTTTTGTTGTAGGATTAACTAGGTATAAATAGATCCCTTTAGTTATGAAAAAAAGGAGAGAGAAGTTCTGCATTATTTTTCTTTGTCTATGAAGAAAGATTCTCCAAGAATGGTTCAATGTTTTGTACTTTCAATTATGGAGAATTAAATCCAAAATATAGGAATTAGAGGTAACTTGTATCGAATCTATTGTTTAATTATATTTTTATTCATTTAATTCTTGTTGATTGTGGTGATTATCAATCCCTCTATTATTTCACTTTGAACAAATGAATGTAATCGTGAATAATAAAGGTCTAGAGGTGCGGATAACTGCATGATCAATGTGCATATGTCGTACACTGGCTCACCATCATGATAAATTGAACCCATCGATGCACGAGAATGATAAGTTAGGGTCAGATTCATATATATGACCTAAGTGACAGTTAGGATCCATATGTTCTTGTGCCTAGGATATAGAATGGATGAATTATTTGAAGATGAAGACTGAACGGTAATTTGACAAGCTATATCTATCTTTTGTGAACGAACCCAAGGTATTGAATGATACTTTATTTAAATGAACAATAGAGTAGATACAAGTGAATCCTAATTCCTAGGCGATTTACAAATCTTTGATTTATCTCATATTTATATGCTTTGTTAGTTAGGTTATTTTATTGCTTTCCAGTTAATTTAATTTATAAGAAAACCAAAAACCCCATTAGTTATTAATTGCTTTATTTAATAGATTAGTTAAATTTACTTTAATCAAATCCAAATCTCTGTGGTTCGACCCTTGCTTCCCAAGCTATTCTACAATAGTCTTGTCCACTTGCAAGGAAAATAAATTTAAAATAAGACATCGATCAATGACCTACCTGCTTCAAGAACCATGATCTTTCAAACATTATGGGCTCATGGAAAGCTTAAGCCTATTGCACATTATATACCGTCAAATCCACTGCCTAGTTCATGGAACCATGTACAATTTTGTGACTACCATCACTGCAGTGGTCATCTCACCGAGAGGTGTTATTCCCTCAAGAATGCAATCCAAGATCTCATTGATGACAAAATAATCACGGTGGCAGATACAGGAAAGCAAAACATGGTAGCTGATCAAGTGAAGAAAGTATGATAAAAATCAAAGATATGTATTCCAACTAGAATAAAAATGTTGTACTATACTCTGTTTGAAATAAAAGAGCCTAGCTGTAACATGCTCTCTTGGGACACCATCCTTGGTAGCCAAAATACCTGTAGCAATAAAAAAACCACTTGGGTCGGTGGGGATATCAGTCACCTTACCAGATCTGGTCGAGCCTACCTAACCAAACCAAGAAAGGGGTGACCACTCTGGCAAAGATAAAGAAACAAATACTGGGGCTGGAAATATGGAAGACACTCTTGCTAGCTCAAATGAAGAAAACCCAAGCCAACATATCTATATGGGCCTTGCTTTGTACTTCCAAAACCCAACGTGATACACTGACCAAATCTTTAAGTCAGTCAGTCATTCCCATTGAAACCTCTCCAAACGAGCTCACCCAAATGATCAGAAACATACACTTTGGAAACGTGATAATGTTTACCGATCTAGATCTGCCAAGAAAATGAACCAACCACATCGATGCTCTCCACATCACTGTGGGGGTCATGGAAAAAAGAGCTCCCCGAGTTCTGATAAATAACGGCTCATCTTTGAATATATGTCCCACAACCACGCTAGCCAAATTGGGGACAAAAATACAAAAATACAAAAATATCAGAGCTAACTCCTTTATCGCAGACAGTAAGGGCATACGACAACATTAGTCGGTGTGTCCTAGGGATGATAACTTTGATAATGACTATTGGGCCACTCACTATGCCAGTTGAGTTCCAAGTCCTGGACATACCAGCCACTTTCAGTCTATTGCTGGGACGTCCTTGGATTCACGGGGTAAAAGGGGTAGCCTCCTCACTGCATCAGTGTGTCAAGTTTATCCACGACGGCCACATAGTAATAATTCTTGCCGATAAGATCGTGGAAAACAAAGAAAGCATGGACATACCAATCCTCGAAATAGAGCACGATGACACGGGTATCTTCCTTAGTGGCTTCGAGGTTATCCCCCAAGCCAGAGTTAACGCCATTGAATGTAAGCGAGAAACCGACATCACTGGAAAGAAAACCACGCCTTTAGGAAACATGGTCCCACTAAACATGTTTCGTAAAATGAATTATATGCCTGGTCTGGGTCTCGGCAGAAATCAGTAAGGACTTATCAATCTAGTCCAAGACGAGCTTAAAGAATGTATCCCTCCATTTGGTCTAGGATACAAACCCACGCCAGCTGAGTTAGCAGCAGTTATGAGGCAGAAACGTGAGAAAAGCAAGGCAGAACGTGAAAAGCATCCTTACATAGACCCTCATCTCCAACCATATAGAAAAACGTTAAATGGTTAATTTGTAAGGAAAGAAGAGACATATGCCTATCTCATGTTTAGACCATAAGTTAGACCATAATGAGAAGAAATCTTCAAAGACGCCGAAATCAGTCTATGATGACTATGGTCTATAGACCAAGATGACTATGATCGACCATAGACTATGACTCGGGAGGCAGCTGAATTCGAGTCTATCGAGCCGATAACCCCTGCATTGGTACACTACGACCGGCCTGCCCTAACGACCGCAGACCTGGTGGACCGTTTCGGATATACTACTCCCCCTCCTTGCTTTAGCCTTACGGATTGGTCATCTACCGATCCGCTCCCTAAAATTGAGGACTTCAAACCCCAGGACCTCAATAATACAACCAACCCTGTACAGTTTGCTCTTATTAATGATAATCTAAGTGTCTTCGCGTATTCCTTAGTTGCACCTTCCTTAAAAGACGAATTAATCAGCATTAATAATAAGTCGTTTAACGAAATGGACCCAAAAGATAAAAGTTACTTGCTTGAGCTCGCCAAGTCAGTCAAGCACCAAGAAAAGCACCAATCAGAAGCATCAGATGTCAACTATCAATCTGGGGCTGAACAATGAAATTAAAGAAGTCAGAATCGGCAGCTACCTGCAAGGGTCAAAAAAGGCGGCACTGATCAATCTCCTTAAAGAATTCGTGGACATCTTCACATGGTCCTACGAAGATATGCCCGAGTTAGATACAACCAATCAAACAGAAATTCCGCATAATCAAGCCAGAATGGTTATTACAAGTAAAAGAAGAAATCATGAAACAGCTGCATGTCAAATTTATTCGGGTAGTTGAATACCCGATCTGATTGTCGAACATAGTGACCATTCCAAAGCCCAATGGAAATGTGCGGATATGTGTGGACTTCCGTGATCTTAACAAGGCATCGCCTAAAGACGGTTTCCCTCTACCCAACATCGACATTGTGGTAGACGTTGTGGCCTCTCATAAAATAAGATCTGTTGTCGACGGCATGTTGGGTTACAACCAAATCAAAATGGCAGTAGAACCTTTTTGGTCAAATCAAATGACAAATGTTTTTCAACACTATCAAACCATGTTACCTACATTGGTTAGCATAACATATCTCTTGTTGAATATGTGCAATTATAAAATCAGAAATTACTAAGCACAAATCAAAAAATACCAATGATGCAACCATAGTAAAAATTATCCATCATACAAAACATACTATCAAAACAGATCATAAATTGTTAATGAAAACCACAAAGCATATGATGAATTAAATAGAATCAGATTCATCATCTTCAACATCATCTTCAACAGCTTCATCATCATCTACATTACCCCTCAGTAGCAGCAGCACTTGTCTCTCCCCCTATTTGATCAGAATTGATGGAGGGAGTAGAGTGGATGGAAAGCCAGGGTGTATACTGAGCTTCCAAGGTTTGAAGATAAGTAATCTGAGACTTGACCTGTATAAGGCGGTTACTAACAGGGCCATAGGAGCAGATGACAGAACAGGAAGAACCGATGGGTCTAATGTAGCTGTAGATGCAGCTGCATTGCCAACTACATTGGTCACAGCAGCTGCAACTGCTAGAGCTGCTGGTTGCAAATCTTGAGGACAAGTAGGAGCAGATTCGAATAGGGTTGGAAGGGATAGACAAATGGAAGATTCCTAATCCTATCACTCTTCAACAGTTTGGATGATATGGGAAGGGGGTCCAGGACATGGGTCGGTCTTTCTTTTTCCAAGGGTTCAACACCGTGAGCTATCAATAAGCTATAAATGAGTGAGGGAAAAGGAAGGGCTCTCTTCTTACCTTCTGATTCAGCCAAGGAGACAACCTTTTTGAACACCAAGTCACCAAAATTAAAGGGCAGACCAAACCCAATCTGAAATATCAATTTGGCATGATCTTTAGTTAATAAGTTGGCATTTGAAGTAGGTGCCCAGTTTGTACAGCAAATCTTATGCATAACAACATAGAAAGAGGTCAGTTTGGCTATGCTGACCTTTGTTTTCTTTCCTGGATAGTTTCTGATAAGGCCACCACTAAGTTCCTTCACACACATGTTTAGATCACTTATAAAACCACTTACGGCACATTAGGTGTCCCACAATGCTTATTGATCGGTAAAATTCTCCCAGTTTGTTTCTAACAAAAACTTTTTCAAACAAGGGATCACCAACAAAGGTTATTCTCTTTTCTAAGTTGGCATAAAACTCCATGACCATCTCTTTAATGTAAGGGGCAGTAAAGGCGAGGGTGGATAGTAGGTTCCTATCAGTAAAGAATTAGACTGAGTTTTGAGAAGTTATGTCCTCCATAGGAATAAGCCTTTCCTCAACAAATTTTCTACTTCCAGATCAGTGGATGCACCAATGGATGCAACTTTGCGAGCAGCTGCATTGGTCAATGGAATAGTCCTACTACTCAGGATTATCGCTGGTGCAATGTCACTTTCTTCTGATACATCTTTCTCCTTAAAATCTTTGTCTTAGCTGTCATTGAACTAAAATGAGCTTGTGGAGGGGACTGGACATGGCCTTGGAGAAGGACACCTTGGAGCATTCCTCATATTGGCCATGAATTCAACCAAAGTATGTTGCTCATCAGAGAATTCAATCTCTGGTTCTTCAACAGCAACAGAGGGAAAAACCACATCTTGTGTCTGACTGGGAGAGTCACTCTGGAACACAGCTTTTGGAGATGGAATATGATAGTTCTCTTCTTCAGGAACATCACTAGCAGCATCCATAGGTGATGCTACACTGCTTCCAATTTGATGTGGAGGAACACGAGGAGCTACTACATATTGAGAATCATCACCAGAGGGTTCAATGTCCTCCTCATCACTATCAGATTGAATTTGGATTTCCTCCTCCATCTCGATTGGATTCACTTTAAGCTTCTTTGCCCTAGCAACATCAGAATTAGAGTGTTCTCATAGTTGGTTGGGATTCCCCTAAGCGTTTTTCATTTCTTGAGCATAGTATTTCCTGGAAAGAGGCTCTTGGATCTGCAGAAAGGACGTCAATGACGTTCTCTAGATCTGCAGAAAGGATCCTAGAAAGAGGCTCTAGAAGGGGCTCAGCAACAATAAGTTTAGAGGAAACAAAGGGCTCAGCCACAGAAATTTATGGCGATGAAGCTTTGGGTGAAGCCTCATTCAGAGCGACATCGGTCTGGATGGTTGCGTTTTTAGGGTTTGAGGGACTGGAAGGATTTGAAGCCATTGTAGTCGAATTCGGGTTTCTAGAGAAAGAGATGAAGAAGCAAGGGTTGTTTAGCAAATTGGGGGAATTTCGCAAAAGAGAATTTTTTGAGAGAATTAGTGTACCTGGCCTTCTTCAACCTATTAATAAAACCCTTCAAAGAGCTACAAATCTGTGAATTAGCCATTAGATGATAATGCTATGGAATTTGAAGTGACCAATTCACATAAGATTGAATTTTGATTTTTGAAAGGAGGTTATATTGACCAAATCAAACACAAGTCCACGACACATGTATTTTTGGCATGAAAACAGGTGTAGATAAATGGTAACTACTGAATTAGGGCAACATTGATCTATTTCTCAAAAAAAAAAAAAAAATTAGATCCCTCAAATAAATCCAGGATTTTTAGTAAACACAATGAAGTGTAACCAAAAAATTGATCAAACCCAAGCAACAATTTCAGCAGCTCATATCCAAAATTCAAAGCCTCTTAATGCCCCTCAAAAATTAGACATCCACTAATTATTTTCAACATGGAATTTTTTATAATTAATTTGAATATTTGATTTTAGGACAAAAATTCAACAGACTAGTATTTTTACCACCAATGCATGTCCTAAAATTATGCTTAAAGTATGATGTAGAAGGATCAAACAAACATGGAGATAATGCAAGCACACACATGTGAAAAATGACTAGATCAATAGGATGTAGTTCCTGATGCAGCTGTATTGGGAGGTGCATTCAGCAATAGTCAATTTTTGTGCATTTCTGCATCTTTTCTTTTTTCAATCATACTTTTCTCCCAAAGTTTTTCATAAAACAGATTCCATAAGTACTTTATTTCCCTAGGAGAATAGCTTTACTTTATTTCAAGCTATACAAAACATGCCACTAGGAACCTTTCACACTACTACCAAGGGAAGCCATTTTGCATATGATCAACTCATGAAATCCAAAGATTCATAGTACCAAGATAAGATACTACAACCTTTGTACTTTAGGTAGCTCTTTCCTTTGTGGACTTTAAACTTGCTCAAGAACTAGGAGAGATAATGAGAACCATAAAACATAGTCACAGCTGTTATTGAATGCAATTCCCAAGCAACAACACATGGCAGATACATATGAATCAATTGATCTAGAGTGCCCCCTAAACACAAAATGTAAGGATGCTTATTTTTTTATTTTTTTAAATAACTAAGCGTAAAATCACATGGCACACATACCAAGAGATTTCTTTAGATTGGAAAATTTCTCAAAAGCTAGACTCTTAGTAAATATATCAGCCAATTAATTTTCTGTTTCAACATGTTCTATACAAACAACACCTTGTTCAACCAAGTCTCTAATAAAGTGGTGTCTTATACCAATGTGTTTTGCTCTAGAATGTTGAACTGGATTTTTTACTATACTGATTGCACTGATGTTATCACAATACATGGTTAACACATCACCGTGTAGGAAATAATCCTTGATCATCTGATTTATCCATAAAAGTTGTGTGCACACATTACTAGCTGCAATGTATTCAGACTCAATTGTGGAAAGAGCAACACAATTCTGTTTTTTACTAAACCAAGAAATCAAGTTATTTCCCAAGTAAAAACACCCACTAGATGTACTTCTCGGGTCATCTACACTACCTGCCCAATCAGCATCATTAAAACCAACTAAAAGTGTATTAATTTGTTTTATGTACCACAAACTCATAGAAGATATGTCTCTAACATACCTAATTATACGTTTGACATCTTTCAAATGAGAGACCTTTGGGTTTGCTTGGTATCTAGCACACAAACACACACACACATACACACACACACACACTATACATGATATCAGGACGTGTGACAGTCAAATATAACAAGCCTCATATCAAGCTTCTATATAAAGTGTGATCAACACTCTCATAATTCTCTTTTTTGCATAGTTTGTTGGATGTACCCATATGTGTTTTCTTTTTCTTTCCATTCTCAAGATTGAATTTCTTCACCAAGTTAATAACATACTTGACTTGAGAAATGGACATCCCTTCATGTATTTGTTTCACTTGAATACTAAGAAAAAAAGTTAACTCTCTTACCATGTTCATTTCAAATGATGATGTCATACAATGCACAAATTCTTTTTCTAAAGACTTCGAAGTGGACCCAAACACAATGTCATCAATATAGATTTGTACAATCAAAATTTGTTTTTTTTCTTTGAATAAACAGTGTTTTGTCCACTTCACCCCTCTTAAAACCATTTTTTATGAGATGGTCTGTAAGTCTCCCATACCAAGCTCTAGGGGCTTGTTTGAGACCATACAAGACCTTTTTCAATTTAAAAACATGATTTGTTTTATGGGGGTCCTCAAATCCTTTAGGTTGTTCAACAAAAATTCTTTTTCTAAAATGTCATTTAAGATAGCACTTTTCACATCCATTTGTTGAAAAGTAATATCTAGAAAGCATGCAATGACAAGAAAAAGACGTATGGACTCAATGCGGGTCACATGTGCAAAAGTTTCATCAAAATCCACCCCCCTCAACCTGTGTGTACCCTTGAGCCACTAGTCTTGCCTTGTTTCTAATTATCTCTCCCACCTCATTCGATTTGTTTTTGAAAATCCATTTTGTTCCAATAACATTCACGGAGGTGGGTCTATGCACAAGAAACCAAAATCATTTTTTTGAAAATTGATCAAGCTATTCTTGCATAGCATTGATCCAACATTTATCTTTCAAAGCTTTACCCACATTTTTTGGTTCAATTTCTGACACATAGCAAGATGCATGAAAATCTTCACATTCAAAAGAAGAAAGGCAAGCTAATTTTCAATAATCAACCTTACCTTTCTTCCTTGTATACATGTCATCATGAACATTACCTATTACTTGAGAAGTAGGATGGACTTTCTGTATACAATTGGGAATATCCTGGCTTTAATCAGTTACACTAGAATCTGTTACAGTTTGGTCAGTTTCAGTTTTAACTTTTCCAGAAGTTTTGACCAATGCATCTTCTAATGCAGTTGCATCAGAAGCTGCATCCGTATTTTCTGAATTTCCTAAATTTTCAGCTTCTGGAATTTGTGGATCTGGAACAGTGTTTGATTGCCCATCTTCTGCAGGATCGGAATCTCGAGGAGTTGTTTCTAGATCACCAAAATCAAGTAAGCCTGAAACATCATCCTCAACTGTTTTGTGGCCAAGATCTTTTAGGCCATCAAATACAACATTCATGGACTCCATAATAGTTTTAGTTGTAAGGTTAAACACCCTATAAGCATGACTAGTAGAGTACCCCTTGAACACATACTTTTCATTCCTTAGATCAAATTTGGAAAGATGATCCCTATCATTAAGCAAATAACACATACACCTAAAGACATGGAAGTATTTCAAGGTGGGTTTCTTTCCTAACAGAATTTCATTGGGAGTCATGGTACTACCTGGTCTCAAGTAAACCCTATGACCAATATGACAAGTTGTATTTAAGGCTTCAACCCAAAATCTTTTAGACAATTTTTTGAACTTAACATGACCTTATCCATTTCTTGCAATATACGATTGTTTTTCTCAGTCACTCCATTTTGTCGTGGAGTTTTTGGAGCAAAAAACTCATGTGTTATTCCATTAGCATCACAAAAGTTTGAAAAAGAAGAATTTTCATATTCTGTGCCATGATCTTATCTAATTCTAATGAGCTTTAGATCATACAAGTTCATAACACGGGCAGACCAAGCTTCAAAGGTGTTAGATTTTTCTCTTAAAAATGTAACCCAAGTGTATCTAGAAAAGTCATCAACACACACAAAGGTATACCTTTTCTTACCAAGACTTTCTAGCTCATGAGTTCAGTATGATTCATCTCAAGGCATCTAGATGTGAAGCAATGTTGGATGGCATGATGAGATGCCTTGGTTTGCTTACCCTTTTGACATGGTCCACACACCTTTGTGGAATTTTTGTTCAAACAAGGCAATCCTCTTACCGCCTCATGTTTTACAAGCTCATGAAGCTTATAAAAGCTCATATGCCCCAAATTTTGATGCCATAGATCAGTGACTTCAATACTAGCACTATGACAAGTTTGCACATTGTTGTACATGTAACAATTATATGAAGATCTTGTGCCTGCCAATGAGCATTTATTAGCCTTATCAAAAACTTCACAGGAATTCTTATCAAAACGTACCTGAAGATCATCATCACAAAGTTGACTTATGCTAATGAGATTGGTCTTAAGCCCTTCAACATGGTAGACAATTTTGAGCTTAGGTAGACCATCCACATTCAAGGTGCCTTTTTCCAACCATCTTGCCTTTAGCACCCCTTCCATAAGTCACTATCCCTCCATTGATGTTCATATAATCCTCCAAGTTCTCAATAGAACCAGTCATATGTCTTGAACATCCACAATCAAAGTACCAAGATCTAATAATATGATATTTTAAGGAGGTGAAGGTTACATTGCAACATTCTGAATCTGAAAGGGGAACTCCTGGATGGATATCAAATGGTTCTTGTTTAGGAGCAGATCTGAAACTTCCTGTAGGAACCCAAGCTTTTTTGATCCTTTTGTAGATGAACCCAAGCTTCTGATGTTGCTGAATTCGCTGTTGCATCTGATTGTGGGTCAAGTAGGCTTGTCTAACTTCTTCAGCATAATTTGCCTTTTTATGGTAGTAGAATGGCTAAATGTGTCCATATTTATGGCAGTAGTGACACACAAAATTTCTTTTCCTAGGTTTTTTTCAAAGAAATTGGTGTTTGGGAAGGTATGTGAGGGCTATTTTGGTTCAAAAGAGGATGATGAGGTTCTTTCGCCTTCCTTGACAAAGGTTTTTGGCTTGAACCCAAGTCCAGATTTTTCATTCTAACCAACCTTCAACATCTAATCTAATTTGAGTTTTCCAAAATTCCACTTAGCCACAGTTTCATTGGCTTTGTCAAGTTCTTCTTTAAAAGATTCTAGCTCAACATCCTTCTTTGTGAGAAAATATTCTAACCTTGCAATGCATTCCTTTTGATTTTCATTCTCCTTCTTGAGTGTTTCATTTGATCTTCCAAGAACCTTTACTTAACAAGCTCTTTTCTCCCAATCACTGTACAATTCCTTGTAAGCTTCCAACATGTCTGATTCTTCAGTGCATTCTGATTCTTGAGCATCTTCAATTATGGAAGACTTAAAGCATAAAGAATCATCCTAGTTTTTTTTCCGATGCAGCTGCATTACGAGCTACACCACGCGAAACACCTATAGGATTAATCTATAAACGATGTACTGCTATGAAAGTGATGAGATCACCTGGATCTTCATCATCACTGTCACCAGAGTAGCAAAAAATTTCAAACCATTCTTACGAAAAGTATTAGCCCATTGATTAGCATAATGACCAAACTCTTGACAAGCCCTACATTGAATAGAATCAATATATTTTCCACTAGATGTAGACTGTTTAGCAAAAGAGTTGGTGAAAGGTTTTTAAGGGGTTTTGAAAGAGCTTTCTTTGGGAATAAACTTACTAGGCTCAGGTTTAAAAATAACTTTTGTGTTTGAAGATGTAGATCTATTTTGTCCTTTGGCTTTCAAAATATTTTTAAACTTGGTTGTTAAAAGAGCCATAAAGTCTTCACCAAAGTCAGATTCTTCAATTTCTTTGTGTAATTCAAGCAACTCAGAAGACACATAAATAACAGAAGGTAAGGCAATGTTTTTCACAAAAGGAGTAGAAGATGATGCACCTTTGCCTTTATGCTTAATTTGTTCATTGAGGTTTAATTCAAAATTTTGGAGAATTCCAACAAGTTTATCAGAACCCATTTTATCAAAGTCATGAAGTTCATTAATAGCATAAATTTTGGCATTAAATCTTTCAGGAAGAGTGCACATCATCTTGCTAACAAAATGTTCTGTTTATCTAACATCTCTATTAGGTTGGATGCATTAAATGCAATGAGCTTTTTGTTGACTTCTTCTTCAACTGGAACTAATCAAGGTATGGAGAGAAGCAGTTACTGAATTGAGCAGGTGGAAGGCAACAGAGGTTGCAGGCTTGTAGCAGTTGGTACGGTCTGTATGTGTCAGACTGTGTACATGCTCTGTCCAGATAAGGAGGCGAAAGTCTTCATTCTTTGGAAAAGCTAGAAAGGCGTGTTCCTTGAATTCAGGAGTCAATCGATGAAGGATTAAATTCAAAATGATATTATACGATTATCTGAATTAATAATCCTCATGATAAGCGGTAAACTGGATATCCTGATACACATCATACTGCTGTTCGAAGATAGACAAGGTCTGCTGGTGAAGGCTGTTGGTGAAGCCTTAACCAAAGTTTTCTGGTGATGACTGTCAAAACCTGTGAAGTCTAAAATAACTATTCTAAAGGCAAAGTTCTATACACAGTTGTCATGCTAACTGGTACGCACCTTATTTAGCCACTAAGTATAGAACCTAATGTAATGTATGAGAAAATGCAAATCTAAGTACAAAATGAGAAACAACATGTTTATTGGTGATAGGATCACCAAAAGAAATATCAGTATTTGAAATATCAAGCAATCTACCATAGTAAGGCATAATACCACATTCTCATTCATTCTAGTGTTTTTAAATTGTGTGGTAAACATTATAAGTTTGGAAGCACGAACACTAATAGGTCCTTCTCATAGGGTTTGAAGGACCTCCCGAACATCCTTGGCAGAGTCATAGTTTGCAATAACCCTAAGGGCTTGTTTGGTAGTCGGACAAGGATAAACAGTATTATTAATCCCAATACTATTAGTGCCCTCGCTATTAATCCTCACTTGTATATCGGGGGTAGTTTTGAGATTACAAATGTTAATCCCAAATTTTTTTAGTGAGGGCGATAATAATACCACCCTCCCCCTTGGTATTAATAGTGAGGGGATAATGACTTTATCCGGATAACTTGTGCTATTAGTCCCGACCACCTATTGCGTACCAAACACCAGGCAACTTGGCTTATTAATCCTATCTGATCTTAATCCTAGCTACCAAACGACACCTAAAGGTGTTGGCATCTAAGGCCTTGTATATGGCTGAAAGAGCCTTAGAGTTAAAAGTTGTTGTGGTTCTATCTTCAATGGTCCAATCTACCTCACAAGTGATTTTAATATCACCATCATCATCAGTGGTCCTAGGTGGAGTCTAACCATTCAAAACAGCAAGTCACGCCTTCTCATCAATTGATTTGATGAAGATACGCATCTTAACTTTCCAAATTGAATAATTCACATTCGTCAAGGTAGGAGGGCGAATAACATTCTCATATTGAGAATCCATCATGGCTACAACCAGAATATTCTTTTAGTGACGTCAAGAGGAGGCTCTGATATCAATTGAAAGTGCAATAGTAGCTAGGATTCCAAGAAAACTATCAATGCAGCTTGTGATGCACCTGCATCCAAAGGTGTATTGACCAGATAACAAAACAAGTAAACATTGGAAGTCTTTAATATAATAAAGCAGTAATAAACATAGAAGTTTATTAAACAATTTAGAAGCTAGGCTTGTACATCCACCCTTATGTCCAAAAATGATTTTACTAAAATATTATGAGTTTTACAAAACAAAACGTGAAATCTAACCAAATACCAAAACCTCTAACAAGACATTTAGTCTGTAGAGGAAACCCACAAAAAAAAAAGTAAAGTAAACGTGAGATTAAAAAATAAGTTTCCTAAAGCTAGGAAAACAAACAGCAAAACGATCAATGCAGCTTGTGATGTTACTGCATCCAAAGCTGCATCCAAAATACTTCAACAATGCTCTTAGCTTTTCTCTCTGAATGTATCTTTCTGTATCTTCGCGTGTCTTTGTCTGCACGAGATCTTCACATATATATATGTTTGATCTAGAGTCCTACACAAACTAGAAAACCAACAACTCCAAGGAAACAAATGATTAGAAAATAAATAAATTGGTTTCCAAAAATTGGTTTCCTAATTTAAGTCAAAGAATTTTACCAAAGATTTTGTCGAACTTAAATATGAACTCTTAAGAGTTTTTGGAAGTATTTAATTAAGGTAATTACTTACCATTGCTTCGGTACCAAAAAAAGGAAAACAAGAAAATTCAATAAAATAGGAAGACCTATTTTATCCTTACTATTGTTTTGTGGCTTGATTTTGTGGGTGAATGGAACTTTAGTGGAACAACTCACACGTGATTGATCTCCCTTGTATTTGTTTCCTTTATGGAAAAGGATTTCTTTTTTCAAATATGAATTGGTTTTCCAAACCAATTGTTGACTGCATGCTAGTATTATATAAAGGGATCAATCCCTTTTGTGGTGATACGCCAAAAACTGAGAAGAGGAGAGCTAGCAGCTTATTCGTTCCCTTCATACGCCGTTTGCGAGTTCTCTTTTGTTCACTTAGAGTTCTCGATTTGTTCTTTGGGTGTAATTGGGATTTGGGTATTTGTTGAGCCACAACTATTGTATTTTGTATCTACGATTGATTAGTGAAATCCTTTGCCGCCTCCACCCGTGGACGTAGGGAATTTCCCGAACCACGTAAATTCTGTCTACTTTATTTTCACATTATTTTTCAGTCAAATATTTTATTGTCTTATTTCAATCACATAGGACTACAAATTATAACAAATTGATATCAGAACAATTGGTTCATTTGGGTCTATTGGGATTTGTGTTTATTGGTTTTGATTGAATTTTGGTTATTATGGCACAAATAAATTTGGCGAAATATGAGATTGAAAAATTTGATAGCAAGAATGATTTTGGACTTTGGTGCATAAAAATGTGTGCTTCATTGGTTTAGCAAGGGTTACTTAAAGCGCTAAAGGGTAAGGAAGTTTTAGCTGCAACAATGTCAGATGAGAAAAAGATGACTTCTTGGAGCGAGCACTTAGTGCTATTCAGTTATCACTTGGTGATAATGTTTTGCGAGAAGTTGCGGACAAAACATCAGCAGCAGGTTTGTGGCTCAAATTGGAAGCTTTATATATGACGAAGTCGTTGACCAATCGGCTTTATTTGAAGCAGCAGCTCTATACTCTTTGTATGAGAGAAGGTACGCCTGTTAAAGATCATCTTTGTGATTTCGATAAAATTATTATGTCCTTGAAAAATATTAATGCCAAAATTGAAGATGAAGATCAAGCCTTAATTTTGTTATGTTCTTTACCTCATTCGTTTGAGCATTTTGTTGATACAATGCTTTATGGTCGAGACACTCTTTCTATGGAGGATGTGAAAGCATCGTTGAACTCTAAAGAGTTGAAGAAAAAGGTGTCTGGAAATTTGGTTGATGATCAAGCTGATGGCTTGGTTGCTAAAGTTAGAACAAATAATAGAGGCTCGAATAAAAATAGAGGCAAGTCTGGATCTAAACCTAAGAACAAGAAAAATCAATGTCATTATTGTAAGGAAGAAGGCAACTGGAAAGATAAATGTCTGAAGCTCAAAGGAAAGAAAAAGATTGTTGATTCCTTAAGCGCTAGTGATTCATGTGATTCTGCTAGTTTTGCCGAGGAAAACTCTGACAGTGCAGTAGACGTCCTCCCAGTATCAGTTAGGTCATCCGGTGACAGTTGGGTTCTTGATTCGGGTTGCACTTATCATATGTGTCGTAACAAGGATTAGTTTTCCTCCTACCAGTCAATTAATGGTGGGGTGGTTTTGATGGGGTACAATGTGTCCTGAAAGGTAGTTGGGATAGGAACAGTTCGAATGAAGATACATGATGGTATTGTCAGGACTTTGACTAGTGTGCGACATGTGCCAGATTTGAAGAAAAATATTATCTCTTTGGGTGCTCTTGATTCACTTGGTTGTAAGTACACATGTGAAGGTGGAGTTTTGAAAGTATCTAGTGGTTCTCTTGTTGTGATCCGTGGAAAATTGGTTAATGGTCTCTATTTGCTTCAGGGTCGCACTGTTGTTGGTGCTGCATAAGTTTCTACAGGTTCTTCATCAGATTCAGATTCACATAATACTCATTTGTGGCATATGTGGCTTGGGCATATGAGTGAGGCAGGGATGTCTATTTTGAGCAATCGAGGTTTGTTGGGAAGTCACAAAACTGGGAAGATTGACTTTTGTGAGCATTGTGTTTATGGTAAGCAGTGCAAGGTGAAGTTTGCGACGGCTATTCATAGAACAAAGGGCACGTTGGATTATATCCATTCTGATCTATGGGGTCCCTCGACTAAACCGTCCAAAGGTGGTTCTCAGTATTTGATGACATTCATTGATGATTATTCGAGATATGTCTGGGTGTATTTTTTGAAGCACAAGAATGATGCTTTTCCAACCTTCAAGAAATTTAAAGCGCTTATTGAGAATCAGACAGGCATGAAGATCAAGCGTTTCAGAATAGATAATGGGTTGGAATTTTGTGAGGGCCAGTTCAATGAGTTTTGTGCTAATGCAAGCATAGTGAGACATCGCACTGTTAGAAAAACGCCACAACAGAATTGGGTCGCAGAACGAATGAACAGGACTCTATTGGAGAGAACACGTTGTATGCTCGATAATGCTAGCTTGTCTAAAGTTTTTTGGGATGAAGCTGTTAATTTAGCTTGCTATTTGGTGAATAGATCTCCCTCGGTTCCAGTTGGGTTGAAAACTCCTATTGAGGTATGGTCTGGTACTCTTACTGATTATTCTGGTTTGAAAGTATTTGGTTGTCCTGTGTATGCCCATGCTAATAATGGTAAGCTCGAGTGTAGATCACAGAAATGCATATTCCTAGGTTATGCAGATGGGGGTGAAAGGATATAGATTGTGGTGTGTTGAACCTGGTTCACCTAAATTTGTTATCAACAGAGATGTCAAGTTTGATGAGAAATCCATGCTTCATTTAAAGAAGGAGTCAGTTGAGACAACTGATACATGTAGAGATCACGGTGTCAGTCAGCAGGTGGAGTTAGAGGTTCTGATTTTAGAGAAAGTACAACTAGGTACTTTAGTTCAGCCTATAGTGGATGATGAGTCTAAGCTTGTTGATGATAATGATGTCCCACAAGAGCAAGAGCAATATGGTATTGCCATTGGTAGAGCAAGGAGGTAGATTAAACCACCTCAGAGGTTTGCACATGGAGATTTTGTTTCTTTTGCATTGTTTGTGGCAGAGAGTATTGAGGTTCAAGAACCTATTAGTTACACTCAGGCTGTCACGAGTGATGATTCTGCACAGTGGGGTACTGCTATGAGTGAGGAGATTGAGTCTCTTCACAAGAACAAAACTTGGAAATTGGTGAAACCACTTAAAGGTCAAAAGATTGTTGGTTGTAAATGGATCTTCAAGAAGAAATAAGGAATCCCAGGGGTTGAAACAACTAGTTACAAGGCACGGTTGGTTGCAAAGGGCTATAGTCAGGGAGAAGGCATTGACTTCAATGAAATATTTTTTCCAGTTGTGAAACATAGCTCTATTCGTGTGTTACTTGTTATGGTTGCACTGTTTGACTTGGAGCTTGAGCAGCTTGATGTCAAAACAGCTTTTCTGCATGGTGAGCTTGAGGAAGAAATCCACATGCGTCAGTCAGAGGGGTTCGTTGTTCAAGGGAAAGAAGACCATGTTTGTTTGTTGAAGAAATCGCTATATGGTTTGAAACAATCTCCTCGACAATGGTACAAGTGGTTCGATTATTTTATGGTTGGGTATAGTTACTCTCGGAGTAATTATGATAGTTGTGTTTATCATAAAAGGCTTTCAGATGGTACATTTGTGTATTTGTTGCTCTATGTTGATGACATGTTCATTGCCTCTAAGAGCATGGTGGAGATCGACAAGTTGAAGGCTTTGTTTAGTGGTGAGTTTGAGATGAAAGATTTGGGTGCAACTAAGAAGATTTTGGGTATGGAGATTCGCAGGGATCGAGATGCATGCAAATTGTTTCTTTCATAGAAAAATTACATTGAGAAAGTGCTTGAGCGTTTTGGTATGAAGAATTCGAAGCCAGTTAGTATTCCTTTGGCATCTCACTTCAAACTTTCAGCTGCTTTATCACCACAATCAGAGGAGGAGGTGGAGCACATGTCACGTGTTCCATATGCTAGTGCAGTTGGTAGCATCATGTATGCTATGGTATGCACTCGTCCGGATATTTCACATGACGTTAGTGTTTTTAGTAGATACATAGGGCATCCTGGTAAAGTGCATTGGGAGGCAGTGAAATGGATCCTCCGATATTTGAAAGGTACTATAGATATTGGTTTAGTATTTGATAGGAGTTCAGACACGTGTAACAGTGTTGTTGGTTATGTTGACTCTGATTACACTGGTGATTTGGATAAGAAGCGATTTTTGACAGGTTATGTCTTCACTCTTTCGGGTTGTGCTATCAGTTGGAAGGCAACTTTACAATCTACTATTGCTTTATCCACTACGGATGTAGAGTACATGGCAGCAACAGAAGCAGTGAAGGAAGCTATTTAGTTGAGAGGATTGGTCGTTGATCTTGGTTTGCAGCAAAAGGTCTTTGTTGTATTTTGTGATATCCAGAGTACGATTCATTTGACTAAAAATCAAATGTTTCATGAAAGGATCAAACACATTGATGTCGGATATCACTTTATTCGAGAGATTGTATCCGAGGGTGCCATTATTGTGAAGGAGGTTCCTACTTCAGAAAATCCAGCGGACATGTTGACTAACCATTGGTTGTTTCCAAGTTCAGGCATTGCTTAGTGATGAAGGGACCCAAGATCTCCTAGAAAGGTTTTAGGATGAATGACTCGCGACCCAACGCCTTCGAGATGACGCGAACCTTGGAATTGTGAATGACGCCACAATTGGGATGATTCTCTAACTGATAAGTTGAATTCAATTATAAACAACAAATCCACGATGTTTATAATCCGAGCTTCCAATCCAGGACACTCAAATAAGAACACAATTTTCTAATTAGAAAATCAACTCAATTTTATTAATCAAAATTCTTTGTTGAACAATGTTTAATAATGCCTTTTTATAGGCTTACAAAATAAATCATAATTCTTGTAGGAAAAGAAAACTAAATAAAAAGGAAATTCTTAAACCCTAAACTTTAGGAACAAGAAACCTAAATAAAAAGGAAACCTTAATAAGAAGGAAACTAAAAACCCTAAAAAAAAAAAAATACACAAACAGTAAAGCAGTAAAATAAAACAAAACTACAGCTTTTCTGGAGACCTTGCGGTCGCAAGGCTGTGGACCCCTTGCGGTTGCAAGCTTCACAGCTTCTCCGAATTTGCTGACTTGCCACTTTGACCCCTGAAGTATCCAAACAATTTTCCAAGCTTCCAAACTTGCCTACAAGTTGCCAAACTTAACCAATAGATCACTGAACTCTTAGAAACATGTTTATGGCTTGTCAATATCATATCACTTAGACTTTATCAGTATATGCAGTATGTGAGCTCCCTAGGGGGCATTGGCGGAGGCAACGACATACAGGTTTCGTTTGGCGTGCTTGATCAATTCAAGCCAAGGTGGAGATTTGTTGTTTTGTGGCTTGATTTTATGGGTGCATGGAACTTTAGTGGAACAGCCGACATGTGATTGATCTCCCTTGTATTTGTTTCCTTTATGAAAAAGGATTTGTTTTTTCAAATATGAATTGGTTTTCCAAACAAATAGTTGACTACATGCTAGTATTATATAAAGGGATCAATCCCTTTTGTGGTGATACACCAAAAACCGAGAAGAGGAGAGCTAGCAGCTTGTTCGTTCCCTTCATACGTCGTTTACGAGTTTGTTAAACTTCGTATATTTGGATGAAGGGTTAAATGTGTTGAGGGTAGCCGGACCACCACCATTAACGGTGGTGGCCGGAGATGAGAGGAGAGGAAGAGAGGGTTAATAGGAGAGAAATAAGAGAAATTGATATTATTGATTAATGAATTGAATTCCTAAAAACTATTACATCATATACTTATATCTAAAAACAAAGTAAATGAGCTAACAATGTAAATGGGCCCAAATGGGCTTACATGGATTGGGCCTATATTTTTAACACTCCCCCTCAACTCGTACACGTAACTTTGTGAAGTGTTCGAGTTGGAGAGATACAAACAAATGAGCCTTTACGGCGAATATGCCACTTTGGGCTTAATTGCCTCTATGGGCCTGAATTGCCTCTTTGGGCCTGAATTGTAACAATGTCAAGTAAATTGATCGAGCCCACATACGGATCACCTCGAACACTTGTAGTAGATGTCAAACAAGTTGATCGGAGCCCACAAACGGATCACCCTGAACACTTGTAGTAGATGTTGAGAAGCCCAAACATGAGCCAATTCCCGAAAAGCTTTCTCAATAAATGGCTGGTAGAAGACTAAGGAGTATCCCAAATCGTACTTTTCTGTCCATAAGATTACATCCTAAATCCAATAACGTGAATCGAACACCGTCCACAATGAGATATGATAACCAAGTCAACATTTGACTTTGGTCAAATCAATGAAGTTCAATCAGAGACCAACAAAAATATAATTTGGTATCAAGACCAATGTGGTCAACATGGTTGATATTGCTAAGGCCTTGGGTAGACCTGCAGCCTACACCACAAAATTTTTTCGGTTGCGAGCTTGGAGCCTAGTCTAAATTTGATGAGAAGTCTGGAACTGCGCATGTGAATGGGGGGCATGACACTGCCAAATTAGCGGGGCTTCTTGAGAACTTCATCAAGAAATATGTTCAGTGTTATGGCTGTGGAAATCCTGAAACAGAGACCCAACAAAAATATAATTTGGTGTCTCCTCGCGTTCAAATTTTCGAGTTCTTAATTCACACACAAACAGTTATGTCAACCACTTTCTTGGCTGATGTAGATGATCATGGTTGCATACAAACCCCCTTCTTGGAATTAAAGCCCCTGTTAGTTGGGTTCTTCACCTTTCCAAGAAAAATTCCAACCAAAAAATTCACAATTCACTGTAACTCATCCAAGAAAGGAAATCAACCTTTGAGTTTCAGTTTATTAGACTCTTCGAGTTTCAGTCGAAGAATTAAAGATGGAAGCACTTGTTGCGGCCGCCATTTTCACAAACACTTGGTGGGTAATCACATTATTGGACTAAAATAGCAAGCATCCGACAACTAGTACAAAACACAGCTGAAGCCGGAGATCAGTTTGTTCAATTTTTCATCGGCAAAAATTTACAAAAACCTTGGCTGGATCAGTTTTCAATCCAAAAATGAACGGGCAATAAAACGGCGTCCGCGTCACGTGCGCATTGAAGGCAAGTTCAAGAGATACAAAGACAGCTTCAAGAAAGGGAAAGAAGATTCATACAAATTTTGACAAAATCGATGAGATTTCAACAGAAGTCCATTGTTGCAGCACAGATCATTGGCACTTATGGCAGGATTGATGAACATTAACAATGTTCACGGACGATTATGTTTCTTGGGGTTCCAAGGTTAGTCAGGATCGGCTCGAAGAGTGTTGTCGGAGAGAAGGACGAGTCGTGGAGATCGTGAGAGGCGTACGACGTCAGTCTTGATTCTCCGGCAAAACCCGCCTTCACCTCTCTCTCTCTCTCTCTTGCCCTTCTTGATTTTCACAGAGAGGTTGGAACGCTGTGGAAGTAGCAGATTCGAGATCAATTTCAAATTGTATGAAAATAGGTTTTCACAACAATCAGAGTAGATTTAGCGGAAAAAGATTGGATTAGAATCGATGCTCAGATACCATGTTAAACTTCGTATATTTGGATGAAGGGTTAAATGTGTTGAGGGTAACCGGACCACCACCATTAACGGTGGTGGCCGGAGATGAGAGGAGAGGAAGAGAGGGTTAATAGGAGAGAGAGAGAAGAGAAATTGATATTATTGATTAATGAATTGAATTCCTAAAAACTATTACATCATATACTTATATCTAAAAACAAAGCAAATGAGCTAACAATGTAAATGGGCCCAAATGGGCTTACATGGATTGGGCCTATATTTTTAACAGAGTTCTCTTTTGTTCGTTTAGAGTTCTCGATTTGTTCTTTGAGTGTAATTGGGATTTGAGAATTTATTGAGTCACAACTATTATATTTTATATCTCCAATTGATTAGTGAAATCTTTTATCGCCTCCGCCCGTGAAGCATAGAAAATTTCCCGAATTACATAAATTCTTGTCTACTTTATTTTAGCATTATTTTTTAGTCAATTATTTTATTATCTTATTTCAATCACATAAGATTGCAAATTATAACACTTACACTAGTTATATAAAAAAACGTGTCTCACGGAGTGGTCTATAGTGTTTAAATGCAATTTGAGAAAGAGGCATTGGAAGAATGGAAGGACTGTTGCCTATGGAGTTAGGATGTCATTTTCCTCCACTACGTAAAGTAAGTGGTTGATGGAAGTCCCTATCTCTTTGGCAAACGTTGCCTGAGTTCTTCCTCTGAAGTTGCATCCAGCCATCCACTAACAAAAAATTGCTACTTGATATTATATTTTGTCGTTCGCCCACGTGTGATGTGACCTTATATTGTCTGACCCTAATCATTGCTCGTGAGTCGTGAATCATGATATTGAATTTGACACTGAAATTTTGTAACGGGTAAGAATCAACCACAAATAGTCAAATACCGCTAAATAAAATGTTCCACTCTTTAAAATTTAATGGTCAAGTCGCTGACTTATACAACCAATAATTTATTACAATGAGTATTTGGACAACACAGTTGAAACCTTGAGCACTTGCAATTTGCAAAACAAAGCAAGTCACCAACCACGGTATACATTAGGAACAATCAGCGACTTGAAAAAAAGTTGATCTCAATTTTTTATTTTTTTTTAGCAGTAACAACGCTAATAATATCACTTTTTCTTTTAATATTAATAGTAATGAGATGGTGACGGTTGAAAATTGGTTTTCAATAAATTAGTGTTTGACCAAACTTTTAATTGTGTTTCATTTATTAAAAATGAAAATAAGTTGCAAATATAAAATCTACTTTTTGAGTAGATTAAGTTGATATATTTATTATCTCAAAACCAATAACGGGTGAATGAGATATTAATACTCAAAATAGACAACTTAACTTTGTTAAATGAAGAGTTAAGAGGGTATGGAAAGTCATATTCCACATTGACAAAATAAAAGCTTTAAAACACTTTATTAATAGACTCACCTAAGGAGCATCAAGTGCTCCCCAAGATGCAGTTAAGTAGTGTCACACGAATAGGTTAGTCAAATACCTAAGCGTGCACGCGCATGTCGCATTGGGTGCTTTAAAGGCTCACTTTGCACACTGCATCCTTGGTAGGAGCTGGGAAGCCTTTCTTTTTGTCAAGATCACTAAGCTGCCACATCATCGCTAGGAGCTGAGGGGCCTTTCATTTTGTCAAGCTCACTAAGCTTGGAGGGTTCAGCTCAGCTTCGGGACTAGCTAGGGCGATGGGCATGTCAGGTTCAATGAAGCTGGTCTCGTCCAAATGCGCATTCGGTTCAGCAAACCAGTTTGCAACCCTTGGATTCCAGAATAGTAATCCTTTGCGAAAGACCACCACAACTCTTTAGTTAGCATATATAGATACCCCCCACGGTTTGACAACAAAAAAACACTTGTATTCACAATTGTTAGACTGATAGAAAACAATATCATATTGTTGCATATATTCTGTTCGAATCTTGGAAGTTCTAAACACCGATCCAGTTCACCGAAATTTGAGTATCTAATTGTTGTCTGCTCAGATTGAAAAGTCGTTGCATTCTTAGAGACATTTGCCGAGAACAATGAAGCATATAGTACGGGGCACTTTTGTCTTGCGGAGATCATATCCAACACAAGTATCAACTTCAGTTGTTATTTTCTTAAATTTCTCTTCATCTCTTTTCTGTTTAAAATATATTGTCCTTTGCTATTCCAAGGAAACGACATCAATATATACACAACAATGATTTTATTTGGGTAACTCGTGTTATTAGTCTTGACCACCTATTATGTTCAGACAACTTGACTTATTAATTTTATCTAGCTTTAATTCTGGCAACCAAATGACACTTAAGAATGAAAGAGCCTAGCGAACTTAATGGAACCAACGGAGAAAAATAGAAAAAAAAAATTGTTTCCCGGTGGCCATCCAAAGGCATATTTTTAAAAAATTATCAAACACTTGAAAATATTTTTTTTTTATTTTCTAGAAGTTATTTTACATAAATTATTTTTGGTGAAAGGAACAAAATCTACTACAATGATGTGGACACATGGAATTATACATAAGTTTTTTCTTTTGAAATATATCTTCTTCTTTTGCGTAAATGGCAAAGTAGTCATTTGTATTTAAATTGAGAAAATGCTACATTTAATATTTTATAGTCTAAGACCATGAGAAAATGCTACATTTAATATTTTATAGGTGTTATGTTTAGCTCTTATAAAAATTATTAGTAATGTACTTCCTCCGTTCCACTTAAAGAGTCCTTATTTGAAAAATCTAATTATTAAGGGATATATTAATGACATTAAAGTTAATCATAATTACAAAAATAATTAAGCACAAACAATGTACTTACAACACAAGTGAAGGATAAAGATGAAATGTTATAAAAATTATAAGCATAATAATTGAAAGTGAAATCTTATGGTGAAACATACCAAAATAATATAGCGTACTATTTACCTGGAATTAGTTATAGTAAGCTATCATATCTTTAAACTAGTCATTAGTTATTTATTTAGCTGATGCAATTCAAAGACTTGTGAGTCACGAGGATGAGTTGATTCAAGAAATAAACTTTTAAGACATACGAACTTATAAATTCTCGTAGAATGACAAGTAATTTATTCAAACTTCATCACTTTATTTTTATTTTTATACGAAGGAAGGAGACACCAGACAACGTAAGCTAGGTAATTTGGAAATCCAAATTGGCTAGAAAATGCCATCACCTCTTACTCCTAGACTCTGTTCAGTTCTTGGTATATTGACCATAGCCATCTTCATCTTTCAATTCATGTTAGTTGATGCAACTGGTAAAGATTTTTTAATTTTAACTTGTTTATTTAGATCAAAGTTCAAGAAACTCGTTTCCATTAAAAAATGGTGTTAATTTCACTGTGAAATTTTTTCGTACCTTTTGGCAGAAAACAAGGAGAGGAACATAGTGGCGGGGACGAGATATAGCTACAGCTTCAACCGCAACCGCAAGCAGACTGCGCCGCCACCTCCTCCTTTAAGTAACATCTTACGGCACCATTATGAACCTCGAATACGGGATCATCCTCCACAACCACGAGTACCACCACCATATTTTCCAACATGGTCGGCTCCACCACCATCACGTTAATTCTTAGTTTATCTCTCTCGTCTAATTTAATTATGTTTTTTAAATTGATTCTGACTCACTGTATGGAAATAATTAAGATGAGTTTATCATCGATTTTGTTAAGTTAATGTGTTGAAAACTTTTGGAATTCTCAAAGATTCATGAATCAGTTTAATTCATTTAGATAGTTCATGTATCTCTTAAAGTTAGGATCATGAATTAGTCTAGAATGCTCCTATGTCAAGTATAAATACTCGTGTTATGTTTGGTGAAAGTTGAGTTGAGAAATAAAATTAGTCTTTCTTCTCTACATCTCTCTCTCCATATTTCTCTACAGATTTTTTGAACACATATTCTCCCATAAAACATTATAAAGTACTACTTTCTGATCCTAACAAGTGGTTTCAGACCTTAGGCTTTGAAGAAGGTAGTTCTTAGCCACCAAACAAATCAGTCCAAAGACATTCAGTTGGTGATAAATTTGGGTTGCAGTAATTTTGTTATTAGAATCCAAGTATTAGCCGCCTACCAAGAGAGTTGCGGTATAATAGTTATACAAGCCAACAACTGGAACCAAAACCTATTTTGGTCATAGGAAACTAACTTCCTGCCAAACCTACCACCTTTCTATACTAAAGTGAACTACCAAATTACATAAGCAAGCCCATGCACCAACCCAAAGTCACGAGGACAATCTGTGTATAGACCAGTGCATGCGATGCACTGCATGCGTTCCTTGCTCAACAGTTGGTTAAAAAAAATGTCCAACTCGAGTGATTCACCACCTATCCCCGTCTTTTTCTGGGGAGAATTATGATCATTGGGTAGTGAAGTTGAGAACAATCTTCATTTCCAAAGATCTGTGGGAATATGATGAAGACGGTTTTGTAGAACCAGAAGACCCAACGGCGTTAGATGATGGAGGAAAGAAGAAATTGAAGGAGGATCGAAAGAAGGATGCAAAGGCTCTCTCTTATCTCCAATAAGGTGTGTCAACAGAACTGTTTTCAAGAATTATGAGAGCGACCACGGCCAAAGAAGCATGGGAGATTCTTCAATAGGAGTTCCAAGGTGATTTAAAGGTAAAGAACGTGAATCTTTAAACTCTTAGGAGAGAATTGGAGAATTTGAAAATGAAAGATTCTGAAAATATTAAGGATTATTATACTAGGGTGATGGATATTACTAATCAAATGAGAGGGCTCGGTGAAATTGTTTAAGATAGTAGAGTTGTTGAAAAAATCCTTATTAGTTTACCTCCTAAATTTAATGGAATGATGTCTATTATTGAAGAAACTAAATATATTTATTCATTGACGTACAAAAGTTGATGGGTTCTTTAAAAGCTTATGAGAAGAGGTTAGTAAGACACTCTGAATATTCTGTTAAAAGTGCTTTCCAATCCAAGCTGAATTTGGGTTCGAAAGATGTTTAGAAAAGTAGCGAAAGTAGTTATCAAGGAATGAGGGGATCATTTAGAGGTGGTAGATATGGTAGAGGTCAAAGTAAAGGCCAAGGTAGAAGTTTTAGAGCTGGCAGAAGGCAAAATTTTGAAAGTAGAAGTGGAGGTAGACAAAATTTCAATTGAGAAGTAAGTTCTAAAATTCCCAAAGTTGTAATATTTGCAGGAAAAACAGTCACAGTTCCGAAGATTGTTGGTTTAAGAGAAAACCAAAGTGTTATCATTGTCAAAAATTTGGCCACAAAGAGAAGGAGTGTAGAGTAACAAATCTGCAACAAACGGCCCATTTTTGGAGAAACAAGAAAGTGAAGGGAATATGTTTTATGCTTGTCAAAGTGCAACTGAGTATAAGAACAATGTGGCGATTGTAGCAATCACATGACGGGAGATAAATCAATTTTTGTGGCTATGGATACCTCCATAGATTCACAAGTAAAGATGAGGAATGGAGCTTTGGCAAAGGCACAAGGAAAAGGTACAATTTGTGTGCAAACAAAGAAAGGAGTGAAGTACATTCACGATATTTTTCTTGTTCCGAAGTTGTATCAAAATTTATTGAGTATTGGGAAACTTGTAGAGCATGGATATGTAGTAAATTTCAAGGATAATTGCAGCAAGATTTATGATAAAAATTGTGCACAACAGCTGGTTGCTTCTATCAAAATGAAGAGAAACTGAAGTTTTCAAGCTACTTCAACAAAAGAACATGGTTCAAGGCCTTCCAAAAATTAAGGAGGTTCATGAAGTTTGTGAAGGGTGTGCACTTGGGAAGTGTTGATACTTATTGTAATTAGATTTATATCTGCTCATACATTACACTAGTTTTATAAATCAGTGGTTAATTGGGTTGCGTATCGATTAACGTGGCAACTGTGTATAGAACTTTGCCAAGTATAGCTTTTATAGGACTTCATAGGTTCAGCGGAAGATCTCTTCAAAGCTTCACCGGAATACCTGCTCAAGCTTACAACGGCAGACCTTATGTAAACATGGTCAATCATAGTCAAGCAATCTTTGTTGAATCAATTTAAGTTTATTCTTATCAAGTTTGAATTTAAATTGAGACATTCCCCAACATCTCAGACCCGTTGAAAGCAGCTTTCCGAAAAGCAGGAAGACTTTTCACAGCCTGAATAGTAAAAGTAGGAAAGCAGACTATCACCTATTGTCTGTAACAACTCTCACAGATCTGACATCCAGATTGCCCAACTCCAGTCTCTGCAAAAAGATCTCTGTACTCATTCCCTACACGATATCTGTGAAGACGAATTTCTTGATTGACAGCCCCATGCATTTAATGCAGTCAACCTAATAGAGTTGTTAAGTCTTCGTCTTCTCCAACGGATCTCAAGAATGCTCATGCTATAAATGCTGCCATTAAAGACTGAAGAAACACACTTGACGAACTGCTCTGAAAATCTACAACAACTCTAAAGTCTTAATACTCAGTGCATTCAAGAGATCTTAAACAGATCAAGAAGTCCTCGTCAACAACAAGAAGTTGTGCATCAACATTTATTTTTGTACTTATTGTTGTTTTCATTCAAAGCTATTCTTACGCAATTAAATATCCACGCTTTACACGATATTTAATTCCTTAACCCCCAAACACAAGTCAATATTTTGTACACGATCCATTGGGAATATTCTTTGTAATAGATCTAGTGGAAAATATAGTGCACTATTTAAATCCAAGGTTGACTGTCTTGGTGGTGGACGTAGCACTCTTTATACTGTGAATCATCCCAAAATACTTGTGTTAATTCCTTTTCTGTCTGTCTACTTATTGAACTACTTATTACTTTATTTATCGTTATCTTTTACAGCAAATCTTAAGTAACCTGTAAAAGGTCTACCGGTAGTCCTTATCGGCAGACTTGAACCAGCTTCTTTGATAGACTTCCGCTACTTCAATCTTTTCAATAGATTGTAAGTACTTCTCAAAGAACTATCTTAAAAAGTATTTAAGTGCATAATAAGCTATTCAACCCCCCCCCCCTTCTAGCTTATTATTGTGCCCGTTGGGACCCACAATTGGTATCAGAGCCTTACTCTTTGAAAACTAGTTTTTCGAGATTAAACTCTTGAGAGATTCGATCCAATGGCACAAACACACTACATGCTGCCTACATCTAATGCGAACCACATCCGAATATTGGACGAAGGTCATTTCGATGTATGGAAGGATAAGGTAATGCGTTATATGAACTCAATTGACAACAGATTATGGAAGTGTGTTATTGCAGGACAACATGTACCAATGAAGGCCAACCTTCTAGCCTCCATCGCTGGGAATCCTGCAGAAGTTCCCAAAGAAGAATCAGAATGGACAGAGGACGACATAAAACTGGTAGAGCTTAATAGTAAAGCAATCAATATCATTACTAGCTCTCTAGACACAAGCACATACCAGCAAGTGATCCGATGTACTACTGCAAAAGAGATGTGGGAAGCTCTTGTGGAATACTTGAAAGGAGACCAAGACACAAGAGATAACAGAAAATACACATACATCCAGCAGTTTGACTCCTTCAAAAAGGATCCAAAGGAAACCTTGAGACAAGCATACGATCGCTTCAGTGAGGTAATTAATAGTTGATTTTCTCTTGGTAAAACCTATGACAAAAAGGAAATGAACATGAGGTTTCTAGGCTCTCTAGGTAGCTTATGGCATGTTAAGACCACTGCTATGAAAGAATCCAAAACTTAAACGAGATGACTCTCCGTAGTCTCTACACAAGTTTGAAGGTTTTGAGTGAGCGGAGGTAAATCAAGCTCTAGAGCAGACAAACCGCTTAGAACTGTGTCCTTGCCAGCCATGGTCCAAGAAGAAACCACTGTTGAAAACAAACCTTCCACTTCCTCCAGTGAAAACGATTTTCTCTCAGATGAACAATTTGCTATGTTTGTAAAACGTTTTCAAAAATTTGCAAAATATGGAAGGAAGAACACACACCAACAACCTTTCAGAAAAACTGGTGAAAGCTCATCTAAAGAAGAGCTTGTGTGTTACAACTATAGAAAACCTGGTCATTTTGCCTCCAAATGTCCAAAGCCAAAATTTGAAGCATACCGAAAACCTACTTATAAAAAATTTCAAAACAAAAGGTATGTTGGTGAAGACATAGAAGACAAACAGTTGCTACATGGTTTGAGACCGATTCGTAAGAGGAAGAGGATGATTGTGAGCAAGCTAACATATGCTTAATAGCTCATGATTCGAGTCTCACCTATGACTAAAATGAAGTCGAAATCTTACCTAGTCCTCGATAAAAGTGAGATCAACGCTGACAGCTTCAAGAAGGAAGAACTTCTCAAGGATAATCAAGATATGCTTGAAGAGTTCAACTCCTTTAGAGTAGCCTATGTAAAACTTGCCAAGAACTGTGAGAAACTTACTGCTAAGAAATCTCTGATGGCAACTGATATTCAAACTCTCAATAGCTGTCAACAAGAAAGTATCAAACTCAAAGGAGAAAACAAATTCCTTTGTGACAAAATTGAATGTCTAAGAGCACATCAAAGGACTTGACCTAGAGAAAATTGCCTTGCAAAGACAATTGACTCTTGGAACAGCCTCCAGGATACCAAGAAATCCTTTCAAGCCAAAAATCATGTAAAGATAACTGGGCTTAGGATACTTCGATGAGCCCAAGATGACATTCCCATCACCACAGAAAGGTGAATCCTCCGAGATCGCTAATGATATCTCTTTCTAAAACAGACGTTCGGAAACAAGGGAAACAAGGCCTTGGTTATTCAAGTGTTCCTTATGTCTACCCCAAAGCTCGAAGGAAAAGCCAAGATTATCGCTTCAAATGAGAAACCCGAGAAAGTAATCTAGAGAAACAAAGTCCGCCGGCAACAACTCAAGTAAGGCAAAGACTATCAGCGGTAGACCTACTAAATCTCTATGATGACTATCAAGTTTGTCATGAAACAGAAAGGCACTTGTACTCGTTGAAAAAACTTAAAAGGTGTTCCTACCGAATCCTCCTAAAAAGGTAATCAGCACAAGCCAAAGCTAAGTCCGGTGGTAACCTACCTAGGAAGATTTAAAAGAAACCAATTAAGTCTATCGTCAACAAGCAAGTCGAACCAAGATTGAATGTTAGAAAAAGGATAATCATAATCACTCTTCGCCTAAAGCCACCGACCTCTATATGGAATTTCCATTTATGTCACTCTTGTACTGCTTCAGGCCATCCGGCCCCGAATGCTCGCTAAGGTTCACTCAAGATCCGAGAGACCTAGTTCTCTCAAGGTTAGTGTACGGTTCCAAAAGGTTAATCCTCAGACCCAAAAGAAAATAAAGGGGACCTTGTTGCTTTAAATCTTTTGTATGCTTCATGGCTATAGATTCAAAAAAGACATCCGGTACTGACAAGGGTCGCCACACATGACAGAAATGTAAGTCTACTTACGATATAGTCAAGCCAAAGGACCCACCATATTCGAGACAATGCAAGAGGAAAACAATTGATATGGCTCAATCACTGTAGAAGTCTCTCCATCAACAAAGTCTCTCTCTAGCGAAGGCTTAAAGCACAATCTTCTTAGTATATCCCACCTCTGTAAGGATTAATATGCCAATTCAACTCCAAACCTGCCTCATCAAAGATCGTGAATCCCGCTTCTACAATACCGACCGAAATAGACAAGGAAACGCCTATGTCGTGGACCGAAATCTTCTAGGAGATTCTCAAGACTTTGCTTAGTTGTTAACAACGCTCGGACAACAAATTAGCTATGGCACAAGCGCCTCACCACCTCAACTTCAAGCACCTCTCCAAGCTCTCCAAAAATGGGCTTGTCAAATGTCTACCTACTCAGCCGATCATGACAGTAAGTGGTAAAGTTTGCCAATTAGGAAAACTTTCCAAGTCTTCCTTCAAAAGAAAGTATGTCTTGTCAACAAACGTACTCTTCAACTTCTCGATATGGATCTCTTTGGACCAATCACTACAACAAGATTTCCGAGACAAGTATACACTGGCAGTAGTCGACGACTACTCTAGGTTCACCGGTTGAAACAATGACTTCAAAAGACGAGACATATGATCTAGTCACCTTTCGTAATACTTCAAACTCAAAAGCTTGAAGACATTAGTGATATAAGATCGACAATGACATCAATTCAAGAATAACGTGTAGAAAGATACCGTGATGACCACGGATCGGCCACAACTGCCTAACCTCAACAAAAATGGTGTAGCCGAACGGAAGAACGTAACACCGATTGAAGCAAAGAAGAACAATGTTGGCGTAAGCAAAACTTCAAAGTACTTGGGCGTAAGTCGCCAATCCTCGCATGTTTTACCTGCAATCTCTCCGGTAAACAAGTTTCATAACAAAACTCCATATGAAATATGGAGAGAAGAGCCCCAAACATAGGATTTCTTAAAATCTTCTATCAGAATGTTTTATTCTTCATAATGAAAAGAATATAGAGGAAAATTTGATGCAAAATCGATTTAAGGAATTTTTCTCGTGGTATTCCAAACATTCAAAAGCATTTCGATTTTCAAGAAAACTCATTTAAAAATTTAGAATCAGGCATGTTTCTTTTGATGAATATGACTTGTTAGAGCCTAGAAAGCTCTCGAATGTTGCTAATGATTCTCGATAATGATTTGACAGTGACAAAGATCCTCTTCCAAGCACCGATAACCTCCTCGTAATCCCCGCAACTACGCACTTTCCAAGCACTTAACCCTTCATCGGGCAGCATTTCAACTGGCCGATACGAAGTTCCAACTCTTCTGCTCTGTAACCCATCTCTTCTCGCCTTACCCCAAACACTCAGAGATCACTCATCCTTCTTGTTCACCGTAAAATGAAGGTTTCAAGATCCTATCTCTTCTCGAACTGCATTTTGTGAATCTCCTCAATCTACCTGAATTCTTAAGTGGAAGACCTCACCGTAAGTGATCTTCCTCCAACCATTATTGTTGAAACAAGAGATCATCATATTTCCCAAATAATTGGTGATCTCAATACAGAGTTCGCACGAGGAATGTAGTTCGAGAAGAGACTATGTTTGCATATGCATTTGTATCTCTCAACTCGAGCCAAAGAAAATTGATGAAGCTTATTGAAGATCATAATCGGATTGAAGCTATGCAAGAAGAGCTGAACCGCTTTGAAAATACAAAAGTGGAGCTTAGTTCAAAGGCCGATCGATCACCCGCTTATCTAAGACTCAAATGGGTTTTACGTAAACAAAAAGAGACGAAGATGGAAATGTCACCAAACAAAGCTAGACAAGTTGCTCAAGGATACCGACAGAAGAAGGATTGACTGATGAAACATTTGCTCCTCGTTTGTAGATTGAAGCAATCGACTTTTAGCCTATGCCTCGCTCATGGATTTCAAAGTGTATCGATGGATGTGAAGAGTGCCTTTTGAATGGTGATCTTCAAGAAACGGTATACGTTGAACAACCTCCGTGATTTGTCATTCAAGACAACCGATCATGTCTACCGACTCAAGAAAGCTCTCTATGGTCTAAAGCAAGCTCCCGTGAGCTTGGTATGAAACTCTATCCAAGTTCTTAATAGAACAAGGATTCATGGTAGGAAGGATAGACACTCACTGCTCTCAACCTCAAGCACAAAGGTCATTCTCTTCTCGTACAAATCTATGTGGATCTATATCATCTTTGGATCAACTAACCAATGCTTGTGCAAAAGATTCAAAAACCGATGCAAAGCAAGTTCGAGACTATTTTCTAGACTTCATCACTAAACCAAATATGCAAAGGAACTAATCAAGAAATTTGGTCTTCATTCACCTAAAGGATTTGAGACTGATGTTCACCGACCGCCATCTTGATAAAGATGAAAAGGGGAAAGCAAGAGAACATAACCAAGCACCGAGGAATCATAGTTCACTTCTTTACCTTACCGCCAAGAGATCGACATTATGTTTGCCGCTTGTGTTTGGCAAGATTTCGTGCCGATCCAAAGGAATCACATTTGCTTGCCGCCAAACGATCATCGATATGTTTCAACAACAACAAATCTAGGCATCCGGTATTCCAAACGCAACAACTCTCGAATCTACTGATACTGTGATGCATTATGTACCGCAAAGTGAGCAAAAGAAGCACCACTGGGACTTGTCAATTTCTTTGGAAATAGACTTGTCTCATGGTCTTGCAAGAAACAAGGATCATTGCAAACTCCAACCACGTAGGCAAAATACATTGCCGCTGCCACTGCTGTTCTCAACTCTACGGATGAAGCAACAACTAGCTGGACTACAAACATCAAGACCGAAATTGTCCAATTATGTGTGACAACACATCGCTAATTTCGCCTCAAAAATCCAAGATGCACTCAAGACAAAGCACATTGATATCCGTTATCACTTCCTCAAAGATCATGCTGGAGAAGGTAACATCGCCTATAAAGTTCCAACCGAGCATCAATTGGTCGACATTCTCACAAAGCCACCGGATGCCACCAGTTTGCTTATTTAGGAGAAATCTTGGTATGATTGATCCCATCGCTTAATTTCATGCCTTATAATTTTTCTTTACTACCTA
>CM028377.1:140722685-140836730 GCA_013146195.2 Codonopsis lanceolata
TGTATACCCGCCAGTGAAAAGGTTATTATCGCAGCTCCGACGGCGGCCCCTGGCTCTGAGGATGCGATCTATCACACCATTGTGCTTGGCAAAGGGTTCGATTCCCTTTGAGGACGCGATGTTTGATCTGGTATTCCACCTAGCGTTGTTTGTTTGCATTGGGCCTAACTACGCTTGGTCCGATTCATTTTATTATGGATACGTAGGGCAACCTACTGGGTAGGTCCGACCATCGTGAGCACTCAATTTGTATACCGCTTAAAAACTACGATAACATGTTACAACCGACTAAATATGTCTAGGAAATGCGAGATTTGACATGCATTATAAACTATCAGATTATAATCAAGTACTATTGCATCACTCCCCATTATAATTTTCACGAAACTAGTGGAGTCTTTTATCAACGATGTTTGTTTACCTCGGTAAGCCGCGGGTTACCCGTGAACTCCATCGCTGGGCCGTGGTAGACACCCCAATTCTCAGACTCGGGTATGTGACATCACATGCGATATCAAGACTTGTTAAAAATTAACAAATGTCAAGTTACTGTGGTTTTAAAAATGCAAAAGGGAAAGCAGGATGTGCAAAATGTTGAAATGCAAGGGCCAAAGTATCAAAAACAGCCTAAGTTTGAACCCTGAACCCCCATGGGGAGCAGTGCGGCGCCCACTTCATATGTGGGTGGCGCCAAAGATAGTGCTAGTGCCACCGTAGCACTTTGCCTCCTGTACACTCTCTCAAGCGCGGTACAAGGCGATGAAGCACGTAAAGAAAACTCAAAATGCCAACGGATCCCCACTCCCGCCTATAAATAGAGGTGCTTGGCCTCAAAGGGGACGATTTCACTCCGCATTACGCTCACCCAAGAAAAGAAACAAAGATTCGCCTTACGCGGTGGCGAGAGAGAGTACCCCTCCTTATATAAGCCTCGGCCAGTCAAATCTCCTTCAAACTAAAATCCAACCGATCAAAGTGAACCCTAGCCTTCCGGTTAGATTCTACCCTATTTCCACCGATCCAAAATCCAAAAAGAGCGCACTTTGCTGAATCCGCAGGCCAAATCCACAAGAAGCAAGCAATTGCTCCGCCCGATTTCCGCCAACAGTAAACAAACAACATAAAAAACGCAATCAGTTGCTCCGCCCATTTTACGGTGCCAGCGAGAAACTTTTCTGAGGCTTACTACTGCTGAATCACAACAAGAAAAGACTCCCTCTCGGCGACGAGGCGAGTAGCAGTACATTCCCTACGCCTTAAAGGTAAGCCTTTAAGAGGTTTTATATAAAAGTGCTATTTTCAGCCCCCAATGTAAAAAATATAAGCGTTATTACTCGGATTTCTATAGAAAATAGCACTAAAAGAGCCATTATTATGGCCAACTATTTGTAAATATATTTGTAATTCTTGGAAGGAGGCGGCGCAAGTAGTTCAGTAAATAATGTAGATAGATATATCTATTTAAATGCTTTATTTCATTTGCTGAATAAATATAATAAAAGCATATTTTAGTCAAAAACTATTTTTGAGACCGAAAGGGCGAGTTGGGTGCCTAACCCCTTCCCAATTCGTAACTTAGCCTCCGAACCTTTTTTTTACAAACTCGGGTTATTTTTTGGTTTTTCTTTATTTCTCCTTAAAATAAAGATGGAGCCTATGTTACAGCATTTTGGATCACAGTGAGGCCCGCAACATCCTTTTCTTGCACTTTTCCGTTTTCCCCTAAACAATGGACGATGAGAATGAAAAGGGTGATGCATTTTCTGTATCTTGTTTTCCCCTAAACAAGGGAGGATGAGATACAGAGAAACTCAAAGCACTCATAGCGATCCAAAATAAACCTAAGGTCACAGTGAGGCTCGCAACATCCTTTTTTTGCACTTTTCCGTTTTCCCCTAAACAAGGGACGATGGGAATGAAAAGGGTGATGCATTTTCTGTATCTTGTTTTCTCCTAAATAAGAGAGGATGAGATACGGAGAAATCCAATGCACTCATAGTGACCTAGGATGATTTTCAAGTCCACATGAGGCGGGCGTGTTACCACGCGCCTTCACAACATCATTTTTTTGCACATTTCCGTTTTCCCTTAAAAAAGGGACAATGAGAATGAAAAGGGTGATGCGTTTTCCGCATCTTGTTTTCCCCTAAACAAGGGAGGATGAGATATGGAAAAATCCAAAGATCTCATAATGGACTAAAAAAAAGCACATTCAAGTGATCGAGACATATTCAACGCGCTTTTCGACAACACTTTTTTGTACTTTTAATTTCGTCTTCCCCTAAACAAGGAAGGATGGAATGAAAAGAGTGATGTCCTCCCCGAGTCACGGGTTCCCCTAGAAAAGGGAGCGTGTGATCCGGGGGGATATTCTCTGGGGCACTCACAGACATTTGAGATCAACTCATACAACCTCCATCTCACGAAAGAATTCTTCACAAAATGAAAGACACACCAAACATCTCTCACTCTCTTAGCTCTACCATCCATACCATTCCTAAAAATGTTCAGAAATCATGACGGATCTCTATGAGAGGTGAAGCTCCACAAGAAAATGTTTTTAATAGACTAAAGAACCATTTCCATCCCCTTCATTATTCTCTAGCTGTTGTCCTCCACAAATGCTTAATGATCAAATCTGGAGACCATGAGTGGATTACCAAAGCTCAACTGCTTTTGATGGAAGAAATCATTGAAAAACATGAAGTTAATTGGGATTCAGTGCTCGTGGAACGTTTGAAAGCAAATATGGCAAAGTATAAGGAGAACATGGATGCTGGAAATCACAAATTGACCCATCATCTCATCTCCACCCACCCTACGAAAGATTGTTGTCATCAACAAGGTTGTTTTCACTAGTAGTGATGTTCTCCCTGTAAAAGTCAAGAAATTCTCAGCCACTGACATAAAGAATGCCATCTCGTATTCTAAATTTGGACATGATGTACCACTTGCTAAAGTCCCCCAACCTCACTTTATGATGCTCCAACTGGTGATGTTCTGCCATTTGTTCCAGCCTCCATTCCAGCTGATCTTCCTGAACCTGTTGTTGGGACAAGCAGAAGGAAAATAGTCAATCTTCTTCTATTCTTTGAAGAAGAGGTTTAGGCCGACGAACTCTACCATCCCAGCTGTTGTCTCCACTCGTGTCCGTAGATCTGTTCGCAAGAAACAGAAGGTAAATCCAGCTCTTAATCAAGGAAATTTTGTTCTCTTCCCTTCATCTTCTACACCTTCTCAGCCACTTTTCACTTCTACTAAGCCCAAATCACCAAGCCTTGCACATGTTCGATACTTTGCCCTTATAAGGATCCTACCTATCACCAATTTTACAATTGTTTCAAGTCATATCAAAATCATATACCCCCAAATTGGGTCTTTCCCATCGACCATATTCCCTTCGTCATTCAGTCTCTTTTCTCATTCCAAGAAGAGAAGAAAGCTAACCAATCAATAGACAATCGAGTTAAGTACATCGACCAAGACTACAATAGACAACCCGATGTCCTCTATCCTCCTACTCCAGTCAACATGTCTCCAATTGAACTTACCACCAACTACGGGAAATACTTTGATCCCATGTGCCCCTCTTTGGACTGCCTTCTATCTATCAAATGATAGATTCGTGCAGGAAGAACTGATATGTTCAGTTTAAAGATGTATAAAAATGTACTGTTGAAAAACTAGTGTTTTTAAGTGAAGTAAATTGGGGCTTTGAGGCACTAATTTATTTGTGAGTCATTTATGTAATGACTATGGAAATTATGGAATTATGTTCTTCTCCGTGAATACATAAGAATACTATATTTATTTTTCTAATTCGGATATCGGATGAATAAGTTATACAGGTTTAAAGTAGGACATTGGAAATGTTGAAAGTGGGTTATCCCACATTGGAAAAATATGAAAGGCTTGAAGGGTTTATATACAAAGGCTCCTTTTGTGTTGGGTAAGCTTGTATAGAAAGAGCTATCCCTCCGCGCCCGGGGTGCAAATCAAGGTCCAATTTGGCTTGGATCGGCGTACTGTGTGCACATACGGACACGAATGTCGGACCAAATTGTGCTACCTAGACAAACCCACCTTTTGCTTATTTTTCTTTTGAATTTTAAATTCAATTTTCACAACTCCAACATTAAAAAGTAGATTAATTCTGTTTTAATTGACAGATTAATTCTGTCTTAATGTCTGCTTTAATTAAGTGGTTAATGGGCATAATCAAAACGATTTTAATAATTAAAACGTGTTGATTTTTTCTCGGCCTATATAATGGAACCATTCTCCTGACAGAAATACACACAATTACGAGAGACACGAAATTCCTCGTCCTCTTATACACTGCATTTGCATTGCATATTGAACATCTTTTTCTTGGCCTCCTGCTTGGTGATAGATTACGGGCACTTATTCAGTTCCCCAGACCTTCAGTGCAAAGTCATCTGGTACCACCGTTGTATCCTGGGAGACAATCGTCCTGTGTAAGAACTCCACGCACTTACAGGGAGTGGGACGAATAATGTTTCAAGGAAAGTGTGTTACACAAGCCTCGATTACAGCTTCCTCTCACCAGCAGACATCATTCCTTCCACTAGTAGACTTCCAGTACTACCGCCAGCAGACTTTGTAGCAAGTCACCAGCAGACTTGGAATTAATCCACCAGCAGACTTCGAAATAAGTCACCAGCAGACCTTGGTTCAAGTTACCAGCAGACTTCGTTCAGAGCGACCATCAGACTTCACAAGTCTCCTTCAACCAGCAGCTCAACGGTTTTGTTTCGTTATTTTATTTACTTTAGATTATGTAAGATTGTATAGGGAAGATTTCCCAACATGTACATGGTATTCCACCAATTTCTCTCAAAGATCCCTACTGTATTGGACGCCCAGCAGCTGATGATGATGATCAACTAAATCAAGATTTAAACTTCCCAACAATTAATCAAGCCAAGATTCTTCTGGTTCAGAAAGGTGCAGTCAAATACATCTATGTCAATATCTCTTTTTCTAAAGCTCAATATCGAGCTTCTCATCCAAAACAGTTACAACAAACAGGGGGAGCTTCTTCATCACATCAACTAGGTACTTCAAAATCTCAACAGTTAGCTCCTGTCTCAGCCGATGCAGCTGAAACTATTGATGTTCAGTCAGCGTCTACTTTAGCTGATCCTGCACCATCTATTCCTACTGTTGCCCCTACTATTGATATTCCATTTGAAGCCCTTTCTATTGGTGTACCTACTGAAGCAAACGAATCATATGCAAATTTGATCCCATCCCCATCTGCTGTTCTAACCATTGTTGCTTCCCTAACTGCCGAAGTCATACCCGACACCCCTCCATCTACTAATCCCCCAGCTGCTGTCGTCATTACCCAAGTCTTACCAACTCACCCTATCACTGTTTCTCTTGAGATTTCTTTTCAGTCAATTGATATTGAGAGCTAGGCTGATAATGAGGATGTTGATGCTAGCAATTCTACTTCGCCCTCCAGTAGCATTGATCCAATCGTCTCTCCAACTCTAAGGTGGCTTACAAACGACAGAAACAACAAAAGTCCATAATTAGCCAAGCCTTGTATAATCCAACTGGTAAGAAGACGATGTTCATGGAAGAATCTTCAGAGACATCAGCCGACATCAAACAACCTACTGAAGAACAAGTTGTTCCTTCTGTTGTTGTTGCCCCTTCAACTGATGTTGCCTCTTCCTCCTCTCTAATGTTTGTACAAGTCAATGATGCTCCTCCTCATGACTTTTCTACTGCAACTGACACAAATACAAGGCTTGACACACTGCACATCCATCACCTTCATGTCAATGGAGTCCTTAAATGCATGTCCCGTCAGATCAATGACAGGTAGATTCAAATGGATTCCCTTCTTCCTAACTTTCGAAACACCCTCTTTATAGAAGTACAGGTTGCTATTACCAATGGTGCTCTAAGGGAGGCTCATGCTGATGACTGGAATTCAATTCTGGCTTATCAAAGGGAATGTGCATAAAGAACTGAAATGCTGAAGTCGTAATGTTTAAAGCCCTTCAGGAGGAGAGGGTGCAGAGAGCAAGGGTTGATGCTTATCTGGTTGAACTAAAGGAGCTAAGAAGAAGAGTTGGAATTACATAGATGATTACCGAAGATGAAGCAGCTGCTGACATAGTCAATGGAGCTGAAAACGTAGCTACTGCCGCTGAAGCCAATTTTACTCAGACTGGAAGCACAAAAGGATCCACAAGCTTTTAGAAACATCTTCTACTCTTTATAACTATTTATCTTCCTACTGTTTTTGTTTGGTTTTTGGTACTTTAATCTTAAGATAAATTCATCTTATATTTGGCTATTCCTAACATTTTTTTTGTAGTGATCAATCTCTAATTTCTAATCTGAACTTAGGAATTACTTTAAACTATCTATTTATTGCTCTCTGCTTATAGTGAATGGTTTTAAGTAAATAGGAGGATATTGTTGAATTATGCATGATTTACTTAAAACCATTAAGTTAGATAACCTTAGCAATCCACGGTTTTAACTTAAAACTATTTCAGCTGATTACTCCTTTACAATTATCGGCTGACACTTCAAAGATATATCTAAAACAAATTATTTCCCTATTTTTTCAAACAAGATATTTCTAACACTTTCGTTGTTTGTGCTAGGAGAATATCTCTTGTCTTATTTCCTCTACACAAGATCCTTATGATTTTGTAAAAGGGATTCTCTCATCCGATTTATTGGATTTCAAATTCAAATCTTGTCTCCAACGGTTTGGATCTAAAAGCAACTCTATATAAAGACCATTAAAGCAAGTTGTGGAGACATTGGAGCATTCATACTCTCTCAAGTAGAATACTCACTTGAAGTGCCTCAGCCAAAACATTAGCTAGACAATATTTTATTCTTATTCTATTACTAGTTCTTGTTTTAGACACTAATTGTTTTGATATTCTTTACTTCTTCCAAATCCTTAAGGAATCATTTGATTGTCCCACAAGTGTGATTGACTTTCAATCATACTCCCCAAACACCGGTATTTGTTGTACACTGATCCATTAGTGATCGCTTAGATTATTAATAATAGTACACTTCAAAATCCAAGTTTGACCAACTTGGTAGTGGACGTAGCGATTAACACTGTGAACCACTTTAATTGCTTTGCCTCTCATTATTCATCTTACACAAATTGTCCTAACACTTAAGCAGTTTTAATCTACTTAAGTGTCAGTAGTGAGTTTCATGAGTTGATTACTTAGTTGTTTTGTAAATTGTCTTTCAGTTCATTCTTTATAACTTGTGATCTTTAGAAAACATTTCAAATTGTGTTAGCAGGTAGACCAAACTTATCTTTGCTACTAACAACATCAGCTCTAAGGAATTTTCAATACCTCAACCGGCTGTCACTATATCAGTTGACTAACAGAAGTTGTATTTTTCGCTACAACTTTTGAAGTTTTTCAAAACAACCCCCTTAAAGTTTTAAAAGGCTACTCACTCTCTGTAGCCTTATTTGTTGCCAACTGGACTTAGAAAACGTAAAATATTTCGCATGTAAAGGCCTCAACTTTTCCATTTGGAAATGAATTACCCACTCCGTGTCCTATGCTAGATCGAATCAAAAGAGTAATCAAATTCTTCCACAAGATGATCTTTATCAAAAGTGGAGGCTGATACCGGAGAAGTGGACTTCCCCTATTTCATGCTGCCAATGTCTTATCTATTAGCACATAATTCTCGACTGTATATTCTGTATTTACCCACGTGCTCTTATTGTCTAATTATGAGTAAATTTTGGACATATTATAGGAGCCAATCTCCTTAAGAGATTTTGGTCAAACTTTCTGTTTTGCCTACAATATAATATACTATAAAAATATAGTAGACACCAAGTATAAGAGGTTGGTTTTTCTCTATTTCCTTGCGTATTTATGTCTGCTTCATCTCTTTCTTTCTTACTTGTTCATGTCTGTATAAAGTAAAGACACCAAGCACAACATGTTGGTTTTTTCTCTATTTCTTTGCGTTTTGTGTCTGCTTCAAGCATCATATCTTAATATTCTGCCTCGGTATTTAACAACGACGTGACATTATAAACCAACGATGCAACAATTGAAGCCAACGACGCAACAATCGAAGCCAACGACGCAGAAATATAAATCAACAAGGCAGCATAGGATGATGCAATGTGTGATTAAAAAACAACGACGCCTAATGTATATGTTGGCTTCACAAATACATGTTGGTAGGGTTGTTAACCCCAAATGATAGTTCATATTTATTAAAAATTATAATTGAATTTAATATGAGTTGTTGCCTATTTATTAAACGACACAACAATATAAAACAACAATACAAGATTGGAAGAGGCGATGCCTGATAAATTAACGACACAAAATTTTTAAATAAAGAAACGAGTGTATTTTTTGAAAAACAATTGCGACGCCCAATTTTTTCTTTGCGAGGCCTAATTTTCTTGGCTTCACAAATACATGCTGGTAGGGTTGTTAACCCCAAATGACAGTTAATATTTATTAAAAATTATAATTTAATTTAATATGGGTCGTTGCCTATTTATTAAACGATGTAGTAATATAAAGCATCGATACAAGATTGGAAAAGGCGATGCCTAATAAATTAACAACAACGCAAAATGTTTAAATAAAAAAACGTGTTTTTTTTTTTTTTGAAAAACAATTACGACGCCTAATTTTTTTTATGAGACCCAATATGAGCACGCGTTTCACGTGGTTTTATGAATGTGTATTTGTTCATTAAGGGTATCATCATTATTTTAGCCTAATAAGTGTACTTTAGCGATTGAAAAAAATAATCATAGACTTTTGCAGTTAACATTTCACCACATGGTATCGGCCCGAATTTCACCCATGTAAAAATAGTAATTGCGATTTTAGTTACCCAATTGGTATTGGGTCCATTTGGAAGCATATATTAAAATTCAATAAATATTCAAACTTTATTAAATTTAAACAATGTAAAATTTACTTTTAATATCTTAACTATTTCATCGGAGTAATGTGTAGAATTCAATTGTAATTCTTGTTTGTACTTAAACTTAAATTAAATTTCAATAAATGTTCCAAAAACTAGTCTAGTCTAGCTTAGTGGTAGTTATTGCTTTATATTTAATAATGATGATGATGATGTACATTCAAACCCTTCCAACAACAAAGTTTTGAAATCATTTATACCAGTTATTTAGTCCGTGCTCCGGACAGATAATATATGAGATATATATATTTTTGTAGTAATAATATAACTTTTGGACATTATAAGTAGATTGTTAATCTCTTCTATGGTTATAATAATTTTTTTCTATTGTTACTAATATTAAACGATTTTTTTTACCTAAATACTTTTAAAATTAGCATAAGTTTCTAACTAACGTGAGATACATATTTTGTATTAGTAATAATAATAAAAATCTTTGATCTAAATACTTTTAAAATTAACATCTAATTTGATAATAATATTAGAAGTCTTTTGTTAAAAACTTTTAAAATCATAATTCATTTTTAAACAATGTGGTATACTTATTTTCTATTTTTATTGGTAATTAAAGTTTAAGTCTTTTATCTAAAGACTTTTGAAACCAACACCACATTCTAACCATGTGTTATACTTATTTTCTATTAGTAATAATAGTAGTGAATAAAAGATTTTTTAACCAACATTCATTTATAAACAAAGTGGATACATATTTTCTATTGGTAATAACATAAAAATGCCTTTATCTAATGATTTTTATAACCAATACTCATTTCTAAATAATGTGAGATGCATTTCTTTGTAACCAATGTGAGATACATCATCTAAAAACTTTTTAAACCAATATCATTTTTCTAACAAATGTGAAATACTTCTCTTCTATTGTTAATAATGGTAGATTTTTAAAATCAGTATCACTTTCTAACTAATGTGGAATACATATCATCATTTGGTAATAATAGTAAAAGTTTTTTATCTTAAAATTTTTATAACCAACATCTTTTCCTAAATAATGTGGGATACATCTCTTCTATTATATTGATGATAAAAGTAAAAGTCTTTTATCTTAAAACTTTTAAAACCAACATTATTTTTTAACCAATCTAGGATATTTCTTCTGTTAGTAATAATAGTAAAAGTCTTGTATCTAAAATTAAAATCAACATCACTTTCTGACCAATGTGAGATTTACATCTTCTATTGCTAATAATGGTAAAAGTCTTATATCTAAAGAATTTGAAAACCAACATTACCCTCTACTAAATGTATGATACATCTATTCTATTGATAATAATATTATTTTTAAAGTCAACATCAATTTATAACAAATGTGTGATACATCTCTTCTATTGATAATAATACCAGAATATTTTGTAACCAATATGAGATACATGCATCTATTATATTTGTAACAAAAAGTCTTTAATCTAAAGACTTTTTAAACCATTATTTATTTTTAAACAATGTGAGATACATATCTTTTATTGGTAATAAAAGTAAAAGTCTTTAATATAAAACTTTTAAAACTAACATCTTTTTCAAAATGATGTAAGATACATCTATTCTATGGCGATGAATGTAGAAATTGTTTATCAAAATACTTTCAAAACTAACATCAATTTATAATCAATGTAAGATATATATTTTCTAATGGTAATGTTAGTAAAAATGTATTTCATATTTGTTATAAATTGATTTTGGTTTTAAAAGTCATTAGATTAAAAATCTAACATTTTATTACTAATAAAAGAGTTGTATCTCACATTGGTTTGAAAATAATGTTGGTTGTAAATTTTTTTATATATAAGACTTCTACTATTAACAATAGAAGATATTAATATCTTATTATTGTATTAATTATTAATGCCTATTATTAATAGATAATGGTTGAGAAACAATGAGTCACACATGAGTGCTTGAGAATAATAATAGTATTATTGTTATAAAAAAATAATAGCAATGGTAATAATAATAGTAAAAATAATATTGTACAATTTTTATCATCATTGTCATGAATGAAAAGAAAGATAAATTTTCATCAAAATGAAAGATTTTTAACATATCTGCGATAATACACCCTAATCATGTGGCATATATGTAATGAAGTATATGTAAGAATTTTATGGACTTATATATGTGCATATGATAAATATGTGCATTTGGGCATACAGACGTGTATGCACTACGGCTTAACGTATACTTCATATTATCTAAAGTTAATAGGCCTAATTGAAGTGATTTACTAAGTTAAATGGGCCTAAGTCAACTTTTTATAAGTATGGGGTATTGATTGAATATGTGGAGAGACCTCATGGGTGCTAATTGTCAACTTATAATGGGCTGGTTGATAATTAGGTCAAACTGTTCCCATAAAAGGTTATGGTCCCCAATTGTACGTAGGTTAATAATCTTGTTTCTCTCCCCCCCCCCATTAGCAAGAGAAACCCTAAAGATACTACGTTACAATTGGAAGACGCATAACCAAGAAACAATCATTCTCATGGATTCAGGTACGCTTCCGCATCTAGTTTATTGTTTTGAGTAATTCCTATGTGAAAATTAAGATCTATGGGTATCAGTATTGCTTTTAATTCTATCAGTATAAGTTTTGCTTGTATTTTAAAGAAAAAATTATTTGTACTATCAAAAATAGGATTACTGCCCATTCGAACTTTACTATGGAACAAGGGTGTACTATTCACATTCAAAAATTTGCTTTCCACACCCTATTTTTCGTATTGAGCTGTTGTAAGTTGTAAGAAACTAGTATTTGTGCCCATGTCATATGCACGGTATTTGTATGAGATCAGTTCAAACAAAATCCATAATTAAATGTTTTATATGTAATTGTGTAGGGAGGTAATTCAAACAAAACTTATAACTGATGGGATTAAACCTAGTATCTATGTCTGTGCTATAGATACGGTGTCGGTATGTGATCAACTCAATGGATACTCTGAATAAATTATAGATAAACACCTCATCAACTTAAACGGAAGGATGTGGTTAAAAAATGTGTTAGAGGAAAGCATTCATGTAACTGTAATTCAAAAAAAAAAAACATAACTGCGTGGTTATTACATACATATTGGTTGTGGAGGGGGTAATTTAAACAAAACTCCCAGAGGGGTTTATATGTAACTCATATATTTACGAATCAATCTGGACTACCAGTTGTTTTTGACAGAATTCGATCTGGACCGCCAGTTAGCCTCTGATCTTTTTTATAATATAGATTAGATTTTCATGCCCACGGTGTCAGTATATCTGATTTCATCAATTGAAATGACAGTGCCTAAATAGAAGGTGCGATTTTTTTTTAAAAAAAGTTACATTTAAGGGGTACATTGCTTCCAGTGATAGTTGAGGGATTGGTGTTTTATAAGAGATGATTGTTCTGAAGATTAATCGAAGAGTGTGACTTTGTAATACGAAGATAAAACATATGGAAATGAAAAAACGGTGACTGCTCATAATATTAATTGTAGAGGGTGACTTGTAATAGGAAGAGAAAAATTAAGGAGTTAAAAATTGATAACTACCCATACATGTGAATGTGATGGTAAATCTCAATCGTTAAATGTTTTTAGAAAATTTAATCTCAACCTCGGAATAGCCCTAGTCAATTTAACTAGTTGTTTTATAATATAAACTGGTACTCTTACCCGTGCCGATGGCACGGCGCCAGTTTGGAAATTTATCAATAAATGAAGCAGATATTGTGGAAATGAATTCATATTTACTCATAATTTGTATGAGTTTGATATATGTACACTACACAACGAAAAGGGGAGAAAACTCAAATACCTAATAAAATAAAATATTTTACTTCGATATTTATTTCATAAGAAAACCAATAAATAAATATTTTAATTATAACTACTATTAAAATACGAAAAGAAAATTTTATTGTTTTCTCAATAACGAAAACTCGGTCTTCTTCTTTTGGGGGTTCATGCTTAACAACAATGGTTGGTTTGGAAACATGAGATGCAATAACTTTGTCTATTATTTCTACATATACATAATACAAAGAAAAAATTCAAACACATTCATTTAACCAAATTCTCTACTTCATCTGCAAAACTCGAATCCTCCCACATATTATCATATAAAATCTAGCAGGCGAGCGGAGATCCATTTTGATCAAAATTAATCAATCCTAAAAGCTAAAAAAAAATGGCAATTAAATCATTAGAAACCAATACATATGCCCCAACAAACGAAACTACAACAATGAGAAGATGTGTAGTATTCTATAAAAATAAACTTGTGCCCGTGCCGATGACACGGTGCCAATATGAGCATGATCAATGTATGAACCGCGCATGATGAAAATAAATTAATATATCCTTAATGTAACCTATACACCAACATCCCGAAAATTAAAAAAATAACATATTTTATTGGTCGTAAAAGTTTATAACTCATCTTAAAAGAAAATTTATAACTTATCTTAAAAGAGTATAATTAAGCATCAAAAAGCATTCTTTCTCTCTCTCTCACACACACACCAACCCAACACCTGTAAATTGAAATAAACTTAAAAATGAAAATCTCCGCAAACAAAAACCATAAAATAAATTGAATAAAACAGAGTGAACTAACAAAATACTATTTTGAAATCGAAATCACAAAGATTTCAGATCAATAAGGGAAACAAAACACAACTTTTATGAAAATAAAGAAATTAAAATAGAAATATTCAAACGAAAAAAATAAACTTGTGTCCGTGCCAATGGCACGGTGCCAATATGAGCATGATCAATGTATGAACCGAGCATGATGGAAATAAATTAATATATCCTTAATGTAAACTACATACCAACATCCCGAAAATTAAAGAAATAACATATTTTATTGGTCGTAAAAGTTTATAACTCATCTTAAAAGAAAATTTATAACTTATCTTAAAAGAGTATAATTAAGCATCAAAAAGCATTTTCTCTCTCTCTCTCTCTCACACACACACACACCCCAACCCAACACATGTTAATTGAAATAAACTTAAAAATGAAAATCTCCGCAAACAAAAACCATAAAATAAATTGAATAAGACAGAGTGAACTAACAAAATACTATTTTGAAATCGAAATCACAAAGATTTCAGATCAATAAGGGAAACAAAACACAACTTTTAAGAAAATAAAGAAATTAAAATACAAATATTCAAAATTTAAAAAGTTGATTACCAAACTTAGAAACAAATTTTTTTCGGACAAAAATTAAACTGATTCAATTAATTACGACAGCAATAAGAAAAATAAAATACAAATATTTAAAATTTAAAAAATTAATTACAAAATTTACTAATAACTTTTTTTATAAAAAAATAAATCTAAGCCAGACATAAATTAAATTGAGATTTAGTTGATTACGATAGCAATCAATTAAGAAACTACAACTAAATATTTGTTAAACCGTAAAGGTCAATTTATTATTAATGAACTACTAAAAATATTATTTTCTTAAAAAAATTGACTTTCAAACGGGGCCTCTTTGCCCGGAACCGAGGGATTAATTAATAATTTTATACGAAATTGCGGGCCATAAAAGCATAAAATCGACAAAAATTAAATTGATTAAATTAATTACGATAACAACTAAAAAGAAAAAAATAAATATTTCAAATTACAAAACTTACGATTTTTTTTAAAAAAAATTATTTGTATACGAAATTATGGTTCGGAAAAAAATTAAATTGATTAAGTTAATTACGATAACAATTAAAAAGAAAAAAAATACAAATACAAATTTTCGCAATCACAAAAATATAAAACCTTAAAATATTAATTGTAAAACTATAATATCTAATTTTTGCAGTAAAAAAGTGAATCTCATATAAACTGATGAATAGGCAGAGAGGAGGAGAGAGAAAGAGTGAGAGTTAAAATGATTGTGGAGATAAAATAGAGATAGAAAAGTAATTGTGTTTGGTGATTTTAATTTTAATAGCATAAGAAAACTAAAAGAGGAGGTTACCAAAATAAATTACAGTCGTAGGATGATAGTAAACAAAATTAAATCCGTACATCTGAATAGTCCTAGTCAATTATCTAGCTTCTTTGTAATATTGATTAGATATACCGAGTAAAATTTGGACCACAGATAGCCCGAAACCATCTTCAACTGCAAAATTAACCAACAAATATTTCCTCCAACTACCATATTTGTAGACCTTAGCATGTAGTCGGAAAACTCTCTCTTTCTATCTCTCTCTCTCTAGTCCACGTTCATCCCTCCCTTCATAAACTAGATCAGCTCATAATTACATCTCTATGCCAAGTGTAAAATTTCTCTCTCTGTCTGTCTGAACTCTGAAATGGGAAGCAGAATCGGCGCTGGTGAAGATGAGGCAGGTCCGTATCAACAGCTTAGTGGGATAGACGTTAAGGACATCACCGATAATTCACGATTGAATCAGCTGGGTTACAAACAAGAACTCAACCGCAGCCTCTCGTACGTATTTTATTCATCTCTTCCTTTTCCTTATTTTCAATTTTAATCAATAATGCAACTGAAACTAGATCTACTTTTGTTCATGGAATTACATTCAATTTTAATCTTAGCGCTGTAATATATATATTTTTTTTTTACTTTAAACAAAATTTTGGAATCAAAATTCGGCTCCAGTTTGTTACTAAATTTAAAAAGCTTTGGTTGGATTTCTTCTCATTGGCCACTTCCTACATGCAATCTTTCAGTATGGGCAACCTCTCTCACACCGTCACGCACGTTGTGACGGGGAGGTTGTTGGATCATCCCGACTACGTTGGGTTGTTTTTCACTTGTCCAAAATGCCCCCCTTCTCTTCCCAAATTTGTTAATTAAACCTTATTTCTTGATTGGGTTGGGTGATATGGTTCCTGCTTCAAGAAAAAACGATGTACAGTACAACATAGTTCTGTTAATAAATTGGATTTTCAAAGAAATAGTATATACTAATATACTATATTACTAATAATAATATACATATATTATATATACTCTATAGCATAGAAGTATAATATATGCCGACAAATCGAAAAATCACGTTCACAACCCAAACCCACTAACCCAGACGCAGAGCAGAGGAGAGACACAGAGCACGCGAGAGTACGATAGAAAGTGATGAACCCCAGTTTGTTAGGGTTCGAAAAGACGACTTACCTCACGTCAAAGACGAAGGCCAAACAACGGTGGTCGGTAGAGCGAGAGGTGAAGAAGAGGAGTCAAGGACTCGTGACAATAGTCAGCAGGTGTCTCGTACTCTCTTCCTCTCTTCGTCTTTTCGACCCATCGTCTGTCTCTCTCTCTCAGATCTCAGTCGCATAAACAGAGTGAGTGCGAACAGCTCGACCTCAATTAACCTCGGATTTGGGTATACGTATCTGGGTAATGGACACGTGTATCTAGTCCACGTATCCAAAGTTTGGAAAATTGTAGATTCGGCCCTTGTACGTATCCAAGGGCGTATCCATATCTGGAGCATATCGAATACGCGAAACGTTGTCTTGGAGCCGTATTCATGCATCATAGTTTCCAAACGCTTTTTTTCTCTTCTTTAATACTCCTCACATTCAATACAAATAGTTCATGTTTTAAAATTTTAATTATTAAATAATATTTAACTAGTATTGGAGTTGGTCCTAATTATAAAACTATTTAAGTATAATCAATATATTAATATCAAAAATAGATGTAATGTTGAGAAGTTATTAAAATATGAACATAATTTTTTAAAGTAAAACATATCAAAATAATATAAAAAACTATTTACCTAGAAAGGGGAGATGATATAACTAAACAAAATTATTGGGTAAATTACGATAAACCCAATCCAATACATATCTATCCATGGCAGACCGAGTAGCACATCCCCTATCTCTATAAAACGTACAAATTAGAATATTACTATATTAGCGTGTTCTTCCATAATGGTACTTCATTGTATTGATAATGTGAGATGATTTTTAGTGTAACAGATTTGTTAGGTGGAAGTGGGACGTATAACTAACATCAATAAATAAACTTCTTTAGAATCTTTGCTCACCATCGGTTGTCGCGTAGGTCAATTGCCAACTTTTCCGTCACTTTCTCAATTATCTCCGTCTTGACTGGAATCACAACATTATATGGATCGGGCCTAATGTTCGGTGGACCTGTTAGCATGGTTTATGGGTGGCCCATAGCAGGGATGTTCTCGCTTTTCGTAGGCCTGGCAATGTCCGAGATATGCTCTGCTTACCCAACCTCTGCTGGGCTATACTACTGGAGTGCAAAACTTTCTGGTGAAGAATGGGGCCCATTTGCTTCTTGGCTCACTGGCTGGTACGTATAAAACTACCTTCCACCTTAATCTTTATTTTGTTTCCTTGTTACGGGCGGCGAAGAGTACATCATTCTTATTTTAAACATTATACTTAAAGAGTTTATTTTCAAAAATTATATCTATAAATTTAAATTTTTTTTAACTTTACCTTCCATATGTGATATAAACATCTTGACTATATTTATGCATTTTTATAATTATGATCAATTTTAATAATACTAACATATCGATGCATTATTAGATTTTTTGGTGGAACCATGGAGTATTCACTATTCATTAGTGGTAGCTAGGCCTGTCAATTATAACTCAAAACCCTCTAATCCACCCAACCTGATTTGAAAATTACCCGATTCAACCCGACCCGTTACTTTTTGGGTCAAAATGGGTTACCCATTTCGGCCTAAAAATAACTGGTCGATTTGGGGTCATGTTAAAACGGGTCGGATCACCCATTTTGACCCGTTTTTTTTTTTTAAACTATATAACTGTATGTTTTTTGATGGAAAATTATGGGTTAAAATAGGCCGACTCATTTTGACCCATTAATCGTTTTGACACAATCAATTTCAACACGTTTAATTTAAAATTATAACAGGTTATGACCCGTTTTAATCCAATCCATCTAATCGCCAGTTCTAGTGATAGCCTAAATATTTGTGGCAGTTGGCAAAAGACACATTCACACACATTGCTGGTGCATAGGTGGGCCCAATATGAGTCATAGCACAGTATAAACACAAGAAATTCGATTGCTTGGGCATCTGTTTTCATTTGGGCCAAGACTCAAAGAGGAAATATGGGTAACATTAGGGCCGACTCACTATGATAAATTTTCGATTGCTACATTAAAAAGTTATTTTTGAACATAAAAAGTTATTTTTAATTATAAAAAGACTACGATAACCTTACTGAATCTGAGGCGCGCTACTGATCATTAAATGTATGTATCACGATGTATAAATTGGATTTGATCATTTAAAATTTTAACCGCGATGCATCAATTTATGCATTATGAGACATCAATTTAAATTTCATAATCCAATTTATGCATCGCGCTTTATCAATTTATGCACCTCGATGTATCAATTTTTATTATCTAATCCAATTGATGTATTGCACTACAAAATATTGATGCATCGCGCTGCAAATCATTAAGAAACCAGACCTTCATCTACCTTCTTTCCACTATACAATCAATAAATGATTCAAATTTATATGCATCTTTCATGCATCTCAAATCCAAATTGATGCATCACGATTTACAAATAATAAATTATGATTCAAAATTAATGCATACAGATTCAAAAAGGTTTCCAACAACGAAAAAATTTTATCTCCATGCATTTCATCGAACAATTTACATGCATTACAACACAAAAGTAAATCTATTTTGAATTACACAATCACAATGACGAATAAGAAGAACAACAACAACATGATATGATATGAACAAGCAAAAGACTGAGAAATTAGGGTGATGAAGAAACAGTTATGTAGTAACCAGCATTCTTCCTCCCCACCCAACTCCACATTTTCTTTCCTCTTCATATTTCTTTTGCGTCTTTGGGCAGATTAATTCAACGACGAAGGAGAAGAAGAAAAAGTTTAAAACGCTATCTGAATTGAGTATTATTGAAACGATTTCATGAAAATATACTTTAACGGTTAAGAAAAGATTAATATAAAATTCAATTTTGAAGAAGATCCATGTGGCAACAAATGTTGAGATGGAAAAAGTTGACTTAGAAAAAAATACAAAAAGAAAAAGGGAAATCTTTTAATTGACCCGAACTACCTCCCCCAAAAAACACCATCCCCAAACTCCCATCCACCTACAAAAGTCATCACACCACTCCATCTCTATACCAAGTCAATTAAGTCCTTTCCCAACCAATCATCAAAGCAGAGCCTATTCTTGGGCTATCTTTATCCATTGATTGAGCCAAGTGAGAGCATCCATTTGATTGAAATTTACTTTCTTTCTACAAAGAAATGCTTTGGACTTAGAATAATATGCAATGATAAGATTGGTATTGGGAGAGTTAATTAAAATTATATTTTGGAGAGGGAGCAGGTGAAAGGAGGATCTTAGAAATGGACGGTTCTAGAAGAAAAAAATGTGTGTGAGAGAGTTGAGGGAGGTGGGGGATAGTAACCAAGGTTCTAAAAATCGTTAGGCGGTCGCCAGGCGGCACATTAGGGCCTAGCGCCTAGGGGATTAGTCGGGGCGTAATCGGGGCCTAGAATTAAGGTATAATTACCATTTTTTTGATAATTTACATCAAAAATCAAACACATTGACTACAAATTTTTTTTTTTTTAAATGTTTGCTATTTTATCAAACACTAGTCTATATTTGTAAAATGAACAAAAATATACAAACCTACCATTAATTACAATTCTCAACAACCCCAAAGTAATAAACCAGCCAAGTTTAAAACTAAAATATATATATATATATATATATATATATATATATATATATATATATATATATATTATTCCACCTACCTACTGCCCCTACAACCCACAGTCTAACATATCCTCCTAAATCTAACCCTTTAATCTATCCACTTTCTCATCCCACTGAATATCCACAAAATCAAACCCCTTTTTCTTTCTACATCCTCTCTGCCTCACCATTACCACTCTCCCTTCCTTCTCCAGTTTGCCCCCTTCCTTCTCCGGTCACCACATGCCACAAAATCAAAGCTACAAAAATAAATTAAGGTCGGCGAGGTTTGGCGTAAGCGCCGACTTGGTCGATTAGGCGGTGACTAAGAAAGTCGCGGCGGTAGAGAGGGGTCTAGCGCATAGGCGGGGCCTAGGCGGAGCTAGGCGGGGAGTTTTAGAACACTGATAGTAACTGTGGGAGGGGTAGGTTGGTGGGGATAGAGATGTTAATCAGTTTAACCCTAACAGTTTCAGTCCAGTCCTAATAGTTTCGGTTCAGAATAGGTTCGGTTTAGTCGGTTATCACTGTTTCCGGTCAAAAACCTAACGGTTTCGGTCTGTCCCTGTCGGTTTCGGTTCAAATCTGTGGTTTCCAGTCAATGATTAAACTTGTACGTTTTTTCCCATTTTCGAGGCTTGTACGCTTATTTTAGCGTATTATACACGTCACGTATATTATACTAACTATATTAAAGTTGTTAATCGGTCCAACCCTAACAGTTTTCGGTATTATACTCATTCCGTATATTACTAACTATACTAAACCGTATGCAAGTCGGTTTCCGGTTCAACCCTAACGGTTTTCGGTCTGGCCCTTACGGTTTCGGTTCCTAAACGGTCCGGATTAAACGGTCCATCTAAAATTTCAACCCTAACGGTTTCGGTCTAGCATGTCAAAAACCTAACGATTTCGATTCGGCCCTACGGTTTTCGACCCTATTAACATCTCTAGGTGGGGATGGTAAGAACTAAGAAATCATTTAATTCGGCCAATTAAATGATTTCTTTTTCTTTTGTATTTTAGTCTAGATTAATGCTAGAACCATTCAATATGGATACTTAAATTTATACACTAAATGATATGATATTTTTTATTTTTTATTGTTAATATAATTTTTTAACTTATTATGGATCCCATAAAATGTCAAATATGATGACACCGGGATTAATTGTCAAGTCCTATTGTACCGCGATTCATTAATTTTATTACATTAATTTTTTCACTGCAGTTCAATAGTTTAATTGTCTATTTTAATTGCACCGCGATACTAACTTTTATGTATCACAATAAATTAATTTTTGAACCGTGATTCATATACATAGTCCAAATTACATCGCGGTATTAACTTTCATTTACCTCGATTAATTAATTTTTGAACCGCAGTACATAAAATATTATTAATCTATTTTCGCACCGCGATACAAAATAATAATAAACCAAACCATATCTTCCACATTCTTCTTTCATCTCCTCCATCATAAACCTTCTTCTTCCCCCTCCTTATCCGCCTTCGTCCTAATGAAAAATCATTCAACCTATCACAGATTCATTACAGTTTCGTACATAATGAATCAAATAAAATTTTTACATATCCCCGTTTCGTTGTACAACAATAATAATTTTCGAATCCAAAGTGTGTTAACGGAACTGTTGAAGGAGACGGTGTCATTTTCGCAACAATATTTCGAAAAGTGACTTTTTGCGGTTAAAGAAAAGAGCGGTAGACTTTTTGAGTTAAAAAATTTAGAAAATGGATCAACCAAAATTTTACTCATGATTTAAACTCATAATTTTTAACTTATGGCTTGTTTTATTTGTAACTAATAAATAATTAAATAACGGCCCAAGCCGCCCCGCCTCAACTTGCAACCCATTGGTGGGTTCATAATTTTCCAATTCAACCCACCACTTTTTTAAGTGGCAGAGATTTTGAGAGGTGTACTAATAGCTCCCATTCTGTTAATTCCCGCTCATTTAGGTGTTAAGTTAGGAGTAAACTTGATTCAGTACAAAATTTACACCAAGATAACAAACTCACATCCAAATAACTGAATACTCCCCAACTATCTTCGTAACCAAAATTTTAAATTTGTCTTTTATATCGTCAAGTCCGACTCGGGGACCCCGAAATCTTATAACCAAAATTGATTTCCTCCTCTGACTTCTCCAGTGGCAGTCAGCATTGTTGCCTCTTCACCGATAGCCAACATTGTTTCCATAAAAAATTACTCCAGCCAGCTCCATGAATCTTGACAAAAAGGTAAACTTAGAATTTCTACAGTTGAATTTGGATAGGAAATAACTTAGATTAGGAATTAGGATGGGGAGAGAGGGAGACGTAACAATCAACAGGTTCGTGTTCAGACTTCAGAATTACGTTTTGATGAGCTTCATAGATATGTTTTGCGTGAACTACTAGTCTACTACTGCTTTTTGAAGATTTTTATATTAAAACATTCCTATCAATTGTTTTTTTTTTAGATTTCTTAAAACAAATTATCTATTCTACCTTCATTAGTTGCGCCGTACAACTGTCACATAAGAGTATTCAAGAAAAACTATCAAATCAACTATTTAAAAACAAATTAATGTATTTTTGTGAAATTCAAAGTTATATAGATGGAGAGAGGGACTGATCGAAGCAGAGGACTAGATTCGGTCATCCACGGAAGTTGATAGATCATCTTCATCAGAAAAATTATTATCTAAGAATTTTCGCTCTAATGATTTTCAGTCTTCTCAATTCTTAAATGGCGCCCACTACCAAATCATTTACTTTATTCCTACTACATCCTTATTTTTATATTTTTCAAATAAATAAATTTACTTAACTTTAATTATTATATTTCATATTCAAATAATTAGTTAAAATAATAAAATAATTTATAAAAAAATATATAGCTCATAAATTATTTCATTTAATTTTACTTGATAAATATTTTATATTGTTCAAAACTAAACAAATCATAAAACGATTAGAAATTTACATAAAACTTTTAAATTAATATATTACATAATTTGAAAGTTACATAAAATGAGAATATTTAAAATTAAATAAAAACAATTCAACAATAAGACTGGATGATATTGGTTGTAATATTCAGTTATATGATTCAAATATACACAACTTTTTTGATTGCATCTTTTCCAATAGTCTCCACAGCTCTTGTAAACGCAATGTCTTCTTCAATTGACCATTTATCACGGGTTACCTTCACTTTTGTCAGTACCGGTTCTTCTTTCAAATCAATTGTTTGCACGTTGATTTGCGTCTCAAGAACGGATGATGGTGTAGCCGGTTCTTTGTCTGACGACATCATTTCTAAATTTACTCTTCTTGATTCATTTGACGAAAATCCGTGAGGAGGGCCTTGTATGAAATATTGGTTTCTGATCATTGGAGAAGCTTGAAAATGTGGAAAAATTTGTGCTCTTTGAAAATTTCCAAAATTCAGAAACCGAGAAAAAATTGGATAGACTAGTACATTCGGATAGTTGAGAAAATTTGGATAGTTACGAAAATTTGGTGAGTATTGGGAGGTAGCCGAAAACTGAATATTGAACATTTCACGCAATTGGAAGATTTTGAGAATTTTAATCATTACCAGAATTTCCATCCACTTGGGATAAAAAATTAAAATTATAAAGAGAATGAAGAGTGATTTTTTAGAAGAGAGAATGACGTGTGAAGTTTTAGAAGAGGGAATGAAGAGTAAATTTTTAGAAGAGAAAATAAAGAAAGATTGGAGATTGGAGGGTTATTTATAGGGTAAAGATTGAATGAATTTTATTTTTTTTAAGTAAAAATGGTCAAATTGAAAGAAAAAAAAAGTCAAACGTTTCAGAACGGTAACATTTGGTGAGATTTAAAAAAAAAATTGGAAACCTTTTTGGAAAAACTAGGAACTCAACAGTAAGATTTTAAAATAAATAAATTCAAGAATTACCTAAGAGGCCTTCATACGCCTTCTCCACACGTGTACTGCACGGGCCTGGCTGGAAAGGGAGGTGTGCCACACTCTCTCCCTCTTCGTCCCTTTCTCTCCTTTGGCTTGTTAATTTTTAATCAAGAATTACCTAAGAATTTTTTAGGAAGAATATCTTCTCCAATGACAAAAAACTCTTACCTTACTAAGACAATGGCTAAGAATTGAACATTGGAGATGCTCTAAGGTTAGGTTCAGGGTCCACGACCTATCTCCCTTAGGCTTATCTGTAGCTTATGGACTCCGCTTCAATTGTGTTACTTCACTTTAAAAGGAAAGTAAAAGACGGAGAGTACCATCAAACCTCTCTTTTCACCTTGGAAAGTAGAAGATTTTCATGAAGAAAGCTTGAGAAGTAGTGCTTTTACGGAGCATCGGCTCTTATTTCGCGGATCTCCCTGTGGATGGACTAAGAAAGTCAAAATCATTTCTATCAGTAGAATTTCTTAACAATGATTCGACTCTTGGACCACCGATCACTTTTTGGTTCTACGACCAAAGGTCTTGATTATATAACTTGAGTGAGCGTTAAAGGAAATAATAGTTAGTTGACGCCTCTTACAACTTGAGAAACTGGGTAGCAGTATGGATATTCCGTAAGAAAGTTGCTGACAAAAGAAATTGCATATATAGAGCTATTTGCAAAAGACGTAGCGACAGGCGATGAGGTAGGTGATGGGCAATTTAGGAAGAACTTAACGAAAGTGGTCTTATGCAGTTTAAAATCTTAAAATAGGGACCGACCCCCAATTTATCCGATTAATAATAAGGTGATAACATGACTGATCCCTACAATGAATTTTTAACCTCTAAAGTCAACAACATTTTTGTTAACCAATGAAGAACATCTTGTAGGGTGAAATGACGAGTATACCCTTAATAAAATTAGATCATGCACGCACTGAATTGCAAATCCAAAATTGTGCATCAAAATTTTCAGAGTTCAAAGTTCAATTTCCTCGTGGGCAAGAATTGAATTGGTTCTTTTCAGATTAGTACTACCTTATCGGAAACCTCCAAAAGAGCAAAGAAAGCCTTCAAAAGTAAACTAGTTCGATCAAACTGTCCATTTTCGCCAAAGAATTGAACCCCGCTGATTTTAGATTTCTGATGAGCAACTATAATCAATAGCATAGAAGAGGAGGCATGTGCTTCATGACATTGTTTACTCCACCCCATCTCTCTATTTCTTGACTCACGCATAAACAAACATGTATAATCTCTTCAATGGGTGTTGTGCCCCAATTTGTTTTTTCTACTTAAGGGAAAGGAGGGGCGAAGTTTTCTTGCTCTCCACTCAGAAGCACACCCCCGCTAAGAAGTTTTCTGGTTCTCTTAGGGAGAGAGAGAAAGAGAAGAGGAAGGAAGGAGAGCAATTGAGAATGGTGGAATTTTTCAAAATTGGTAAGTTTTGGTTCATAAGGGGGAGAGAGAGAGAGAGAATGGTGCCTTGGTGCAGTGAGGTACACGTTTTCATTTGAGGAAGAATGTAACGAAAGTGGACTTATATAGTTAGAAAAAAAATGTTGGCCGGTACCTTTTCTCAAATATTTAATCGCTCTACTCCTTTTTTTTCAACTGCTAAATACCATTTTTCGAAAAAAAAATTGTTCCTAAAATACCCAGATTGGCTCATTCGATAGCTTCGGTCAACATTTGTTGTAGCCACGCCCCTTCATGGAGGTTCAAGGGTAACGCTCCGAAAGGTAAACGATTTTTTCGATTCCTTAAGTATGATACTATAATGAACCTGAGATGGGTTGGATGATTTTCAGTATAGACGAAGGAGGAGGATGAGTTTGAAGAAAAAGACTTACGACGAAGGAGGAGGAAGAAGAAGGCGGAGGATATGAAGGTTTGGTTCATTATAATTTTTCATTGAGATGCATTAATTGGTTGACTTGGTGCAGTTCGATGCATAAGTTGGATAAGGTAATTTAGATTGATGTATTTGTGGTACAAAAATTTGATGTAGCGCGATGTAAAATTGAATTAGATCATTTAAATTGATGTATCGCGATCCAAAAGTTGATACAGCACGATGCACTGAGTGAGTGATCCGTAGCGCGTCTTCGGTTCATTAAGGGTAATGCAGTCTTTTCGTTCCCAAAAGTACTTTTTTCGGTTTAAAAAAACATGATGGACTGTAATGATTACAAACTTTGAAAAATGAACCAACCTGAACTTACCCCAAAAAAAATGAAATACTAAACATGTTGAAAATTTAGTAAAAGTGGACTAGCCCGTAATTTATCCTTAATAATACCGTTTATCCCTCACCGACTAGCAAAAAAGCCCATATACTTTTAATTCTCATACCCTATTTTTTTGTAATATGGTCATATTGGTCCAAGTTAACGGGGCTATTTTGGTTTGTATTTTAATTTTTTAGGGTGATAATCGGGCCGGCCCCCTGTGGAGAAATGTTAATTGGAAAAATCCTCTATATTTGTTTTAAATCGCTATAGTACACTTTTGAAGGGAAAATGACGAAGATATCTTTAATGAAGGAAAGGCGGGCGGACAAAGCCACTGCCCAAATTTGGACCTCGCAATGAAAAACATTGGGCATCGCTCAAAACATTAGGCATCGCTCAAATTTTAAACATTGGCCACTGCTCAAACAATACACACCTCATAAGCAACAACGCCCCATCATAGGCAAAACATTGAGTATTGCTCAAAACATTAGGCATCGCTCAAAATTTAAACATTGATATATCCAAACGACACCCACATCATAGGCAACGATGCCTACATCATAGGCAAAACATTAGGCGTCGCTTAAAAAATTAGGCATCACTCAAAATTTGAATATTGGCCACTGCCTAAACGACGTCCACATCATAGGCAACTGCTCAAACGATGCCCACATCATAGCCCAAAGAAACTAAGTATCGTAGCCCAAGAAAAAACATTGGCCACAACTCAAACGACGCCCACATTATAGGCAATAACGCCCACATCATAGGCAACGATGCCTACATCATATGCAACAACACCTACTTCATAGGCAACGACGTCCGCTTCATAGGCAACGTCGTCACATCATAGGCAACGGCGCCACATCATAGGCAACGACGCCCACATCGGAGCCATTGCTGTAGTGTACTCTCTTGTTCGAATTTTGTGCACACACTCGACATTTTGTTTGACTTCAAACTAAGCATCATAGGGCTGTGCGCATTGATAATAGATTTGTCTACAAGTAATTTCTTCGACATTGACATGGACAAAATTAGCTTCGGAATGAATAATTAAACATTGCCACGAAATATCAACAAAGGCGAGCATCGAAATGGACAAATTTTACGTCGAAATGAATATATTGAACACTGTCTCTAAATCAGTGTGTCAAAATCGAGCATCAGAAAACTTTCGAAGCCCAAAATAGAGCTTCAATTTGATATGTGGTGGGTCATGTGATTTATCCGAGATCAAAAATTATGGAGAAAATGGTCGAGAAAAATGAAAAGAGATCAACAATGAAAAAAAGACGCTCAGTCGGATATAAAGAAAGCAGACAATATTGAAAAAATATATATAAAAATAGACTTAAACGGTTTTTTTTTTAAGTTTGTAAAACGGTTACAAATTCAGGAAAATATATTGGCCGTAATTAATCCATTTTTTTAATAATAGGAGAGATAGACAAAAATAGTGGTACCTTAGCAACAAGAAGAAAACACAAAAATTCCAAATTGACAAAGGAAAAAGCATAGCAACAAGAAGAAAACACAAAAATTCCAAATTGACAAAGGAAAAAGCATAGCAACAAGAAGAAAACACAAAAATTCCAAATTGACAAAGGAAAAAGCATAGTGAACACAACCAAAATTTATTGTGAATCCCGAATTGCCCCCCATGAGTCCATCCAACCCTTTCGGGGTCTCGTGTTAGTGGATTTGAAGTGAATGTTTTATGGGTTTTTTCAAAGTCCTATAAGGTTGAGCTATCCTCATGGTTCAAATTAAAAGTGGAGCATGTAAATCTAAGCTATAATATGGGGGTTGTATTTACTAAAAGGTTGGTTAAAATGGTATAAAATCAAAAAGTAACAAAAATGGATGTTTACCAATATTATGTCATGTTGATTCTAAAGCAAAACCTTTGTAATAATGATCGACGAGTATAATTTTTTTATTACTAGTAAGGTTTATGTGCGTTGTATGTGGTGAATATACATAATGTTAATGGTTTTTTAAAGTGATTTGTTAATTCTTTCATTTTTCTGTTTACTTTTAATTATTAGATTTATTTTGTGTTTTAATCTTTAAGCTTTTTAGATTTATAAATTGTATTGTGTGATTTTACGATATTTTGTTTTTCAGTCATTTATAATGTATGCTTTTAGTTATTATATAGAAACTTATCCTACACATTTGTATTTTTTATTTGTTATTTTTAAATCTCTTTTTTTTAATGCGAAACATGAATTCATTCCCTTGTTATTTTTTTGAATTGAAAATAATTCAAACTTACTATCTTAGATAAGCACATTGTTGTTGAATACTTTATTTATGTTATTTCTAGAATATATGATTCTCTTTAGAAAAATAATAAATTATGTTATAAAAATCAAACTCAAAACCCCAAAGTATATACTTGCACTCTAAAATACAAATTTCCCCAAAGTATCTATAAAGTTTCACTTTATCACCCAACTTAAGTTTTGTGTTATTTGCATATCTCGTTTTATAATTTTTTTTCTAATTTGCCCCTTAGCCACTACGAAGGTTACCAATCTGACGTTAATGTGCACATGGTATTTCACGTGTAAAGCATTTTGGTCATTTTTTGGTAATGACTTCTCTGCTTTTATTATCCAAAGAGAAACTTCATTTTTTTAATTCTCTGACAACGCTTTCTCTGTTTTTTTTTTCCAACAATGACCACTTATTTAAATTTTAAATGAGATAAAACTCAAGAGTATATAAATCTTTTATTCAAATTTTTATATAGAAAAATAAATAAAAATAGTGCAGAATTGTATCAGATATTTGATAGATAAAACTCAAAATCAGATAATCGCACTCAAGTGTCAAGGTCGCTATGAATAAGGACCCACAAAAAAATTAAACCCGTCACAGCTGCTAATATTAAATGACCAAGTCACAATTCATTTCTCTCTTTCTCTCTTGTACACCACAATTCATAAGCATACACCCTGAATTTCAAAACTCATATTTGAACTCATCATAGATGAATACGACAATGATGAGGCACGTCATGGTTCAATCCATCTTCATCGTCCCTAGCTTAAACTCCAACAAATTTATCATTGGCACCGTTGATATGATTTATAGTTTGATTAGAGAAAATTCTTGATCTTAAATATTATACCTTATTTTTTTATTCGTCCCACTATATTCCCTCCCGTCTATAGGCGTTAAAAATAGTAAGGTACGGAAAATGATTGTGCATGTCACGTAAAGATTATTTTTGTCAATTTTTCTTGGGGTACAAATAAGATTTGATTATAACTTCATTATATAATTAACCATTTAGTATTTAAAATATGTTTTTAAATAAAAAAAATTATTATTATTTCAATTATCCAAAAATAATTATATGGCCAATTACAATTTCCCCTCAAAGTATTCACAAAATCTAAGGATTGTGTCATCATGACATCTGACCTTATATTTTATTTTCTTATTTTCCACCCTACCCATGATAGACGTTAGAATATTCACGTTAAATAGCACGTGGTCTTCCACGTGCGGGACAAAAATGTTATTTCCCTTATCTGATTAAGGGGTAAATGTATTAAAAGTAAAAAACTCTAATTTTCCTAATTTTTTAAAACTGCTTTTGTAGGTGAAATCATCTACGAAATCCAGTTTCGGCAAAAGAAAGGTGGTTGACCCAGAGTAAATTTGTCACACTGACTCATCTGTCAACCTTCCTGGGTTTCCCTTCTTTCCTGTTGCTCACCATATAATCGAAGAACTACCGATGAACACATACCTCCCGGGTATGTGCATTGATTTGAAATCTATCTGCACGTTTGCTGCCGGAGCAAAAATGTGTGAGGACATGAACGAGTCTGGGATTCTCCCCCTCGTCACTCTTCATGACGAAGACTACAACAACCTTCTCGCTGAAGAATTCTACCAGCGAATGGAGATCACCACCAAAACACCTTCTGTCATTCGAGGGTGGATTCGTGGACGCCCCTTCTCTCTGTCTGCCAAGGTAATAACTAAAGTGATTGGAGTTCACTATGATGGGGACTGTGACCTATCCATTGCTGAGACTAACAATGCTTGGGAAGCAATGAGGGGAGCAAACCCCCCAAGGGAACCTCAAGGGAAAATGCTGAGGAACGTCTTTCCCTTGGATGTCTACTGCTCCAGTCATTTGCTGGACAAGTCGCTTCTCTTCAAGAACGGCTCCCACCATATCTTCACCTCCCAACAGCTCAACCTTTCAAGTGTCATCCATCAGATGGTACACCTCCACTATGGTGCTCTTATTTTCAACGAGCTCTGAAACCACATCGCCACAGTAAAGGCTAGCCCTTACAACAAGAGGCCTTTTGTTCGGCTGATCAACACACTGCTAAGGGATACGCCAAAGATCAACTCTACCATTAAGCCTGAGGAGCTCAGAAAAGTGTCCAAGGACAACTGCTCCTATGATGGTCACACGGTTCGACATAGGCGCGTATGACGCTGCCAACGAAGCTATTCATGCAGCCAGGGCAAGAGTGAAAAAGCAAACCTCTACCGTTGCCCGGGACATTCTGCAAGAAGCAAGAACGCTGGCTGATGAATCTAAGCACATCTGGAAGCGCGTCAAAGTTACAAAGGCCAGAAAGGAGACTGGTTTCTCGCCAGATGAGACTGAGGTCTTGGCCGATGTATTTGCCAAGACTAAGGCAGATGCCAGGGCCGGGCAAGAAGCTGCAATAGAAGAGCTTCAAGCAGCTTGGATACGGAAGGAATTGAAGACCAGTAGACATGCAAAATCTGCTGGCAACTCTTCTGCTACAGCTGGACAAACCTCTTCTCCCCAGCCATCCCAGCCTGAACCAACAACTTCCTCTGACCAGCCATCCCCAACCCCTAAACGTAAACCCTCCTCTAACAAACCCTCACCCTCACCTGAACCCAAACGCATGCGTTTGTGTAAGGGCCTCACAACCAAGCCACCAGCAGACCCTGTCATCTCTGCCAATGAAGCCTCTGGATCTTCTATCTAGCCGATGAGGCAGAAAAGGAAGTCTGTTGGTAACCAACATCCTACCCCTTCCTCAACCAATCCTACTGAGTCATCTACTCAGGAGTAGCCTAACCCTCCAAAGAAGTCTATCCCTTAAGAGGAGCCTATAACTCTTGAGGAATCTATCCCTTAGAAGGAGCCAACCAAATCTCCACTCACACCTCCTTCTCCCTTCAACTATTCACCAAACCCATCAACCCCAACTTCACCCACTCCTACCCAAACCAACCCTACTACACCATCCAAACGAAACCAACTCACTCCCTTCATCCTAACCCCTTGGTATCCCCCTATCCTTTCCTTTGCTGCCACGAAGTTCATCTTTGAACTTTCATCCGTAGCAGACCTCTTCACCAAACCTACTCCCCCTCCACCAGAACCTCAACCCATAAGACCAGAAGCCCTTTTCTATCCCCCTCATTTCTGGTTCTCCACCGACCTACTTTCGTCTCCTTCAATTATCTATGATCATTCGGATACAGATATTGAAATTCCCCCAACCCATCCTTCATCCCTACCTCATTCCAATTCCTCATCTACCCATACCTTCCCTACACCCGATTCCTCTTCCACCTCAACCTTAAAAACTCCACCCTCCAGCAACCCTTCCGTCATACTGCTACTAGAGCCATCAAAATGGGCCAAACTCGTTGGGTTGGTCCGTCCCGTCAAGCAAAAAGGATGGGTTGGGTTGGCAAATTATAGATCCGCTGGGATGCGGGCCTAACGGGCTTGGACCATGCGGGTCGCGGGCCAAGGCGGGGGCGGATAACCCGCCAAAATTAAAAATTGAAAATATATAATTAATCTAAAAATATATACTATTATATACTGATATACACCATATGGATTATGGAATATGTATACTTCAAAAAAGTGAAAATCTCATCCACTATTCACTTCACATCACATTTCACTAACCCAAAAAATTCCAACTTCCAAGACTCCCCCAAAACCACTCATTCACTCAGTGACTCATGTCATCAGGTCTCAAAAGTCAAAATTCAAACTCAAATTAATATCTCAAATCTCAATTCAGTGAATAATGAATACACATTGCTCTCTCTTCAATCTTCCGAGTTCTCCACTTCTCTGTGACAGTGTGAGAGTTAACTAGTTAAGCGGGCATTGGCTCATTGTTGAATTGTCCACCATTGTCATTATAATCGCCGCCTCGCCACTCGCTCACTCGATGGCCTCGGCCACTCTCTCTCTCTCTCTCTCTCTCTCTTAGTCTCAGTCCACTATCACGTCCGACCATCGATCACTCTCTTGTCTTCTCAGCCTGCCATCGATCTCTCTCCCTCCGAAATCCTCCGACCTATCCGGTCAGTCTGTACAGTTCACAACCTCCGGGTATTGTCTCCACAAATACGCATTTAATTTCGCGCCCAAGAGTCTTATGGTTGTCCAAATTGATGCACATGGATGCAAGTAGGTATCCAAGCGATTCCTTGAAGCTTGAAGTTTCAAAGGAATGACATATCACCATACCTCCAGCAAGAGCCAAAATCACTAAAGATGTTAGATTAAGGAAAAAGATAAAGTCAATTGAAAAAAATAAAGATTAATTTGAGTTTTTTAGATGTCTATTATGTTATTTTCGTGGGCACAAACCCATCGATCCAGGCTTGATGCTGAAGGCGACAGATCTAGATTGTTGACGGCAGCTTGATTAAAGTTTTTGTATTCATTTTATGGTGATTAACGTTTGGATGGTTGGAGACAAAATTTCCTTCTTGGATTGGTCCGGTCCGCCCGCTCAACCCAAGGTGGGTCAGTTGGACCAATGAATTCTCAATCCGTCATTTTCGCGGGTTGGTCCGCCCCGCCCCGCCAATTGACATGGCCCACCATTTTGCTGGTTGGTCCGCCTGCTGGTCCGCTTTTGACTCCGCCTAATCAGCTACTATCGATGTCGCCTGCTCCGCTGGTTGAGCCCATTCGAGTAGACCTCGACTTTTTCGCCCCGCCCCAAGCAAAACAAAGATATCCCGAAGGCATCGATGCCATCTACAAAGCCGGGAGAATTAACAAGTATCTCCACAGCTACTGCTGAGATTGCAACTGAATCATCCAGGGCTGCTGCTAGGAATGCCGAAATCCTCCGATAGTTTCAAAAGGATGTTTGGACTAATTTTGGATAAGTCAGGCACGAGTCTACCGATCTGAAAATAAACATGGAGGCTCAGTGTAACGAGTGTGTTCATCTCTGCTCAACTCTCTTCTACCAGCTCTTTCACAACATTACCCTCCACCTTGGTCATGGACGCCCTCCAGTGCTAGAGCTCAACGATCAAGATCTCGACACAGCACATGATCGAATAGCAACCGAGTGCGAGCGTGATCTGGTCATCACGGAGGAGAGACAACTGCGGTTTATGAACCAAGTTCTGATGGACGAGAACAACAGGCTTCGAGAAGAACTTGACTACCGTTCTCGCTCCACACCAGACAACAGACATCAGTTGATGAAGAGTACACCAGAAGAGTTGAAGAACTCGAGCGCCAACGCCGAGAAAGAGAAGTAGCTAACAGAGCAGACAAAGGAAAAGGAAAAAGACCATGATAGCTTATATCTTTCTATCCTTATTCTTTGAATCTATCTTTTTTGAAAAACTCTATAAATATTAAACTTCTTGTTTGAAATACAAAAGTTCATTTCTTTTCAAAAAATATCTACTGTTTAATTTCATGTTATTTAAATTCATATATCTGCTTGGAATTTAAACATCCAGTTTAAACTTATTTAATCTGTGTGCTCTAATCCTTGTGCTTGTCCTTAAATCTCTTCTGCTGTAAGCACTTAGATTAGTTGTTACATTTGAGGTATTCTTTTTGATAGAGGCATGTCCGAGTATAAAACTTAAAAGTATTTTTTAGACATGCTATTATCTATCCTAGAACTTTCATAGCTCTCACTTGTAAGTAATGATTACCAGATGCAAATAGGAGGAGATTGTTGTTTCTTAATGTATCTTGATTTGCATTTGCTCATTCATTACATTAGGTTCTATACTTAGTGGCTAAATGGGCTGCGTACCAGTTAATGTGACAACTGTGTATAGAACTTTGCCTTTAGAATAGTTTTTAGACATTCACATGTTTCAACAGAAAACTTCGACTTCACCAAATAGACTTCACCAAGCCTTTCACCAATGAACCTTGTCTCAGACTCTGACAAAGATGACGTGTCAAGTTTATCAGGATGTCCAACTCTAGTGGATTATTTAATTCAGCTATCTATGGTTTGAATTTGAATTAATTCATCATCATCAACTCCTGACTTCCTGAACATGGCAAAGGAGGTTTACAGACTGACACAAACAGACTGCACCAACTACTACAGTGCTCAACTCGTTTTGATCGCCCACTGCTGTTCCAAAGACTGCTCCTCTCCATACCCTGATCAGTTCCAATTAGAGATGAAGTCAACAAAGCAGCTCGCTGTATTTAATGCTCCCAACCTAATAGAGTTGTTATTCACTTCATCTTCTCCAACGGTCTCAAGAATGTTCCGATATAAATACTTCCATTGAAGGCATGAAAATAGGTGTGCAAGTACGAATGCTCTGAATCTATTCAACAACATCAAGTCATCATACACAGTGCATTCAAAAGATCATTAACTGATCAACGAAGTTCTCAACAACAACATGAAGATCTGCATCAACTATTAATCATTTACTTCTTATTGTTGTACTCATTACTATTCTTCTGCACCTTGAATATTCTGTTTCTCCATTTATTCAAATCCTCCACCCCCAAACACAAGTCAAATATTTTGTACACGATCCATTAGAGATTTCTGTAATAGAACTAGTGGAAAACATAGTATGTATTCAAATCCAATGTTGACTGCTTTGGTGGTGGACGTAGCACTCTTTATAGTGCGAACCATTTCAAAATACATGTGTTCTTTACATTCTGTTGCTTACTTTTTATACTGTCTTCGTCGTCTTAGCTTATTCCTTAATTTGAGCAGCAAACGTCAGTAATCAACCAAGTCTACTGGTAGTGCTTCACTAGCAGACTTAGTCTGTCTTCCTTACAAGACTTTCGTTACTTCAACATTTTCAATATGTTGCAAGTACTTGTTTAAGGAACTATTACGAAAATTTTTAAGTGTTTACTAAGCCATTCAACCCCCCCCTTCTAACTTAGTATTGTGTCCTTTGGGACTAACACCTCTACTCCTGGTGCAAGTTCTCATCTCTTGCTCCACCATAATAAGCGTCATCTCCAGCACAAACCCTTTCCACTTCGATCACATCTATAACATCTTTGGCACTGTCATCCTCCGATTCTAGCCAAACTTCATCTCCGATCTTCCTCATTCTTTCCCCTGCAAAAGTCACGCCTAAAGTAAGAATCAGAGGCTATAGGCTATACTTGCTAAAAATCCTTTTAAAAATATGCGATTAATAGAAAACTCATAACCGTTATAGATGAATTTATCAGAAATAGAGATGGGCTTGAATGAAGAGAAATGGTAAGAAAAATGATATCCTTACAACTAATTATATTACTTTCCTTACAACTAAGTTTTGAAGAAGCGTAAAGTTGTTTTAGACAAAGACATTTTTACCCTTCAAGAATTAGTTGTAAGGAGTTATAAAGTAGTTGTAAGGCTAGCAATGTTGTCACTATGATTTGTCTCATGATTAAATTTAGAATATATTTAATTTATTTTGTTATCTTTCACTTTCGTCCTTCAACTCCATCATTCATAGACCCACTACACCATTACCACGACTACCACCTCAAATAACACCATTAGTCCAAAAATCAATTTTTTATTTCTTTGTCTAATTCCTCACTCTTTTGTTCAATGTCCTATTCCACCTAAATGATCACCACTGTCATGCTTATAATCGCCCCCACCACCACCCCTAACCACCAGTATCCCTGCAATCGCCGCCACAACTATCACCACCACAAAGAAACGTGTTCACATTGCCTTGTTAAAACGAAAAAATAAAATATCTTTAGGATCCGTTAAGTCGAACTACTTTCTTCAAACGTCTCTCCAATAGATTCTAGCTTAATTTCTATACTAACAAAACGTATAGATTCGTCAAATCAGTTCTCTATTTTTCTTTATCTTCTTGACAATTATAACACCTTATTATTAGCGCATTTCTCTTAGCTTATTCACACGTAATTACTAAACACACTACAGATTTGCTTAATATCTTGATACTCAACAACAAATGTATTATTATAATTACAATTTTTCATATACCTCTAATAATGTCTTTCCCAACCTATGATGTGTCACTTTCATACACGATTTTTCTAGTTGTCCCACTTTTTCCTCTCTCATCCATGAGTGTTAAAAATAGTGATGGAAAATCATGTACATGAGGATTATTTTGGTCATTATGTTTGTGGCACAAAGTAAGATTTGGTTATAATTTAATCATTTAGTTTGTCATTTGGTATTTAAAATATTTTTTCTAATTAAAAAATAAATAATTATTTCAATAATCCAAAATTAGTTATACTTTGTCTTATATTTAAATTTAAAGTTTAAAAATGCATTACTCTAAAAAATGAAATTTAAATTTTATTTAATTAATCTGTCAACCACTTCATTCATATACTCACCACCAACACCACCACCACTACCATTTCAAATTTCACCATTAGTTCAAAAGTTAATTTTTGATTTGATTTTATTTCTTTTTCTAATTCGAGACTCATTCCTTCGAAATAACCCATTTGAAAAAACCTATCAATTATACACACCACCACCACAACCTTAAATTTCACTTTTTACAAACTTAAATTCATTTTTTTTTTGAATTTTCAAATATTCAAATTGAAAATGAAACCTATATGATATTTGAAAAATTTATGATTTAGAAATCTCACAACACTATATTTCATCTAAATCACCACTGTCATCCCTACAATCATTGCCACCACTGCCCCTAACACCACCATCACTGCGGTCTTCAGCACCGTCGTCACCATCACCAAAAAACGCATTCACCTCGCATTGTTTAAATGGAGACAAAGAATCTCTTTAGCTTCAGATTAATTGGACTTCTTTCATCAAACGACTCTTATTTCTTAGTTTCTATCTACTCGATGTCAAAGTACTAAGCAATGAGAGAATCTAATTTATGATGAGACTACTTGAAAGAATGTCGATTGGTGACTGTCTTTTTTCAATTAAAGGAGAGTTGTGATAGAAGAAAGTCGATAGCCATGGAAGGGGAATAGATATATTTTCACATGTAAGTACCTTGAGTTCTATGAAGAAGAGCAAGTAAGTGAAGACAAAAAGAGGTCAGAGACTTGAAACCCAGTTATGGAAATGAGTAAAATATTTTGAACTCAGTTATTTTTTAGTGCTAACTGTGGTTTTGTTTGTAATATCTATAAGTTAGGACCAGTATGATAGTTTTTAAAATGCTTGTAGTAGTCTGAAAATTAAAATAAATAAATTATAGATTTTAGCTTTCTTTTGTAACAAAAGACACACATTCATCAATTGCTTCTTCATTTTCTTCATCTTATTGACATTATGACACATTTTCTCAACTCATTTCTCTTAGTTTATCCAACGGTAATAACTAAACACACTACATATTTTCTCAATATCTTGATACTCACCAACAAATCTATTATTATAGTAATAATTTTTTATATACATCTATAATGTCTTTACTAAACATATTTAAAAAGTAAAACCATATTATTTTTTAGTTTCAAATAAAGTTTTAGTCTCTCGATTGAGTTAGGGTTTTTTTTTTCATTTTAGAAAATATTGGACGCATTTTTAACGATAATGGTCGGAGGGAAAAAAGTGATAAGAAAATAAAAATATAAGACGAAATAAATACAATTCTAAACTGTAGGACCTAACTTTAAAATAGGTACAAGTCAATCGATCAAATTATTATTTGATTATTAATGGAATTAATTAGTTTATGACAAATTTACTTGTTTGACCTTAATTAATGGTGAGTGATTTATTATATTTGAGGTTATTTTTCCAAACATTATTTTTGTCATGATAAATTTACTTGTTTTGTCCTTAATTAAATTATGGGGGGTTTATTTAGTGAATGATTAATTTTGTCAATTTATTAATTTGTAAGAAACAACCTCATCTTTTATATTTAGAGAGGTTAATAGTGCTCCAAGAAGCTTTCGTCTCAATTGCTATTAGTCTTGCTTTTGTGTCTCACATCATCTCATCTAAAGACAACAAAGGTCACTAACTATAAATGAGCAAAACATTTAAACCTAGCATGTTTTGTATGGTGGTGGTAATGGTAGTGGTGATGGTGGTGATCGACTGGATCACATGCTCTCTGCTGGTGGTGGTCGGCTAAGCCACCCGACCCCTTCCTTACGTTGCCACCGACCACCCCATTGAAGAAAAAAACTTGGAAGTGAGATTTGCACAAAAAAAAAACAAAAAAAAAGGTTGCATCTAGCATTGGAATAAAAGAAATATTATTCTGTTACAAAATTATTCTCTTATTTTATTGTATTCGTATAAATTTTTTAAAAAAATAATATTTTTATCATTGTATCAGTAATAATTAAGTTAAATATTTTTTTTAATCTATGCAAAGGTCAAATAAAACAATAATAATTAATAAGTGGTCCTTCTTTGATGCGACGAAAGGCGGGAGGATTAATTATGAAAGCATTATGCCGAAATGGGAAAGCAATATAGGAGTAATAAAAAATTCTGATTGGAAAAAAAAACACCTCTTTTATCTCTAGTCAACTTTCTCTCCTTGACCAATCCATTCACAAATCACAACCTTTGCTCATTCTCCGAGGCAAGTATGCAACTTATCAAACAGTGATCTCATGAGATTTCACACACACAGCACACACTAATATTAAACGAATATCTGGTGATTCTCGTATGAGGGAGTTGACATTTTTTAAAGATTCCAATCACCAAACTCTCTTGTTGTGAGAGATTCCTGATTACAAACGTTATCACAGATCCAGCACCAAACGCACTTCCTACGAACCAAAGAGAAAGAGAGAAAAGGCTGTCGATTTCTTGTTTAAAACAAACAAGTAAAGAACAATCACTTTTCTCTCTCCCCCCACGGCCCCCTTCCCGTTTCTTTCTCTCCGTTCCGATAAATGGGTCAGGGCGGTGGTGGTGAAATAATGGCGCTCCCTTCTCATTTTCAATCCAACAATAATGGGTCCTTCGACACCGGCCATGCCCGTCTTCAAGAACTCGGCTACAAACAAGAACTCAAGCGTGATCTCTCGTAATCCTCTTTTTTTCCCATTTCACCCCCCCACTATCATCTTTCTTGAGTTTGGATATTTGAGCTATTGCCTATTCGGGTGTTGTGTTGGGTTATTTTTGGAATTTTGCAGGGTGTTGTCGAATTTTGCGTTTTCATTTTCAATTATATCGGTGTTGACGGGGATAACCACGCTGTACAATACTGGGCTTACTTTTGGGGGACCAGTTGTGTTAGTGTATGGATGGATAATAGCGGGTGTTTTCACAATGGTAGTGGGCTTGTCTATGGCTGAGATTTGTTCATCTTACCCAACTTCTGGTGGGCTTTATTATTGGAGTGCCAAGCTTGCTGGTCCAAATTGGGCTCCTTTTGCCTCCTGGATTACTGGCTGGTAATTTATTTCTTTTTTCAAATAATTTAGAAATCCCGTTCTGTATTATGAAATAAATTGCCTAGAGATATACTACTTTGCAAGGTGAATCCAAACAATGACATTTTTTGTTGGTTTTTGAAAGTTGTAGACTTGGTCACTTTCATTCCCTGCAATTTTTGAGTTTCATCATTTTTGGAAAAATGTAGATTCTTGTGTGTGTGTGTGTGTGTGTGTGTGTTTAATGACTAGTCATTTATTTTCCTTTTGTTTTCTTTGATTGCAGGTTCAACATTGTTGGTCAGGTACTTAATAATTTGATCACTATGACCTGATTCCTTTGGTGGTATAACTAAATATAGAAACTTTGCTGTGCAGTGGGCTGTAACAACGAGTGTCAATTATTCCCTAGCTCAGTTGATTCAAGTAATCATTCTCTTAGCCACTGGTGGAAAGAATGGAGGGGGTTATGATGCCTCTAAGTATGTAGTTATTGCTATTCATGGCGGCATTCTTCTCGTACATGCTATCTTAAACAGCCTTCCCATCTCCTTGTTATCCTTCTTTGGCCAACTTGCTGCAGCCTGGAATCTTATTGGTATGACACATTTTTTACCACCCCTTTTGCTCTTCGTGATTCTAGATTAATTTTAATAACTGTTTCCAATTTTGCATCTTTAGGTGTCTTCCTTCTTATGATTCTCATCCCCTTGATTTCTCCGGAAAAGGCTGACGCCAAGTTTGTTTTCACTCACTTCAACACTGATAATGGAGTAGGAATCGACAGTAAACCGTACATATTTCTTCTAGGGCTTCTTATGAGCCAGTATACGTTAACAGGATACGATGCATCTGCCCATATGGTGAGTCTTCTTTGTATTCTAACTCTCTTCTCCTACTTTTTGTAAGGCACTTTCTCTAGAAAAGTGACTATAATATGTTTGACTTCTCATGAATACAATGGTAGTAGATTTCTTTTAGTAGCTATGAAGAATCAACTGAAGGGATACAATTGCATTGTCCAAGTACTGAAAAAAAAATGAATACTTGGATCCCAAATCTAGTTTTGCTCTTCTAGAAACGAATTACTCCCTTCGTTCCGGGCAAAGAGTCCCCGTTTGAAAGGAGAAGAGATCCGACTTAGTTCGTTCATGAGCGTAGGCTCAAGCCATTGTCAAGGTGTGAATTGGGCTGTTTTCTTTTAGTAATGAACTCTCTCCTAAAGCGGTTTACACTTGGTCTTTCTTACTTTAGTCCACTTCCGATGCAGGGCCAGCCTTGGGCAAGGGCAGGCTAGGCATCAGCCCAAGGCCCAAGCTAATTAGGGGCCTAAAATTTTGTGGGTATTAGTAATAGTATTATATTGAGTTAGTGTTTTTTTTTATGCAGCTAGCTGAAGAGGCCCAAAATCCAAAGAAAACAGTCCAATTCGGCAATTCTCAAACTTAAGACATAGCTCTGACTCATTTCATACATTCCAAACAATTCTCAAACAGTCCAATTAGTAATAGTTATAGCCTTAATATTTCTTGAGTATGTTATGACTTGAGTCACTTATGTATAAATATTAGGGAAAATATTAATACATTAAAATTGATGAATCGCGATTCAAAAATAGACTAGCAATTACATATTGAACTGCGGTGCAAAATTAATTCAATAAAAATTGATGAATCGCGGTTCAAAAATAGACTAGCAGTTACATTATTGAACCGCGGTACAAAATATAATGAGATAAAATTGATGAATTGCGGGTAAAAAATAATGACCTTCATAACGCGCCTACAGTTCATTAAGGGTATCGTAATCATTTTGCCACTAAAAGTGATTTTTTCCGGTTGAAAACAAAAATGGTATATTTTAGCGATTAAAAGTTTCAAAAAGTGGAGCAGCCGGCGGATGGTTTCATCTGCTTGATCTTCTTCATGCGCGGTATTTATAAAAGGTCTAGGACTCTCATTCATAGAAGTGATTTCATCAAGTAGACCATAAAAGATTATGGTCTTGCTTCCGGGCAGTAGCCATAATAAGAAGCATTTGTTCTCGTTAGCCCATTTGAAATTGTTGAATTTCTCTATGACTAGGTTGAAAAGTTCGTAGTGCTATGTCTTAGGCTTGGAAGACAAGTTCATTGCGTTCTTCACGAGAGTCAGAAAGAAAGTCTTTTTGGACCAAGAATCCAAATGTACCTGATCTATGACTTGGTTATTCTGAAGTATCACATAATAAACTGAAGCTGCGTGCACTTTGATTTATCAAAGAACCTAATTAATACTTTTCAGTATATTTTGTATACGCTTTACTGAGTGGAAAATGGTCAACAGTCATACTTTTCAGTTTTCACAAATAGCAACCAGAATAAATCTCTGAATAAACATACTATTTAATAAGGTTTTCTTTTCTCTTTGGAGTTTCTCTGTTTCCCTGTTGTAATACTTATAATGAAACCATTATCATGTCTCCCCTTAAACTTCTGTTTCCAGTCAGAGGAAACCAAGAGCGCGGATATAAATGGGCCAAAAGGAATCATCAGTTCTATTGGCATATCTATTATTGTTGGATGGGGTTACCTACTTGGTATCACCTTTGCAGTTACCGATATCCCACATCTATTGGACAAGGATAACGATGCTGGTGGTTATGCCATTGCCGAGATATTTTACCAAGCATTCAAGAACCGATACGGGAGTGGTACTGGCGGTATTCTTTGCTTGGTTGTGGTTGGCGTTGCCATATTTTTCTGTGGCATGAGCTCAATTACAAGCAACTCCAGGTAATTAAGCATGATTGGTTTGTGCAAAACAGCTTCTTTTCTCATTATATTATGAATTTCATTAAAATGGTAGCCACGTATGATGAATCCGTTTTTGGCAGGATGGCTTATGCATTTTCAAGAGATGGAGCGATGCCATTGTCTTCGTTGTGGCATAAAGTAAACAGGCAGGAGGTTCCCATAAATGCAGTTTGGCTATCTGCTTTTATCGCATTCTGCATGGCCCTTACTGTATGAAAATTTCTGCAATTATCTACTTCTTTCTATTCGTTCCGTTTCCTTTCCCCATTCAGCTGCTGATTTCATATCTTTTGTTCTTTGATGTAAATTTGCAGTCTCTTGGGAGCTTAGTGGCATTTCAAGCCATGGTATCAATAGCAACCATTGGACTCTACATAGCATATGCCTTTCCCATATTCTTTAGGGTGACTTTGGCTCGAAAATCTTTCACTCCAGGACCTTTTAACTTGGGGCGCTTCGGGGTCCTCGTGGGATGGATTGCTGTTCTTTGGGTGGTAACAATCTCAGTGCTCTTTTCTCTGCCTGTAGCCTACCCAATCACAGACCAGACTCTCAATTATACTCCTGTTGCTGTCGGTGGTCTGTTTGTTATTATTCTGTCATACTGGATCGTGAGTGCTCGTCACTGGTTTAAAGGCCCCATAACCAACATAAATAGCTGAAACAATTGTACATACACAAATACCATAAATCTTGTTGTTTTCATTCAACTAATAATCAAAAGATTTGAGGATTCGACATCTCTTAGGATTACAATGAACACATATGTTAGAGATGCACATCAATCCATATTCTTAATTTAGCCTGCAGGTTTTGAACACCAAAGAAATTGTTCTGAATTGGTTGAATGTTTCTTAAGGCAAGAATGAATGAACTAACGAAAAATTCAGTTGCAATGCCACATCTTGTTTACAAGTAACAATTGTTCACCATCAATTCGAAAAGGGTGGTTAGTTGTTCTGCATTCGGTTACTGGCTATATTCATTGCTTTCACAATTGTACATTGCTTTGGTGAAAGGTATTAGTGTCACTATATTGTAACTTTTGCAAATCAACCTTTATTGTAGAGGGTGACTAAAACGTCTGGAGCAAGTCTACCAGAGTAATCAATCGACTCTCATTACTTTCCAATTTCCTCCATTGATATACTGTTGGCAAAAATTGCTCTGAACAACCACCAAAATATCTCCCAAAACAGCAAATTAAACAGAAATCCAACAAGATAACTTATAAGAACAAATAATAACACCAGCAAATTCAACAACAAACCATCACAAACAAGACAATTATTTTTAACGTGGAACACCTGAATCAGAAAATAAACGAGGGGGCCGTAGTCTAATCAAAATCTTCCACAGTCAGTATTCATAATTCATAAATATGAATTCTCATTACAAAATCTTCGGGTCTATTAAAACATGAGAAAATTGCTAAAACAACAAATTTGTAGCTGAAGAACATTAGTTCAGATTTGTTTGAATGCATATGCTTCTTCTTCTTCTTCAAGCAAGGAGGATTCTGAATTTAAAACTTCAAAACTTGGCTGCTCGACTTGACAACCAATTATTTCTAGAACCTGTCAGATAATCAATTTTTAAGAAAAGAAAATTGGAACTGTAGTTTCAAACTTAGGCCTTCAGATGTAATTAGAATGCTATTAATCTGATTGAGGGACGTACCAACTCAGAATTGGATTGAACTGTTTCCAGTTAGAGGATCGCCAAGAAACTTTATATAGAAGTCAATATCGCTTATGTTTGATAAACCAGTATAAACTTGATGCTCTGCATCTCTGTGAGGTAGTTTCACTAGTTGATCATGAAGCCCTGAAGAGGGTGGATTATGAAGTAAAGAACCAAAGATAGGATTTGGTACTCGTGATGCATTGTTGTTTTCTTGGTTATGAATCTCTAGCCCTGGAACATTCATCGTCTCGTGTTGCTTTTGTGGTTGGAGGAAATCATTTCCATTTCCTTCATTATTACTGAGGCTTTCTAGAGCTTCACGAGCGAGTCTTAATTGAACTCTATATTTCTGCAAGACATAAGAAAGGAGCATATGTTCATTATATAAAATATAGCTAGAACTTCAGCAAACATTGTGCTGCGACAAATTGAATATTTCTTTGGCAAAATGTTTCGCTAGAACTTGTTCTTTTGCATTGAATGAACATAGTAGTAAACTTGAACCTGGAGATGGCTGGCAACATGGCGAGGAGTCATACCAGGCACGTTCATCATCTCTTGTACCCTTTTTGGGCATGCTTCCACAGAGCAAACAAGAAATTAATTTACAACAAAAAGTCAGCATTTTACTCGAAGAAACGCCACATAAGATGAAGGTGAAATGTAAATACCGGTCTAAATATTCTAAGGCAATGAATTCCTTTTCTTATTGTAGGAAATAATACATAACAAATGTTATTGATATCTTAGTTGGTTCTACTTCAATTTGTTTTATGGTTTGATAATTAGTTGATTTGGAATGGGTAAATCTAGGGACCAAAGTTTTCTTGTTTCAACATCATCAGAAATGAGATAAAGGAAGAACAAACGAAGAAAAACTAGATTGGGGGAAGAGAGAAAGGAAGGACAAAACAATGCACATCTCTGTTTAATTTTCTTCGCTAATTTTCCCTTAAGAAATCAACGAAAAGAAGATAGCATACCTTTTTCGCCGAGTATATTGATAACATCTTTGAACTTGCGATGAAGTTCTGGAGTCCATCTCATACGCCATTTCTTCCCGAGCTTCCAACGTTTTTGTCATCTATATTATCCCTTTTCCTTTCACTATCCTTTTCCCACCTCTTCCGCTCAGTAGATGAAGTACCCTTTGTTTCACATTTTCCTTTTCCTTCACTTGTCTTACCCTTCCTTTTTCTCATTGATTCTCTAACTTGTTCACTTGACTCTGCTACACATTCGACATTTACTATTCCAACTTGATCACTCTCAATTTGCTTATTTTTTGCTCCTACATTCTTAGGAATAGGTTTAATGTTTCCGTCCCCAACTATCCCAACTTCAGAATCATTTTCCATACTGGATTTTCCCTCAGTATCCTGGTTTTCTGCTTCTACTCTGAGGCACCTTCGCTCCGGTTCACATGTTGCCATACGTTTTTTAGCTTCTCTGTAGAAATTGGTTTCTGGAAAAAGAAGCACACCCCTTCTGCCTTGGCTCTCCTTGCCGTATTCTTATCTTCTCTAGATGACATCACTAAATGGTATTTAACCGAATGCAAAAGAAAACACTAATGAGATAGGATTTAAACATATAAAATAAAGAGGATAATAAACACTTTGAACTGTAAATACTAAAATGGGATCAACGTGGACATGGCGACAGACATAGTAACACCCCAAAAGGCGAGGTCACCCCTACAAATAGTAAAAGAAAAACGTCAAATGTCCACTAGTACTGAGGTGTACCCTACTAAACACAATTGCATCAACAAAATCATCGGAAATGAGGTACTACCCCAGCTAGTGCACAAGGTTTCCCCAGTAGTAACAAACCAGTGATCTCTAGGTCGCATAGGAGCAAGCTATCCCACTACGGGAAGGCTCACCCTTATAATCACAGGAAAATTACCTACATGGTAAGTAAGAATAAAAGAAGCAGTGGTGGGGTATGTAGGATAGTAAAAGCTTACAAATGATCGGAATGTCCCTGAGAAATTGTATGATCTTGAGAAAGGCAAACACGTCCATTTCTGTCATGTTCACATCAGCCATGACGAGGTCGAATTGGTCACTGCCTTTGTGAAGCATAGCTAGCGCAGTGGTTGCTAGTTCAGTGGTTGTAACTGGAAGAACAAACAGTAAAACATGTAAGCTTCCGGTTATTAAGCAGATTCAGAGATAGTAATTAAAAAATTTCCACAAATTAACAGCATGTTTTTTCTTGAAAAGAATTCAGGCTGACCAAATGAATTTTGGACGTAGTTAACATGTGATGAGTGATGACAAATAAAAACAGGAAAAAAAAAAAAAAAAGGAGATGGAAGAGGGGCTTGGAATTTTTTTTTATTTTATTTTTTCTCTGTTTAATCAGAGCTTGTGTAAGTTTAGAGCAAAACTGTGTATCTGACTACACAAGGTGCAATGCTTAAAAATAAAAGGTGAGCTTTATGCCTAAACTCTACACATAACTTTAGTGATTTTACAGAATGCAAACAGCAGTGTAAACGAAAAAGGCGTAATCAAAGTTGTTGAAAAATCGATGATACCTTTATAGTCGTGTTTTTGGAGCACTAACGCTATGCTTAATAGAGTCGTTATATCATGATCAACAAGTAGAACACGAAGGCCTCTAAAGGGTGTAGGAATGACAGTTGCCTTTGCAAAATTAGTCCTCGAACACACGTGAACGTGATCCATAGGTCCGAGTCTAGTGCTGCAGCATCTACGACGATGAATAAGAGTTACAAAGTAAGAGGTTTGGCCATCTGAGCTTAAAAAATGCTCAAGGATAACAATCTGAATAGAGAGAGAGACAGTCTTTTAATTGCTACATATATATAATATAGTGTCACACACACACTCTTAAGTGGTGATATTCATGTAATTGCCTTCTTTTACACTAGAAGATCTAGTTAGCATTAGAAACTACTACAATATTAAAGCATTGATTTTCTTTCATTGTATGCTTAGATAAATGAGATCTTTAAATAATATTATCATTGATACGAAATTATATTAAGCAATATTTATTAGTATCATACAAATGTACCACTTCTCTTGCATTAGTACAACACTTGTGGCTTAATTCATACATTAAATTGGTTGGGCTATAAGAAAGAAAATCTTTTGAGGAATATTGCTTTAAATTAGTAAAAGAAAATAAAATTTTGTTTCTTATTTTGGAGTGGAAGGAAATTAAGACTAATGCCATGTGAATGATGTGATTTCCAATACTGCCAAGGTCTCTCAAAGCATCTTACTCGGTACAAGTAGTATACTACCAGTCAACCACGTTTTAAATTATTGTTCTATTTGACTTCTTTTTGGTCAAATTGAATATTTTATGAAATGCAATTTTGACCTATATTTTTTTTATACTTTTCAAAATTGCATTTGAAAAAGATATGAATATATCAAAAGTAAAGAAAATTAATTTCATTATTTCACACCCCATACTTTCTAGAATTGTTTCTTGATAGAAGTGTGTGTGTGTGTGTGTGTATATCTTTCTCATTCAAACTTGTTCAATGTTAAATCTATGAGTTTCTAATTTATGAATTTTAGATCATCATTTTCACATGATAATTGTCTCTGGTTTCTTGTTGACGTATCAACGAGCAAATAATATGACGGCATTTTTTAATCTAAACATTCATCGCCCTTACTTAGGCTATTTTTAGAACTTGTTAAATGAAGAATTTAAAGTTAAGGGGTAGCGATTATTAGATTATGTATATTAACCTTGAAGAAAAGCAGATATGTAAAGCCTTGAATGAGGTGATTTGGAATAGAAATGTCTATGTAGATCTATAATTAAACAATTCCAGATTAGGAGATTGTATGCATCAAAAGAGGATATGTTTTAGAAATCATATCTTATAGGGATCGATGACTATAATAAAGATGAAGGGTGAAAATGCTTAGATTTTCTTCGATCTAGGAGCAACATTAAAAAGGGAAACGGATTTTGAATGAGCTCAATCGATTATGATTTGCAAAGAGAAATATCAACCATCCGAATTATTAAAAAAAAAAAGAGGAATCTTATCTAAAAAAAATTTGTAGTCATGTTGACTATTCTTTGGTCAAACGTGACCTTCTATTCTATGGGTCGGATGGAGTAATAACAAGGGTGATAACCAGGTTGGTCTCTTGTGATGATATTATAATCAGAAAAGTCTTATATATTTGTTTTTAACCGCTAAAGTACATTTTTAGAGGAAAAATGACGAAAATACTCTTAATGAAGGAAAGGTGCGGGAAAAAAGTCACTGCCTAAATTTGGGCATCGTAATGAAAACATTGGGCATCGCAGTGCAAAAGTCATTACCCAAATTTGGGCATCGCAATGCGAAAGCTACTGCCCAAATTTGGGCATCGCTCAAACACATTGGGCATCGAAGAAGAGGAGAAGGCAAGGAACGTACTTTGAATTCTGAATTGTTAGCTGATACCCTTCCTCGTTCGTTTACTGAATTTAAAGCCTCATCTTTTTTACCCGTATGATATGAGAAATTACCCACACATAGGGTTTCTCAAGTAGTGGTTCACCCAGTCCTTCCCAAAGGACTTCTTAGTAAGTATATGAGCAGATAGGGGCGGGGGCTGGATCCTTACTCGATTATGTCCAAGACCGCTCTATCGTGATGCTTATAGCAGTTACTCGAGTAGCTATACATTTTTTTTTTATGAAAAGGTGGATTATAGTGTGTAATTCCCCTAGTAAGTTGGCTCACCTCTCTCTGGTAAGAACTTCCACTTCTTTGCATCTCTTGTCATTCACATAGCCACTGTTGTAACTGGTATTCTCGTCGTCCGGGAGGTTGCTATTCTAGAGATAAGAAGAAGGAGCATCGCGCAATCCATGGAGGAAAAGTCTTTGAGACGGGTCTTTCAAAGAAGACGGGCAATATTAGAAAAAAAAATTATAAATATAGACTTATGCGGTTGGGAAAAAAAGATGCTAGTGGAGCGATTACAATTTCAGAAAATAGGAACGACCCGTAATTAATCCTAAAGTTAACCACTACAATATTTTATATTTTTAATTAGAAAAAAATATACTTTTGGTGTCAGAAAAGACTACTATACCCTTAATGAACCGAAGGTGCGTTACGGATCACTTACTCAATGTATAGCATTGCTTCAACTTGTGCATCGCAATGCACACGACTAAGTATCAAAATCATAATGATGCATCAGGACTCCAAATTGATGCATGGGGATCGAAATTGATGCATCGTGATGCAATGACTTATAATGCATCTCCTCCGCCTTTTTCTTCCTCCTCCGCTTTCGTTCCTTCTGAAAAATTTTTCAACCCAGCACAAGTCGATCCATGTTTCGTTGTTGTAACAATCATAATTTTCAAATTCCAAATTGTTGGTTAGAGCTATGGAATGAGACGATTTGATCATTTTAGGAACAATATTTCGAAGAAAAAAAAAGGGATTTGAGGGGTTATAAATTTGGAAAAAACTACCGGGCAGAATTTCACCCTAATAACAAAACTAATATATAAATTTGGTCAGAGTACGTCTCATGTAAGACCGTCTTACGTATTTTAATTCGTAAGAAAGAGTTCTACTCTCTCACAGCTTAGCCTACCAACACACGGTGGGTCGGGTAAAGAGAATCTGTCTTATAAAAAATATCCGTAAAATTATTTTACCCAAGTTTTTGTCATTTGGTCAAACGTGACCTTCTATATGGGTAGGATGGAAGAAAAAGAAGAAGAAACACACACAAAGCAACGTCTATAAAAATATTTCAAAATGGGATATTTTTCCATCCTTGCAGAAAGAATGTTTTGTAGTTTACGACACTAACTTTGAATAACATTAGCGCAACCAAACAATTGGGTTAAACCTAACCTTATTCACCAATTTATATTACATGTTTAGTTGAAGGAGTTTATTTGAGTTCTAAATCCAAAATTAGTGATGCCCCATTATTGCTTCTAGGCACAACCTTATTCAACAAATTTTATTACAACCTTATTCAAGCATGTTTAGAACGAGTCACTTCTAAACTCCAAAACAAACATGCCTCCCTAGTCCCTAATCGAAATCTGAAGGTGCCCAAAGCCATTGCGAAAACCTGTCAATGTCATCTCCCTTTAGGTCGCCAAAGTTTTCAAAGTCTTCACCTTCAAGAATCGTCATTATCATATCAATATCTGGCAAACTTTCTCGTTCCCTATTCGACGAGCCCATTGCTACTTTCATAGCTTCCATCTCTTTGCTAGCACCATCACGGAAGTCTCTTGTAAAGTTTATTTCTTCCCTCTGCCCCGGAAATGCCATTAAAAATTGGTCAGAATTTTCCAATCCATCAAGCATACCAAAATTTGTAGTAGAATTTAGCCAATTCTGAAAGTCAGAATGCAGAGGCAGTTTTCCCTTTCCATTGATCAGTCCCCGAACTTGATCATGATTATTGGTTGTAGGAATGTATTTTGTGGGGACCTTTTCTGCGACTTTAAGTGTTCCGAGGGTTGAATAAGCTCCATCACGAGAATTTAAGCAAGGCATTGTCACTGCAACTGCTGGGCTAAACTTGGCTGGATGGCATTCTTGTGGTTGAGGAGTAGATCCATGTCCCCTGGAGCCATCAAAGATTGATTTGGCCATCAAGGATCGAGCAGACGTAGAGTTATCACACTGGTACTTGATTCGAGCTCTGTATTTCTGAAGGACAAAAGTCAAATTCCTCACTTTTGCACCAATTTTATGAAGAAAAACTAAATGAAAACTACTTTATTCTGAACCACCATTATCAAGGAAACAGGAAAATCTCCACACACACACACACACACACAAATGGAAAGGAAACAATGATTTATGTACACATCTCTATTAACATTGTGCATGACCGATAGTATATTTTTGCTTATTTATAGCATTATATTTCTTTATATCACTGTTTTTATTAAAATTATATTACACTTTATATGGATCTTGCAAAGAGCAAGAATAGGTAATAACTCTACTCAACTTGAATCACAAGAATAAGTACTAGAAATTGATGTGTAAAATAAAAGCGTGAGTTGTCCTTACAAATTATCGTATAGATAAAATTAACCCTTCTCCTAATAAATCATCAACTATTTATTTAAGGACAAAACAAGTAAATTTATCATGATAAAAAATAATGTTTGGACAAAAATAACCCTAAATTTAATAAACCACTCACCATTAATTAATGTCAAACAAGTAAATTTGTCATAGACTAATCAATTCCATGAAGAATTAAATAGTAATTTGGTCTCTCTATTTGTACTTAACTTTAAGTCAGATCCTACTTTTTTTAATTCTATTTATTTCGTTTCAAATTTCAATTTTTTTTTTCAGATTCCCCCCTCCTGTCATTACCATTACAAATATTGTCCAATATTTTTTAATGAGACGAAAATACCCTTACTAAGATGAGGGACTAAAACTTTATTTGAATCTAACCAGTAATATGGGTTTACTTTTTAAAATATGTTTGGATAGACATTATTAGATTTATACGAAAATTTGTACATATAAAAATAAATTTGTTGGTATGTATCGAGATATTGAGCAAATCAATAGCGTGTTTAGTAATTACCAGTAAACAAATTAAAAGAAATGAGTTAAGAAAATGAAAAGGTGCTATAAATTCAAGAAGATGAAAAAAATTGAGAACCCAGTTGATGAATCTATATGTTTTGCTGTGGAGACAAAAGCTAAAATATACAATTTGCATTTTTTTTTAATTTTCAGACTACTACTTACAACTTTAAAGTATATCGTATTGGTGTCTAAGTTATAAATTTTACTAAGAAATCCATATATAGTTAACTACGTAACTTTTTTAGGATTTTCACTATCTGTTATGTTCTGGAAATTTCAGATAGACCTTCCTAGAATTAGAAATGTATAGACAATCTTATGTATGTAATAATATTAATGTAAATATGATGTCATTGTGAAATTTTATTTTGTAATATGGAAATATAATATTTTAACAATAAATACAAAAAAATATTATCAATATTATCTTCAAGTTAACCATTACTATGAATATATCTACACATTTTTTTTGAATTACGAAATCAATTATCCCAAAAAATTTACAATTAAATTTAATAAGTAACGCCTTTTTACTATACATTAATTAACTCTTATATGTATGTCAATTGAAATCAAGCATTTAAATTCCCCCAATCAAACCATTATTTCCTCTTCCTAACACTCTGAGCCACAAATTTTAAAACGATATAAGTAAAATCTCTAACAACAATGAGAATTAACATTTTAATCATAAGTTAGTTTATGATTGACATCGTACAAAATAACTCAAAATCTTTTAATGCACGAGAAATGTCTTAAACAATCATATAAAACTGACATATATGAAAAAATTAATAATGATTTTTTTCTCAATCTTCCTTGGGAAATGAAAAAATTCTATAATATTAATTACTTGCCAAGGTAGAAGATGTCGTTCAACCATAAAAACTAGAATGTGATTAACACCCCGATGTATCCATTGAATCTCACTTTGCACCCCAACCTCCCTAAGTGTCCCATTTTGATTTCATACATGTTACCATTTGTCTCACTTAGCCCCTTGGCCTCATGGGTGTTAGAAACAAAATTTGACAAGCGCATATCACATGAGGGCTATTTTTATCATTTGGATTTGGGTGCAAAGTGATATTTGGGGCTAATTCACACTTTGACCTATTTTAGTTATTATATTATTATAAAATTATATTTTTATAATATTATTTAACTACAAATATTTTTCTTTTCTCTTCCACTCTAGTTTGTTCCACCACCACTATCAAAACCACTGCCACCAATCACAAATAATTGGGTTTCAAACCCTAAATTTATCTGAATATTTTACCCATTTCAATAAATAAGTTTCAAACCCCTAACCTCTCTTTGGTCTTCACTTGGTTACTCATTTCCACAGGACTCGAGGTAGTTAGATGATACAATCTCTCAATTCCCTTCCCATGACTATTAACTTTATTTTTTCTACTACAACTCTTCGATTCAAAGAAACTATCATCACCTGTACTGGTATCCTTTCAAATAGTTCAATCCAAACGTCAGTTTCTCCCTTTTCTAAGTGAATCTGACAATGGAGAGGAAATTGACTAAGAAGAGGGAAACGTTCGAAGAAAAAAATACGACTGAACGAAAGCTAAAGGTATTTAATTTCTCCATTTGAGCAAGGCGAGGTGAATGCATTTATTGGTGGTGGTGATGGGGGTGGCAGCGATTTCATGGATGATGGTGGTGGCGGCTAGTAGCAGAGATCGCAACAATTATAGGGATATAGTGATGGTTTGAGAGAAATACGATATTGTTAGATCTCAAAATCTATAACTTTTTCAAACATTCATTTGGGTTTGGATTTAAAGCTTCAAATTTTAAGATTCAAAAAATTGAATAAATAATGAAATTTAAGGTAGTGGTGGTAGCGGGCCGAATCTACAAATGATGGGTTTTTGCATATGGCCTAAGTACATTTGAAAGGTTTTTGCATAGGGTAATGTTAGGACCACTTTAATAGGACTCAATTTTTGGTACCAAATGATGTGATATCTTATGTGTCATATTGTTAACATAACTTTTTAACTTATTGTGGAGCCCATAAAATGCCAAATAATATGACACATTGGAAACCACATCATTTGGTGCACAAATTTAAGTGCTCATTAAGTGGCTCTAGCATTACTCTTTTGCATATGACCTAAGTACATTAGAAAGGAGTTATGAATAAGAAATACGCATTCCGTTTTAAAATTATTGTTCTCCTTTCATTTTTCGTCAATTCTAAAATAACTGTTCATTTTCAAAAAAATTTCCTTTTAGGAAAATATTTTTACCATTTTACTCTTACTTTTTCTACTATTTTAATTATGGCCACATGTTCAAGGGCATTAAAGGAAACCACACATTTCACCAATATTTGTAATACAGTCAATTATCTTTTCTCAAACGATGTGTCGGGTCAAAGGGGTTAATATTTTAAAAACTGAGGGAGTATAAATTAATAAAAGAAAATCAAATTTTGATTTTTGGGTTAATGGTGAAATTTAAGGTGATAGAAGTGGTGATGCTGGTGGTAGTGATGTTAATAGTGGTGAGTCTATAAATGATGACGTTGAAGAAAGAGAGGGATAGGAAAAGAAATTAAATAAATACATTTTATTTTTGACAGTAATGTATTTTTTCAACTTTAAAAATAAATATGAGACAAATTTTAATTATTTTTGGATTATTGAAACAATTATTCATTATTTTTTATTAAAAACATATCTAAAATATACAATGGTTAACTAAATGATAAAATTATGACCAAAATAATCCTCATATCATATATACATGTCATTTTCCTTTGCTATTATTAATGTCGGGGCAAAGTGGGACATAAAATTGTATATCAAAGTGAGATACTTTGCAAGTTAGGGTACAGGATGAGATTAAAGTGGATACATCCATGTGCTAAACATATTTTGGCCCCATAAAAATTAGATCAAGAAACAAATTTTTCCTCAAAATATCCATTAAATTTCAATTTAGTTTTTTATAGTTAAAATTAAAAGGACCCACAAATCAAAGCCGATAATTTGCTACATAAAGACGGCATCCAAATGGAAAGAAAAAAGACACCTGGGATAAATGAAATTTCATTAATTTAATGCATAAGGAAAATATACACGTCCGCATATGTGTGTGTATATATATATTAGTATTTTTGCCCGTGCCGATAGCACGGCACCAATTTAAAAATTTATCAATAAATGAAGCAGATACTGTGGAAATAAACTACTAAAAATATTATTTTCTTTAAAAAATTGACTTTCAAACGGGGCCTCTTTGCCTGGAACAGAGGGATTAATTAAAAATTTGTATACGAAATTGCGGCTGGACAAAACGGACCGACAAAAATATAATGTGGAAATTAATTACTAAAAATATTAACTGTAAAACCGTAAAATCTCAGTAAAATAGTAAATATAAAAAGTTTAGATGAGATTTATATATGAGATAAAAACAGTTTAGATTAGATTAGGAATCTTCTTGACCATCCTGATTCAGGGGGAAATAAAGTAAAATAATCAATCTCAGCCGTTTGATATAAAGTCAATTAAAGTAAAATAATCAATCTCACAGCTATATATATATATATATATATATATATATATATATATATATATATATATATATATATATATATATATATATATATATATATATATATATCAATTCTAGTGAATAATATGCTTTAAAGTCTCGTAAAAGACAATTTTCAAAAACATATATAGTTTTTTTTTTTTTTGTATATAAGAACTTTATTATACTAATTTTCATTTTTTAGGATAGTGATCGACTTATATTGATTGTATAAAAAATATATATGTATTAGAGTTTTAATAAATATAAATTAAATATTCATATCATCATATGGTACAAATACTTTTTTGGGAAACAAAAAATAACCAAGCCATCGTTTTTTTTTTAAGAGATACAAAAATAACCAACAAAAAGACAAAGATGTTGGATAAGTTTCTATACAATGACAAAAATTATACATGTGTGGGTCTCCTGTGGAATGGTTTTACGGATCCAAATCCGTAAATTAGAATCCAAAATGATAAAAATGAGATTGTTGGAGCGGGTAACCCATCAAAGAAGACTACGGGTTACCTAATAAAATATGGGTCAAAATGAGTGAAGAAATGAGCTAAAAATTGAGCAAAAGGGGTTGAAACCCACAGGTCGACGGGGACAAAAGACGTGGTGAGCAGGAGGCAGAATGCGCCAGTAAATTAATTGAATATTTCATTAATTGCTCCGGTGCCCTCCATCTTCCCGATGATGTCCCGATACCCTCCATCTTTCTGAACTTGGTTAACGGATTTCCTAAGTGCTCAGACTTTGCATTTTAATCATAAATCAACTTAAAATCTTGACTAACTTTATTTTTAATGTAAAATGATACTTGTGGTCAAAAGTAATACATTCATGGGAAAAAGTGATATTTTTAAGGTCAAAAGTACACTTGTAAGGAAAAAAAGTGATAATTTTCATTAAAAATGCAAAGTAACACTTTTAATAATAATAAAAAGTGACACTTTTAATGTTAAAAATGACACTTTTAATGTCAACGATGACGGTTTTAATTTATAATGCAAAGTGACACTTCTATGACTAAAAAGTGAGACTTTTAATTCCAAAAAATGACACTTTTAATGCCAACGGTGATGGTTTTCATTTATAATGCAAAGTGACACTTCTATGACTAAAAAGTGACACTTTTAAGACCAAAAGTAACGTTTTTAAATTTATAATGTAAAGTGATATTTTTAATAGCAAAAGTGATACATTTAACTAAGGTTACATGTGACAATTTAAGACAAAAAAGTGACAATTTTTAAAGGAAAAAAAAAGTAATGGTTTTCATAAAGATGCAAAGTAACACTTTTAGGGCTATAATGCTAAAACAAAATACTAAAAAAACTAAACATACAACAACACAATTTATAAGTTTAAAAACTTTGTAACGATGAAAACACAAAAAAAAAAAGACTCAAAAATTAAAAATAAACAAAAAAATGAAGAAAAAACAATTTGAGTAAATCATTAACAACAGTTTACCTAATTAGTAGATCATAAAAAGGTACCTGAAGATGGCTTGCGATGTGACGATGAGTCAAGAATGGTACATCCATCTTTCTTTGCAGTGCCTTTGGATGAGCTTTGGATCAATAAACATGAAGCAAGCAATCAATTCAAATAAGAGATAACATATCGTTTTGGAAATTATTAATATAAATATAAATATAAATTTTAATATCTACTTGATGTTTTAGTTAAGAGAGTAGAAGTAAGTACTTTTCAGACCAAGTTCATTTAAGGCTTCCTTGAACCTCAAATGAAGAGCAGGAGTCCATGTGATACGCGAAGTTATGCCTCTCTTTTTCTTTGTTTTCTTTTCTTCCTCCTCCATTGGTTTTCCATTAAAAGATCTGGTTCCTCTCCCATTTTTGTCTCCATCCCCTCGTTGATAAAATAATTCTACGAGAATGAAATATAAAAAAGGCTTCAGCTACCAAATCCAAATCCAAAACTAATTTAATTTGTATTTTTAGAGAACTTTACTATCTGTTGAGACTTACCTGATGTCTCACTTATAGCGGTATCAGCTGGCTTAAATATCTCATTAGAATTTTGTTTTATTGAATAGTCCTCAATCATGGTTTTTTTCTCAATATGGATCCTTCTCTTGCGAGGAACTGCATGTTGCCATACATTTAAGACATCCTTGGCTCGACATGGTTTCCTAAGGAAGTATACTGCGTATTCGTTTATAACTTTCTCGACTATGTCCATGTGTTCTCCAGAAGCCATCACTGCATACAGCCATGACTTAGGGCTTAGTGAGCATCCAAACAAGCATAATGATATATACTAGCTCTCATTCATGATGACGTGAATGGCTTTGGATTGTTGAAAACACAACCAAAATAAGGAGTTGATTTATGAGTCATTCTAGATTTGTATTAGAGTTCAATATCTTACCAATAGTAGGTAAGTTGTGTGATGCTATCTCCTTGATAAACCTAAAGCAATCCACTTCTTCCATGTTAACGTCAGCCAAAATAAGGTCATATCGTCGTCCTTCTTTCTCATGAATCATGGACAACGCCACCATTGCTCGTTCCGTTGCTGTTACTGCAAAGAAAAAAACAAATCATATTCAAACACATATATACGGACTTTGCTGTAATTAAGTACAACATTTCTTAAGCTTTCATTAATAGTAATATGTTGCAATGGAAATCATTCTTAATGCATTTGGAACAGTCCTCAGTGGGCTGAAATTAAACCTTTAGTTGAGATGTTTTTTAATAGGATTTACATACAAGTTTTAATAATTGAAATATTTGATACTTGAAATCATTATTAATGCATTGCAAAATCTCCCTTCTCCCTACTCCCTACTCTAATGTATTGGTGTAGTTCTCATTAATGTTAAGTATTTTGATTATTAATTAAATTCTTAATCCTAACATCACCCTTTAGCAAAATGCGCTTTATATCATAATACTACTAGGCATTAACATCATCCATGAACTTTTGTATTGATTTGATGTAGAACAAGTGGCCGAGACGTACTTAAGCAAGACATTTGGGAAGAGTTCGAAGTTTAGGGGTCCAAAGTGGCGCTTCGAAAGTTGAGTCAAGATATTGGTTTCACGCTTTTTTAGTTTCCGCCGCACTAGTAAATCATTTAACGGTTGTAACTTTAATCGAAAGCATAACTTTCGTCCCGGATGAATTACTGACCCGCATATCAAATCGAAGCTCTCGATGAAATCTACAAGACTCATGAGTTTTTCCTGTGAACAGTTCATTTTTAGCATAAAAAACGCTGTCTAAGTACTGTTACGGGCCTTTGAAGTTTTTAGGCTTTTTCATCTTATTTGTTTAATTCTTTTCCTTTTAGGGTTTGGCTTGTTAGAGCATATAAATACCCTTTTAAACATTATTTCGGCAGTTTTGATAAAAATATGAGCTTTCTTGCTTTGTACTTGAACCCTAAGCCGTCATAGGCTTGTTCTAAGGAATTTCCCGTTGAAAGAATTCATGTGTGATTATTTCGCTACGTCATGATTTGTGGTAGCATGCCGCCTAGTGACCCAATGTGCTACATGCTTAGTGGTCGGTGTGTGAGATACGCAAAGCGGGCTGGGCTTTCGGGCTCGTTGTGTTACATATATATACAAATAAAAAATGATAGAGCAATATAATTAAGGGAGAGCCTATTTCCACTACATTTTTACTTATCCACTACATAATTAGTTATTCTATTAATTAATGACATGCTTGGACAAATCTACTCATAATTACTTATTCATATTAAGTTTACTAATAAAGTTACTATTTTAATTCATTACCTTCTAACATTATTTTTTAATGAATAGCATAGTTAGAATATTTTTATTTTTACTTTTTATTAAATTCTTGATCAATTAATCTTATGACTAAAATATCTTGGTTAAACAATAAATTAATATTTTAAGAACATCATTTGTTTACCAAACTTTGAGAAAATATGTACAATTTGGTTATTGAAAGAAAATTTTAAAAGTGAGATTTATAGGATATAATAGTAAAATATTTTTGTCCAATTGTAAAATAATAGTGTGAAATAGTATCGTGAAATTTTAAATACCTTTGTCTACCAATAAATTGATTTTCTAGAGTAATAATTTTTTTATTAAATTAAATTATTTATTTTGATGATAAATATTCAATTAATATTCTCTATAGTTTTGGTAGACAAATGTCTTGATAATACTATTTTTACGATAATGGAGTATGAGACATAAATTATAAACAAAATTGATTAAACATAATTATTACAAAAAAAATACCTTGTTTGTTGAGACTTAAAAAGTATTTTGGAAAAAAAATAGAAAAAGAACAGGTATCTTATTTGTTGAAAATTAAAAATTAATTTAAAAATAACATATATAGGAGTATTTTACTTCAAATGACAAGTATAGAAATTAAAGGGCAATTATGTCCAAAGATGCAATTATTTAATACAATAGCTCATGATGTAGTGGATAAGAAAAAATTATAGTGGAAGTAGCCCCACCCGGTTATTAATCTACATAATTGGTTTACAACAAGGTTTGGTGTTGTCACTTCAACAATTAATATAATGATTGGTTCTATTGTACAAACTAATTTAGTAAATAACGCCTCGTCTGGTGCAGCGTTTTGAAAACGCAACTTTTTAAAATGTAGCATTTTTAGAACGTAGTATTTTCAAAACGTAATTTTTTTCTTGTAAACATGTTTGGAAAATTATTTCAAAACACTATTTTTATAAACAAAATAGTTATAAACGCAACACATTTTTTAAAGACTGTATTTTAAAACGCTACATTAAAACACTTTTAAAGAGAAAACGCTGCGTTTTTAACCAGTTTTTTTGTCAAAATGCTCCACCAAACAAACACTAAATTATGTTACTCTACAAATTTGAAATATCAAGCTCGTTAAACGTTAAGAAACTTGAGTAATTAAATATAAATACATGAACATTTATTTCATACATATAATCATCTGTAGGCATTAAAAATTGAGCGAACAACACAATATGAAAAAAGCGAAGTTATATATAAATGTATATAAATTTGTGTGCAAACACATACAAAAATAAGTACAATATGATATTAGTCTTGTACAATTTTTAGAAAAACTAAGAGCCCGTTTTGGTAGCACGTTTTGGTTCAAAATGTGCTCCAAAACGCCTGTTTTAGCAATAAGCTTATTTCAATACTGCGTTTGATAATGCCTTATTTTCAAAATGGAGTAGCGTTTTAAATGCTACCATTTGTAACTTTTTACAAAGCGCTGCAACGAAAACATTTGGTTTCAATACTCTGATAAACCTGCCCTCTCCATAAGAAAAGGGTGAGAAAATGAATTGAAGAAGATTAGACCATCACACCATACAAATCCTCAAATCTCATTTTCATTGGGAGATTGATTCAAAAGAATTAAAAAACCTATGGTGAGATTAGAGATTTCATAGCGATGTCTTATAGTAGCAAATCTGATGATGGAATAATGGCAATCTAGTGAGCATGGACTTACACTCTGTACTTGAGATGGAGAATGATGGTTTAAAGGTGATAGTGATAGAGAAAAAGGGAAGAGAAGGTCACCAAATTTAAGAGATAAGGTTTTGTAACCAGATATTTCTAATCTCATATCTTACACGTGTCAATCCAAGTAAAATTATATTTGTTGACAAAATTTGGATAGCTCTTATTTCATACTGGTTGAATAATTTGTGCAATATTTTTGAGAAAACAATTCTGTAAAATAATTGTACTTTATTTAATTTAAATTTACTTTGATGTTACGTAACAAGTACTTTTATTATTATATATTTGAAGGTATATGTATTAATTAAAAATAAGATACATTATTTATAAAAGGGCAAAACTGTTATTTTTACGACTACTATATTTATAAAAATATCGTTTAAAATAATTTCTCAAATGTGTTTATAAGAAAATAATTACAAAACACTACATCTTCAAAAAAAAATGCACCAAATGAGGCCTAAGACATGCTCACTCTCCGTCTGAATACAAGTGTCACCAATTGGCTTTACACAAATTATATATATATATATATATATATATATATATATATATATATATATATATATATATATATATATATATATATATATATATATATATATATATATATATATATATGACAATTTTGAAAAGGCAATCACAAACATTTGGCTTTTAAAAATGCAATAAGGGATACATTTTTAGAGATTAATGGATACTGATTAATTTGTACATTAGTATGTATATATTCTTTAAAACTGTTTTTTTTAACAACTACTCAATTTATGAAAATAATTTTTTAAAAGATAATATCTCAAACGTGTTTATTAAGAAAAAATATGTGTTTTAAAAACGTTGCACCAAGCAAGCTCTTAATGACAAAAAAATTATTCTCATACAATATCATCTTTAATTGTATGGTAGAGAGCTACATAACTTTTCTTGTGTGATGTCCTATTCGTGAAAGAAAATACCCAAATTCATAACTTTTTTAAAAGATAAACATAGTATTTTTCGATTATTCATCTACAAGCATAGTATCATTGTATCATAAAGGACATTAATTAAAAGGACTCTTAATTATGTTAATCTGGTGAGAGATATATAATTTTCTTTTAAGAAAAAAACTAAAAGATATATAAACAAAACACATTACAAATATGAACATATATAATTTTCTTTTAAAATATGAACATATATAAAGAAGAAAAGATGAGGAATGACCTTGATATGATTGTTCTTCCAATAAAGATGCAATGTAGCTAAGAGACTTTCTGTCAGGATCAACCAACAAGACATGAAGGCCTCTAAAAGGGGGAGGGATGACAACAAGGGTCTTAGAGTTAGAACTGCCGACATCCATCTCCCGAAAACAAACCAAAAGAAAGAAAGTTAACGGGAGGGGAGTAATATAGACTTTAATTGGGAGATATTACATGCTATTTATTCTACGTAGTAATAAATTCAAGAAGCTTTCAAGCAATTTGTGAAACCATTATTTCTATTTGCAAAGCATAAGTGAAAATATTTAATTTACAAATTGCTTTAACATAAATTAAGATTGCTTTGGCAATACACTTTTCCATTTTGATAGTACAAGATCAGATTAACTATATATGTCCTGGTATTCTATTTCACAAATTGCTAAGATGTTTATATATTGAGAGTCTAGATTGGGAGAATACATATAGATTTTGAAAATATAAGTTCATGTGATGTATAATTCATTACTTTTTAAAGGTTGTGTGTTGTTTACAAGAAGAAAGTATGATAAATCAGCGTCATCTTCTTTCTTTTTCATTTTCTTTTTAGTCGGTCTCAAAAAGCTCAAGACGGATTCCAAATATACTATTTGGTCTCGAAGAAGCGCTTGTGACTGATTGCATGATAGACTGTTTGTTACAGCTGTTGAAAAGTTGTTTATGAGTTGTTATAATTATTTGTTTAAAAAACTTGAAAATTGATAATCAAATATTTATTAATGAATAGTTGTCTTCATGTTTTAAAAAAACCAAAAAAACTTAAATTTTTAGCTTTTTGGCTTTGACTTTTCAATGCATAAAGGATGTTGTACCTTACTTATTGGTTTTTGGCTTATAAACTGAAACAAACACTCTAAATATGGCTTTTCAAAAGCCAAAAGACAAAAATCACTTCAAATAAGCTGCAAAAAACAAGTATGTAATCTATTCATCCCTACCCCTAAACCTATTTGGACACGTTCCACCCCTAGTGGTATCGATTTAAGGAGTATTTATTATAACCCTTATATAATAGAGCTACACTCCTAATCCAAATTTGAAGAATTTAGTCACTCCAAAGACCCATTCTCTATTCACCTTATTGATGGGAGTTGAACAATAGGTTAGCGGTTAGCGTGACAAGAGTGGACTACGGCCTACAGGTAATCAAGGTGAAAATGGATAATGTGAAGGAGTAAATTCGGGTCGGTACCTTTTGGAGAAATTATAAGGGTAATAATCGGGACGGTCCCCTATGGAGAAATTAAATATAACCGCAAAAGTCCACTATATTTGTTTTAAACTGTTAAAATACAATTTAGAAGTGAAAATGATGAAGATACTTTTAATGAAGGAAAGACGCACAGACAAAGCCACAACTCAAATTTGATGTGAACTATAGTCTCCAAATTGTCTAGGATCGAATGAGGAATAACAGTCCTTGAGGAACCAACTAAGCCATATATTTATCGATCTCTTTTCTTTTTTCATTTCATTTTGTTCCTTGCAATTGGATGGGTGTAGGCTGTATAAATCTCCATGGCCAAAATTTATCGTCAATCATTTGTAAGCTTCCTTAATTACTTATAGTTACAGGAGTTAAATACGCAAGCATTGAAGCCTACGAGGCAAACATCGTAGCCTACGACGTAAGCATTGAAGCCTACGAGGCAAACATCGGAGCCTACGAGGCAAACATCGGAGCCTACGACACAAGCATTGAAGCCTGCGAGGCAAACATCGCAACTCCAAGAAAGGTACGATGCAGAAAATTGGGTGTCGCAAGAGGTACGATGTAAAAAATTGGGCGTCGTAAAAGGTACAATGCATAAAATTGGGCATCGTACCTGGAATTCTGGAAGAAAAATAAATTGTAAGGGTAAAATAGGCATGACCTATTTTGGTTTTTTTGTTTCTCCTTTCTTGGTCTCTAAGTTTAGACATTTTTTGGAAAAAAAATCTTTAATTAGATTTTGGTTTTCTTGGTCATAAAGTTTATGAGTTATTTTGGAAACAAAATCTATGCAAAAATCCTTCCTAAACCGTGTCTCAAGAGTCCTTGTTCATATGGTAATAAAATCTAGGATTTTATGGTAAGTGTATTTAGTTCCTAACTCTAATCCTCTTCCTTGTTGGAGTTTGCTTCCTTTTTTGTAGGTCTTCTTCACGTATAAATAAAGGACCTTGGGCAGCGGCTGAGGCGGAGAACATAGAGAGAAAATTCAGAAAGCTGAGAGTAGAAGAATTAGAAATCCAGAAGTTGTTTCACTTCTAGGCGTTGTGCAGAATTTTGATTGTAGCTTTGAATGTTATAACATTCGAAGCTACATTGAGTGCTGGTGCTGTTTTGTCTTCCTAGCTGTTTTAGGAAGTTGTCTGTTTCTTCCCACGTTTGATGTACCTGTTTTTTTGTGGGCTTTTTGCTCTCCATGACTTGTTGTCTTGTGAGAGTGTTTTATTTGGTGATTTCACATAGTTTTTGTAAAACAATTCATATTATTTAGTGAATTTTTTTTTGGCAATGAGGCTAGATCTACAAGCATAGGCTTGTAGATTGTTTGGTAAACCTTTGTGTTTAATTTTCAGCCTTATAATCAAGTCTTCCGCTATTTTTACTTTTTCTGACCATTGTGACTTCCATTGTAGCTTCATCAGAAGCTACATTGGAAACTGCATTGGTTGTTTCAAAGAATCCTAGCTACTATTGATTTTACAAAACTTCATTTCCACCTCTTGCGCTAAGGGGGAGGGTTAAGGCAAGTACAAGGATTAGGGGTCGAAGAAAAAACCTATGATTCAGATGAAGGCCTCTTTCCATGTCCTCTCTACCCTCTTTCATGCTCCCTCAAATAGGACTTCTAAACTTAACCTTCACCCAACAAAATTTCCTCATAATATCAAATAAGAAAGAAAGTCATTCTAGAGATCCAAAATTTGAAAAGGCCGAGAAAGAAACAAAGGAAGACGTATGAAAGGTTAGGAAATCAAAAGGCATTAGAAGAATAGACATAAACAAAGTCCATTAAAGCATTCATTGAAGAGGTTTGGCACGGTAATCGAGTGTAAAAACAAGTAGAAAAGTGTCCAGATAAGGCCTAAGAATAAAAAGAAAAGGTTGGACTAAGAATAAGAAGAAAAGGCAGTGCCAATATAGATAGAAAAGTGAGAAAGCTGCCTTTACGCCTAATCCCTGGAAAAAAGGCTATAGAAATTTCAGTATGTCGTTGATATACTCTGTTTTGCGAGAAGGAAATGAAGGAAAGGATATTTTTGGATTTTTTATTTTTATTTTTTTGAAAAAGCACTTTACCGATTGGGAAAAAAAATAGGGTAGTGGAGCCATTACAATTTTACAAAAGTGTGCCGGCTCGCAGTTATTCCAAATTATAGCTTCTCCATTCCACTTTTTTTTTAATCAACTGGTAAAGTACACTTTTAGATGTAAAATGTCGAAGATGCTCTTAATGAATAAAAGACACACGCACAAAGTCTCTGCCTAAAATTGGGCATCACATTGCAAAAATTGGGCATCATAATGCAAAAGTTGGGCATCGAAATGCCAAAATCATGTATCGTGGTGTACAAAGTTAAATGTTAGAAAGGCACTAATTCTTTCTCCTCATCGATGTCTTTGAACCTTTTTTCTCTCTATCTCCTTACCTTTCATTGTTTCTCTCTCCTCATTAATGTCTTTGTACCTTTTTCTCTTTCTTTGCCTTTTCCACCTTCTTTCCTAGTTCTTGGTTACAACAGGTTTGATTAAGGCTCTGTTTGTTTCATGGAAAATCATTTCCATAAAATGATTTCCGGAAAGTGATTTCTGGAAAATGAAAAGATTTCATTTTCAGGTGTTTGGTAAATCTTTTGAAAATATGTTAGAAAACATTTACGGGTGTTTGGCAAACACACGGAAAATGTTACGGAAAACAATAAATGAATAAATACAAAAAATATGTTTTAATATTAATGTACATATTGAATATAAGATAGTGTTGAATTTTAAGTAATTTTTTTAGTAGCACTCAATATATCATTAGTGGTGTTAAATCAATAAGGTTCATCTTTTTTTTTTTAATTTCACAATTATAAATAAAAAATTTGATAATTGATATGAAAATGGACAATGTTTAGGATGTCCCTGGAAAATGTTACGAAAAACTATATATGAATAAATACAAAAAAATATTCTAAGATAGTGTTGAACTTTAAGTAATTTTTATTTAGTAACCCTCAATTTATCATTAGTGGTGTTAAATCAAGGTATATATTTTTTCAATCTCATAATTACAAATATTTTTTTATATATAATTGATATGAAAAAAAAACGTTTTAAAATAGAAAATTGACAATGTTTAGGATGTCCCTAAATAATATAGTTGATACCGATTTTAAGACGTAGTGAGTATTTGTTAAAATTATAATTTATAAATAGTGTGCACAAACTTCATTTATATTTCTAAACAATTTATTTGTTGAGTGAAATATTGTGTATGTAAGTAAATATGTGCAATTGTGAAAGGGGGTGGAGTGTGCCCGAACATTTGGAAAATGAATCCGTAAGTCATTTTTCGGAAAAGAAGCTTTCATTTTCCGTTGACTCGGAAAACCTTTTACGTTGACTACATTTTTCTAAGGTTACCAAACACCGGAAAATGAACAAAACGTTTTTCGAAAGTCATTTTTCGTGAAATAAACGGAGTCTAAGTAAGCTAATACTTTTCACCTTCCTCTGATGCGTGAAAATAGATTTCTTGCTTAGAACCGCTTCCAGCCAATGTTAGCTATTGAAGAAGAAGAAGTTAGCTACTGAAAGGACATATTTACTGGGTATTACCTTGCTCCTTTTCTATAACCTATCCCTTACGAAAACATTGGTAGAGGTAGTATGAGAAATGGATTAATTACACCCTTAGACCTAATTGCGGTTCAAGCGTCACTATTTGTGATTTAAGCATCAGTGGTTGTGATGCAAGCATTGTAATTTAAAAATTGGGCATCGCAATTCATAATTGAATTATGTCCAAATTTGGGCATCACTCGCAATTTAAAAATTGGACATCACAATTCAAAAATTGGACATCACAATTAGGGGTGAGCAGGGCCCGTCAATGCCCATCAAGCCCGTTAAAGCCCATCAGTGCCCGACCCATGGAGCCCGTGCCCATGGGCACTACATAGTACTGGGCTTTAGATAAGTCAAATGCCCGTGGTCTCGGCTCTACTGGCCTTCAACTTATGCCCGGCCCACCCCTCTTCTATGATAACTTTTTTTAATTTTTTTAATTATAGATCTTTGACCAAATCCTATATATTTAATTTATGTGTATTATAATATTACTATATTTATATATTATAAGTTATAAATTATAATCTATAAATATAATAATAATATAATACACTTAAACTAATAAAGCTGTTGCTAAAAATAAAAACCTAAAAGTCAAACCCTATTATTTTAATAATTAATTACTCAATCATCTATACATCTATTGATATTCTATTCTCAATCTCATCACATGCAAGATTAAAATTTGACATCGGTAACGTCGAGTTATATGAATCCGTTTACTACATACATAATTTATATTTTAACTTAGTTGCTTCTCTTCCTTTTCTTTCACTTCAACTGTGTTTTATTTCAAATTTCCAAGTATAAAAGTTTGAAAAAAAAAGTTCATGGAAATGAATTGATGGGCTGAAAGCTGAGACCCAAAGTTTGAATGAAAAAACAATAAAATTATTTAAAAACATAAACAAATGGGGAATCGATGCCCGTCTGAAGCCCATCCACTAATGCCCGTGGGCTGATCAATAGTACTGAACTTTTAAATCTAATGTCCGCTGCTTGATGGGCCCATACTGGGCATTGCCAATGCCCGTGGGCTTAAGGCCCGTGCACACCCCTAATCACAATTCAAAAATTGGCCATCAAAATGCACAATTGAAGTATGTCCCAAATTTGGGCATCTCAACGCAAAAAACCCCACCCAAATTTGGGCATTGCATTGAAAAAATTAGGCATCGCAATGCAAAAATTAATCTACACTACGTGCCTGGAATTGTGACTTTCCACAGCGTAACAAGATAATTATATCTATGAGCCTATTATGAGAAAGCTTGAAGCTCGTGAACTAGGCAGATGGATAACCAACAAAGCAAGAAAACAAACTCCAGCTAATCCATTTTCTTTTTTGCTTACTCCCTTGAATTTGGTACAACCTTCTTCAATCAATTACGATTTCTCAAATTGATATTCAAGAAGCGCCAATCAATAAACCAAAGGCCATTTAATGGGTGGGCAAGTATTCCCTTGGTATACTGGAAAAAGGAGGGGGAAAAGTAAACCCAGATGGGGTGGAACGCACTTTCGATGCCCGCATCGAAAGTTCTGAGCCACTCTTCAATCTAACCTCTTTCACACTCTTCCAGTAGCTCACTCAAATTCACCGTCTCCTTTTCTATTCAACTTCAGTAAGCAATCTCTCATCTCTATTTTCGATAGAATTTCATATTAATTTCATCAACAATGGTAGCCGTAGTAGGAACCCCATTGACGACTTTGGGAGAAAGTTACAAAGACGACGTGAACAATTTTCCCGAGAGCTGCTTCTTCTTTTGGCGAAAGGGTTTGAAAATAATTGTTGGATCCTACTACATCCCCAAGTACAGAAAGTTAAAACCCCAAGGCGAAGACTCCCACTTCATCAGTCTTAACAATCAAACAATTGGAATTGTAGACGGTGTTGGTGGTTGGGCTCTAAAAGGAATTAATGCAAAAGTAATTTGATTTAACAAGAGAGGAAGAAATGAATGAAAAAAAGTAAGGGCGGAACTAGAGAAATTGAGAATGGTGGGCATTTTAGGAAAAAAATTAACCAAAATAAACTTATGCAGTTGAAAAAAAAAAAGGTACTGTAGCGGTTACAATTTTAGAAAAAAGTACCAGTTCGCAATTATCTCTAACGTGAAATGGTTAGGGTAAAATTCTGGTCGGTCCCTTTTCCAAAATTTCTAATCTCAAAAGTCCACTTTGGATTTGAAAAGTCATCTTCTTTAACAGCTCTGACAACACACTTTGGATTTGAAAATCATAATTGTGCGCAACGAAACGGGGGTCGAGGGGGCAACGCCCCCGAAAGGTAAACAAGTTTTTTGATTCATGAAATACAAAACTATAATAGATCTGTGCTGGGTTGAAAGATTTTTCAGTTGGGACGAAGGCAGAGAAGGAGGAGGAGGAAGAAGAAAGCGAAGAAATGAAAAAAGAAGGTGGAGAACGTAAACTGGTTATTTATGCTTTTGTATCGTGGTACAAAAATGAATTAGATAATATTTTTGCACCGTGGTTCAAAGTTTAATTTCCTAGTCTATTTTTGAACCGTGGTTCATAAATTTCATTGCATTAATTTTTGCACCGTAGTTCAAAATTTAATTTCCTAGTCTATTTCATTGCATTAATTTTTGTAACGCAGTTCAAAATTTAATTTCCTAGTCTATTTTTGAACTACGATTCATAAATTTCATTGCATTAATTCTTGCACCGCGATTCAAAATTTAATTTCCCTAGTCTATATTTGAGTCACGGTTCATAAATTTCATTGTATTAATTTTTACACTGCGGTTTAATTGTTTATTTTTGTAGTCTAATTGCACCGCGATTCATAAATTTAATCTGATATTTTTGAACCACGATACAAAAACGTAGCGCGCCTCATGCTCATTAAGGGTATATTGTAGTCATTTTGTCCTCAAAAGTGTCATTTTCCGATTGAAAAAAACATTGGATTAGGGGTTTATAAACTTTAAAAAGTGGACCGGCTCGCAATATATATATATATATATATATATATATATATATATATATATATATATATATATAACAACCGTGATTTTCCCACCTAAATGTTTTCCATAAATGAAAATACAAATATGCATTGGAAGTTAAAACACTTTGTTTTATTACATTTTTATTAGTTTTTATATTAAACATTTAATTAACATGACATTGGAAATTGAAACACTCTGCTTTGTTACATTTTCTTTATATATATAATGACAAATGTAATTAGCACATCCAAATATAGCAAAATCCTTTCAAAATGAACTTGCAAAAATATGAAGATATATATAATGACAAATGTAATTTATTTATCTCAAAATTGCTATATAACCAGTTTAACTATTTACAAAATAAGGATTATATTTACATTTGAACACATATTCAAGTACTGATATGTAAATAAAAAATAATAAGAAGTTCTTAAGAAATTAAATATCATCAATCTAAGCGGGAATGCTTTTTCTCTTTTTACAAGTATACAAGGGAAACGAGAATAACAATTTAAATGAGTGGCAGGTAGATCATATTCAATCTAAGAGGAAATGTCTTTTCTCTTCTTACCAGTATAAAACATTGCATACTCATCTGTAGGAGCTAAAGAATAAGTACATAGTGAAACATAATTTGATGAACTATGGATCCTTAAAATTTGTCATGTCTAATTTGATACTCAACAAATATTGTTTACTCAGCCATAAATGTGTTTTCTCCTTGAATATAAATGATTTGTGACTGCTTTTGTTGTCTATAACAAATTAATTTCAACGACAAAAGTAGTAGCATCATTTATGACATACCAAATGAGTGGAATTTTAAAGATCAACATGGTCATGGTGAGAGGTGACAACATCATCATTACCGGATTCAATTTTCGCTCATTGATATTGTAGAAAAAGCGGGGTTGAATATGAGCAAGTAAATTGTAGTCTAATTGTTCTAGGAACATGTACGATGACTCTAGAGGAGTGTGATTATGTATATGAGTGAGTAGCCGAGTATATCATACTATGTGAGAAGTACAATGAATTGAGAGCAATTATAGTCTAAATGTCTATTTTATTGTTTATTGAATTGGACTTAAATATTTGTAGATATAGTTGTAATAATTAAGTACACATATTATTAGTGTCCTATTAATGAAAGAGTTTTTGAGTCGAAGACATTTTGGTCATTCGGGGGAGGCATGACTATAGGAAGTATGTAATTTGAGTTGCTTTTCTTTGGTTTATCGTCATTTGAATTTGTTGTGAAATTTTTATTATCTAACAAATATATATTCGTTTAAAGACGTATTCTAATATATCAATTTTTCATTCATGTAATAAACAATAATTAAATTCACTTATATTTCTATCCTTGCATTTTAATTATGTGTTTAAGTTTCATAACACACTAACTAAAAGATAACAAAAAATTATATAATATAGATTACGTGAGTTTTGTTATGTGATAGTGATAGCAGTAGTAACAGGGCCGGCCCAAGGGTGAAGCAAGGAAGCCCTTGCTTTAGGCCTAAAAAATCTTTAGGCCTCCAAAAAAAAATTACTACCTTTTAAAAAAATATATATTAAGTGACTCATAGTTTTTCTCATTATGTTACTTAATGAGAAATTAATGTTATTGGATAATAAAAATTTAAAAGACATTAGGTTACTTAATGAGAAATTAAGGTCATTGGATAATAAAAATTTAAAAGCCAATTGTTTTAACTTTGAACATTTTTTAAAACATAATGACAACTCTGATATTGATGAATTAGGTCTATTTACAAAACTATTTATAAAAGAAATTATACAAATGAAAAATGATACACAAATTGACATACTTAATTATATAATAAGGCTTGATTCTTTTCCAAATGCGTATATAAACATATAGAATAATGTTTCAATCGTTGCATTGCCAAAAAGAAATTTTTAAAACTAAAATTAATAAAATTTCATCTAAGACCAACAATGTCTCAACAAAGATTAAGTGGACTAACTTTATTCGATTGAAAAAGAATTATTAAATGAAATTGATTACAATAATTTAAAAATGATTTTGCATCATAAAAAGCATAAAAGATGTTCTTTAAATCAAAAATGTAATAATTAAAAATATATTATTTGATTTTAAAAGGCCTTTCTTTACTTTAGGTTGTTAATTGTATATATTTAATCATAATGATAGTAGTAGTAATCACCAAGGTTCTAAAAATCGTTAGGCGGCAAGCGGGCCTATTAAGGCATAATGACCATTTTTTGATAATTTACATCAAAGATCAAACACATTGACTACAAATTTAATTTTTTTTATGTTTGTCATTTTATCAAACACTTGTCTATATTTGTAAAATGAACAAAACTATACAAACCTACCTTTAATCCTAATTCTCAACAACCCCAAAGTAATAAACCAGCCAAGTTTAGAACTAAAAACAAAAAAAATATTACTCCATCTACCTACTACCCCTACAACACGTCTAACATATCCTCCCTAATCCATTCTCATTCTAAATTATGAGTCTCGATTCTTCATCTTTTTTTCTTCTTCTTCTTATCTATATGATGTAGGCAGACTTGGTCAATTAGGCGGCGACTAAGAAAGTCACGGTAGAGAGGCCTTAGGCGGGGAGTTTTAGAACAGGTAATCACACATATTTAATGACAAATGTTGTATTTTAAAAAATACATATATATATATATATATATATATATATATATATATATATATATATATATATATATAAACAGTTATATTTAATTTATTTTTTCACTTCATATTACTTATATATAATTTGATTGAAAAAGATATATATCGTGTGTTTAGCGCACGGGTGTAAAGCTAGTTTTATCAAATAGTTATGTTTTGTTAACGGGGTAGGATTTGGATCCAAACCCAATATACACAAACGTGATCCAGTCTGTTGACCCAGGAAGAGACATAGGGAGGATGATGGTGGATGCCGTTAGCGACGTCGCAATAAACCGCCACCGTGGGCCCACCATTGTGTAAATTGATAAATTTTCGAAATCTATCCTCTTTTTTAGCCTTGGAAATTTCGGCGGGATAATCGATTGAATCAAGAAAATCAAAAGACACAAGAAAATAGATTGATTAACCAGAAAGACGGTGAAAGAATCAAGCTTCTGGAATGGTGCGCCTCTATTTTTCTTCTAAACTCCCTTGCCTGCCTGTTAAAAAAAACCTCTAGGGTTTGGAAATGAACGTAATTTAAGCTGTAATTTTGACAGGGGGAATCAGCCGAAGATCTTGAACCGCTATTCGATTACAGTCGAGTCCAGCCTATTGACGTTGTTTGCCTTGATGGTGAGCTCTTCCTACTCTCTCTCTGTGTTTTCTTTTATTTTTATTAATGAATAAACATCTGAGTTTGGCATTTGCTCTTGGAATGACAGATGATTGCCCAGATTCATCTCCAATTGCTATCCCCAAAAGAAGGAAAACCTCGCACACTGCTGTAAAATCTCTTTCCTTATTGCTTCTTGTTTTGATTTTCTGATTGTGCTTGTATAAATTGTACAGCTGATACCTAAGCTGAGTGTTATTTTGGGGGGAAACACGGATTTTAAAGAGATTCATGTTTAACCTCTTCAATTAAATTGTACTCCCTCCGTGATTCCCTAATTGAAGAGTTTAATATCTGAATTTTGAGCCTTGTCAATTAAGCTATACCCCTCGGTGATTCCTTAAATGAAGAGCTGAATATTTGATTCATATGCATAACTACCCTTGGAAGTACGAGTAGCCATGAGAATAAACATGTTTGTGTTGTAGGCTTGTAGCCTACTAGCTTTCATACATGAGGGGTAGAGGTAAGTTGGCTTAACTTTGTACAAGACTCCTTGACTGGAACATCCTGGAATGGAGACTTTATGAGTGGAATGAATGGAGTACGAATCAATTTATATTAGAAGTGACATTCAATTAGAGAGGAAATTATAATCCAAAAAGTCATTCATTCATGTTTGGTATAGATTTTTTTTTTGATATAGAAATATTTTCGTAGTGTGTTTACTCTTTTTGATGGGATGTGGCTGTTTTTAATTGGAATTAGGCTGAAAAGGAACAGAAAAATACTGGCAATGTGATTCATATTGTTGAGTGCGAAGACAAGGATGAGCTAGATTGGTTGGCTCCTCCACCGGAGATTTCCATTGACCCACAGAAGCTATGCGAAGATTCAACTATAAAGGAACTAAGGTATATCTCTCTTGGAAAGCTAGTTGGAAGCCGTTGCTTTCCTGCAATTTTGTGAATTTCTTTTTTCATAATCTTGTTTTTGAAGTATGGTGATTGTTGAACTCGTAGTGTTTATTATGGAAAACTGCAAAAACTGTAAGCGGTTTTCTGTTGAATGTTTATTTGCCATGGTTCTTCAACTGCTAAATACTTGATTTCGGTTGATAGTTGTATGTGAAGCTGAAGCAATAATCATACGAAGTAATGAAAATTTAAAACAAGACATAACTGTTGTCAGAAGACATGACTTGCACTTCAAATTTTGTATTGAATATGATCTACCTGCCATAATCATATCTTATTTCTGCATATTGACTATCTATTATCGCATCATTCAGTGCTTCAGACATTCCTTATTTTTTATTTATTACGCTATAGGTTAAAGAGGCAAGAGCTGGTTTCGTTTGCCCAATCAGCAGAAGATATTTTGCGAGCTGTTGAAGAGACTGCCAAAAGAGATCTTAGAGCTTCAATGGAGTCAGCTTTAGAAAGCGTTGTAGAGATGCCTTCAAAGCCTGTTGTTGAAAGAGCAAAGATAGTTATTTCCATCCAAGACAAGGATGGACCAAAGCAATTCCGTGTCTATATGGTAAATACTTAAGTGCAGAAGGGACTAAGGGTTATTATTTTTAATCACAAATATATCATCTAGTTGCAATTTTGTTGATGGAATCGAGTTGTGATGGCTTTAGAAGCCTTATGCAAGGATGTTAGGTCCTCAGAAAATTTTTGGTCCAGATAAAGGGCCCTTGGTGGTTAAAGATGATTTGAGGTTTGGGTGTGTTAGGTTCCATTGGGACTTGTTTGTTGGGATTTTTATTTTTTTTGGGGGTTGGGGTTGTATGTAATGGTGTTTGTTTGGGGTGTTATTTGTAGTGTTTGTATGGGAGTTTAATAGTAGTTTTTTGTGTGGTGCTTTCATGGTTTGAAACTTTCTTAATAACAACCTTAACTTTGGCTGGTCAAAAAGAAAAGTGTCCTTGGTGGTTGGTGCTTTTTAGTTCTGTTGAGCGTTGAAAAAGATTTAGTTAGTGTAGTAGATCAGTTTATGAAGGCTTTCTTGAGTTTTGTTAGTATACATCCACTGCTGATGACAAGTTTGATGATAGTGACATAGTATTGTATGCTCTTATTGAATTTGGACGTGTCTAATCTTGGGCAAAAAAAATTGTATGGTGGAGGTATAATGCAAGTAACAAGGAGAGTACCCGTTGCTGATTACTTGTATGGTTGAAATCGAAACAGCCAATTGCTTTGTTCAATCTCCATGATTAAACCATAATGAGGCTCATTAGGTAGTTTTTGAACAGTGTTTTTTTGAAGCAAATGTTGAAAAACAAGCTATCTCTTGCCAGAAGGGGATTGCTTAGAAGTCCTGTAGAAATTTCACCTTTATTTAAAAGGGCTTTGTCTTCATATTATGAGATGGAATACATATTCATGATAGTTTGAGCTTGAACTTGTATCCTTTAACAACAGTTTGCCCCACCTTCTTGGCCTGAATGTTTACCAGATTGCAGGCTGCTTTTCTTGTTCTTTTATGATGCATTTTCAATTTCTAGATTCTCTTATGTTCTTTTATGGTTGTTAACATGCAACTTTGTAATTCAGAGTTACTATACTTTTGTAGGACGATAAATTTGATAGGCTGTTTAAGCTATATGCTGATAAAGTCAAGCAAGATGTACAAAGCTTGGTTTTTTGTTTTGATGGGGATAAAATTAGCCCCTCAGCAACTCCAGGCAGCCTTGGCATGGAAGAAGATGATATGATTGAAGTCCACAGGAAATCAAGCTGATCCAGGTAGACATATTTCATCTCAGTGGCAATGTTACATTGGGTTTGCATTTGCACGTTCATTATATTTATCTCTTATTCTTCCTTTTGATTTTGTGTTTGTAAACAGCAAAGAATGCTATGATATATGTTAAATGTGATATGAACCAAGGATATTACAATGATCGTTGACAGCGTTGGGTTCTTGGTGGGTGTGATGCCTTGAACATTACCTCAAGTGTAGTACAACAGTCGTGCATTTTGGATTTGGTTGGATACTGCAACGATATGTGACTGATGTACTGGGATGTGTTTAGTTAAGTCAAGTATATATTTTAAATTCTTGAAGCTACATGGTCTTGCAAGTATTAAATCACTTTCTGTACTGATGTTCATCAATTAAAACTTTAAAAGAGGCTAGAAAAAATCAACTTTGCTGCAACAATTATATGCGAATACTGTTGTACTCCCTTTACTCAGAGTATTCCACATCGGCAGTTCATAACGGAGCAGTTTGTTCTATATTTTTCTGAGTCTGAATCAGGGCCTCTCTCTCTCTTTTGTTTAGACTGTTGATTCAGCTCTTTTTTGTTTGTGCGTTGATTCCACATTCTTCTTATTAAATACTCCCTCCATTCCTTAAAAAGAGTCCACTATTCCTTTTTCTAGATGTTTTCAAAAAAGTATCCACCCCAAAAATTGAGCATCTTATATGATAGTCTTACCAGTTGTCCTTGGTTCGAACAAAATTGAAAAGTTAACATCCTCCCATCACATCAAGTTTAAGGGTAAAGTTGGAATTCAATTTATATGTATATAATTATACTGTGGTCAATTATCTCTCCTTAACCCAGTCAAAAGGACTTTCTTTTGGGAACGGAAGGAGTAATACTTGGGGTGCATAAAGCATGTGCAAGATTTAGAGGTGATTAACGTTTTCAATGGTTGGGATATAGAGGGCAGGTCGGATAGATTTGGCGATGGTGAAGGCTAACCTTTGCTTGTGCGTATAAACCGACTAGCCAAAGAAATGTTGGATTCTTGGTGGGGCAAAAATTATATCAATCCAGTTTTAATCTTCACAAGGAGGTCTGGGTCTAGGACTCTTAGCCAGCACAAATTTAGTTGGCTGATTTACTAGTCGGCTATTGTTAGATGGTCTGCAAGTATTAGTACCCCACCTTAATGATATCTTGCCTTTTCCATCTCTCTGGGCATGTATTAGGCAGTGCTTGTTTGGGATTTATGAGGAGTAAGAGGCTTTTCCCTTACTGGCTCTTGCAAAATATAGGAGATCTGGTGGCAAGTGGTGCCAGGTTTCGTCAGGATTTTTTTTTTATATTGGGCTATGAGGTATTCTGATAGACAATAATTCTATATTCTTTGAGGTCTCATTAGAGAGAAGAGTATTTATTTGGCATTCTTATCAACCAAGGTTGTGGGAGTTTTTTTATGTGTATTAGCACTTTCCCTTATTTGATGAGACGAGTACTTTTTTCTGGTATAATCCTCTCATATCTTACCAGTCACTTGACATCTTTTTTTTTTTGTTGATAAGTACCAGTGACTTAACATCTATCATCCCTTGAGTTTTCTTTACTTGTTTTGTTTCTGCTGCGCTATGTGTAACTTGGATTTCCTCTTTACTCTTTTTTCTTATGAACTTATAACAGAAGTGAGAGTGAACCATGTGCTGTTTGCCTATATACAAGGTAACTTTTACATCTTTTAAAGGAATAGAAGACATAATGCTCAATATAAGTCAAGATGGCCGTTAATACACATCAACTCTTCTAAGTTGTATGTATTACATATCTTCATATATTGGCTCTGAGACAATCCTATCTCTAGGACTTAGGCATAATATTTGAAAGTCCAATATGACTAAAACCACATACGAAGAATTAATGAATGATGAATCTAAGTACAAAACTCTTTAAGGTTCAAAAGAGCGTGTCAAGTATTTATACCCTCTTGAATTAACCACAAATAAACCCCGACTCCAGAAAAGATGGAAAAGGAAAAATCAGTCTTAACTGCAAATAACTGGAAGACACTGTAATACCATTTAGGCTTCGACTTATCATGGAAAATGCTTGGTAAGGTGCCCTTTAGATTGGGCAAATTCCAATTTATTTTCCTTTACATTCACCGTTCCGTGAGTTTCTTACAGCCACATGATTAGTGTTAGAGTTAGCTTATATTGTAATACAATCACTGTGCAAAAGTTTATGAATAAAATTTTCATCGATTAGCGGTGTAGAATCTTTTTTACATAAGCGACCTTTGGATCATGACGCGTGCCAACCGCATTCTTTGTCTTGATCTTTTTAGATTTTAGTTGGTCACGTTACCATGTATCGTGATCCAAAAGCCGCTTGTGTAAGAAAGATTCTACACTATTGGTGGATGAAAATATAATTCAAAGTTTATTATTAAAGGTTTGCAATATTAGGGTTTGTGCACATGTTTGTTAATGTTAAAACTATAAATGTAGACTTAAATTGATCTCAGCATGGATGTGTATTCTACACGAACAAACAGCTCAACATTAGGCTCGAGTTCAAGCATGTTCGATTCTGATAGGCTCGAGCTCGAACTCAAAAGAATTCTTATGCTGTTCAAGGTTCGGCTTGTTTGTTCGACAAGTTTTGTTCGCGAACGGCTTGTATGTCATTAACAACTCAACTTTATTAATATGATTTGATTTTTTAAAAATATTTTTGTATATCATTAGTATATAGTAATTGTATTGGTTTCATTGTATATACATTAAATATTGTTCTTTTGTAATGGTAATTGTATAACTAGTTGATCAAACTCAAGCTTTAGACTAAGAAACTATTTTTAATACACTAGTACCGGTATAGAATAAAAGCTCATACAAACACCCAAAAGAACTTCAATGTTGAATGAAATGGTTTAGAAACGCAGTTCCGATTTATAAGAGGGGATATTTGAGCAAAAAGGGCAAACACCATTCAGAAAGTAGAAAATGGCCCATTGGCTATATCTATGTGCCCATTTGTCCGCTAGTATTAGAAGAAATTTGGTTTTTCTGTAGATATATCTTTTTTTTTCAATAGGTTAGTATACTCTTACCTACTCTCAGATTTAAGGTCTTCTAGATTAACTTAGCTTCATTCGTAGATTTTAGTGTTTCTATTCTTTGAATTTGTTGAGGTAAATGTTCTGATGGTAATTTTTGTATTCTTTTTCCTGATATTCAGCTTTCGTGATGCTGGTGTCTAAAATTTGCTGTTTTATTTCAGGTTGTGTTTTACCCAGCTAAATCAGCCTCCCTCGTCGATATGCTCTTTAATTGTTGATTCTCAGTTTTGGCCTTAAATTGTACAGTGACAGTTAACGTTTTTTAAATGTAAAAGTTTAAGTGATGATGGAATTACGTTGTGAAAGTTATGGCAATTTTTGGAAATATTAATGTGATACATTGGGAGTGCTTTTGCTTTGGGTTGAATTAGATTTCAAAATCACAATTCTGTGAATTGTTATTATTTTTCTTCTTTTGGAAATACAGGTTGATTCAAGCGGACTGGACCACTTTATCCGTTTACCGACCCCACTCCCCCCCGACAGCTCAATGCCTTGTCTTGTGGGGGGTCCGTGGATAGGTACAATCGAAAAATACACTGAAATTTCATTCGATTCTAAAACAGTATCCCAATTTAAGGTTTGTGTCCATAATCATACCTAATATTGCAAATTATCCCATTTTGCACCTTAGTTTTAATGGGTGTTAGAAAACTAATAAAAGTTAGCATGTGCATCTCATATGTAGGGGTAATTTAGTTTTTTCATCAAAAAATTCTTTAATTCATCTTCTACACACATACAACACTATCCCAGAAGAAAAAAAAATCTCAAATCCCTGATTCAAAATATACATATTTTGTGTTTCTTGACTTAGAAACACATGCAATTACAGATGGTCCCCATCAAAAAGGGAAAACCTTTCCGTTTCGTGCCTTTCATGTCTGCTGCCCCCAAGCTTCCTCCACTGTTAAAACAGGAACTTGACTCGAAGGGAAAAAGATGTGCTTCCTACACTAGCCATGGCCCAGCAAGCGACGAATCTAATTGCCAATTTGTTTTCATAACTCACCCTAATTCCAAAGCCTCTCTCCTTCCCCATCCCCATCGACGTCCTCTTCAATCTCACAATTTCATAATTTCGGGACGACTCCTCCCCCTCTGGTCATCTTCGTCGATAAGAAAACATGCATCATTTATCAAGGCATGACTGATAAAAATGTTTGATGCTAGATTCGACGACGACCCACCAAAACCAACTATTCCGACGTCCCTCCCTATCGCCGCCAAACCCATGGTCGATTGTCAAGGTTTTTTTTTAATGTAATTTGTGTGTGGTTATTACTATTTGTGCTGATGTTGACAAAATTTGAATCACATTCCGGATTTTTGAACGATTAGTGATAAAAATTCAAATCAATTTTTCAATCCCTAGTTTTTCCCTAATTTTTGAGTTACCAGAACAAACCCTAAATTTTGTAATCTGATTTGAAAATGTCGTTGTTTGTTTTGCATCAAGAGATGAATTAAAGAAATTGTTTGATGAAAATGACTAAATTACTCCTGCATGTGAGATGCACATGCTAACTTTCTATTAGTTTTCTAATGCCTGTTAGGGCTAGGGTGCAAAATGAGACAATTTGCAATGTGAGGTATGATTATGACACAAACCTTAGGTTGGGTAACGTTTTGGGATTTGGTGAAAACTTCATGGTGTTTTTCGTATTTTGACCTAGAATCTAGTATCTACATAATCTTTTTGCGTTAGAGCACGAAACAACGGTGGATCAAATACCAAATCAAACGAAATCTTACCTTATAAAGGTATATCTAAATAAAATTTAATCTAATTCTTATTTGATTTAGTTTGATTTTAATCAATATAAGCTACAAATTAAAATCAAATAAAAAAATCAAAGCAATCGATTATGGTACAAAATGACTGTATTACCAACAAATGCTACAAAACGCAGTCATTTGGTAGCGGGAAAAAAAAAAAAAAGATTCTGGCCGACTACCAGAGCAGAAGGCCCTGCTACCGCCCTTTCCATGTGGTTTTATCTGACTGGATTGGGTTTTATTTACCCTATTGCCTTTCATGACCATTTTTTAGCCGAAAAATTATTATTTTTTAATATTTTTCTAAAACGACATTTAATATTTAATATTTCCAAGGCTTCCATATGATACTGGTATGTTCCGAAGAAAGAGATGTTTTATCCAGTTGACATCTCATTGACAGTTGACACCAAGAGTAAAGTAGCCCCAATTAATAGTTTTGAGACGCGTGGCAAAAGAAACCATGCGTGCATCCATAAGACCTTTCTCTCGCTCATTACGTGTTACTCCCTCAGTTCCGTGGAAATAAGTTAATTTTTTTTAATAAAATGACAGTTTTAATAATTTATTAATAATGAAATAATACTTTTATATTTTATTTATTAAATGACTCTTTAAGTGAAACAATTTAAAATAAAATAGTGGATTATTTGTTAGGAACATAGGGACTATATAAAGCCAGTGATGACATTATAAACTGTTAAAGTAAAACATTTCAAAATAGTACGGTATACTCTTGCCCAGATTAGTGGGAGTAATTGTCTTCTTTCTAAACTCTTTTTAAAAAAAATATTTTTACCATTTTAGCCTTAATTTTTTTTAACTGTTTCAATTATGGTCACATAGATGAAGACTAAAAATAAAAATATATATTATACCAATATTTTTAATAAAATCAATTAATATTTCTTAATCAGTATGCCTAGTTAAACATGAAGATTACTTGCGAATGAATGAAATGTGATTTACGAGTTTAAGCTTAGTAGTATTCATGTGAGTTTTAGTGTAAGTCTTGTTTGTTGATTTTAATTTTTAATGCAAATTTCAATACTTAAATATTGTTAAATTTGTAACAATTTGGAATGTCCACGTCATCATTTAAATAAATGACAAATTTGATTTGAAGATGTAAAAATTAATTGACCAAAAATGACAAACACATAATAATAATTTCAGTCAATTAATATTGCTTCTATTTGTTTTTAATTTGATTTGTTGTTTTAGGCATGTTCAGTTTTAAAGCTATAGGTTCTTGTTTATTTATCTGACTGGATTGGGTTTTACTTGACCATTGATTTGGGTTGTTTGATCCAAGATGTTGTTAATGCTCTTATAATTTATCATAAATTGGGAAACTGTTTTCTGCAAATTAAACTCTGGACATTTTGTTTGACTTGTACTAATTTATTATGATGGGGAAACCGTTTGGATTAATATATAATTTGTTTCTTGTTGAAACTTTCCTATAGTAGCTTTTCAACTCAACTTTGGATTTCATGTTAGTTCATGGTGGTGTTATCTTTGGAAGGAACGCTAAATTTTTTATCAAAAGACAAAATTACCCTCATAAATTTTAATGAAAATCTTTGTTGTTAATTTTATTGTTGAGTTGGAAATTGAACTAAAAACTAAATAATAAGAAGCTAAAATGTAGGGGGCAAATTGAAATTGTGGTTATCACCTTCACAAAACAAACCTAGCAACATGCTGTTTTGTTTCGGTCATTAACAAACTTTACAATTCTTTTTCTTCCATCAAAACCACCTACAAAACAGTAACTAGTATAGTGATATTTTCTATTCTTTTAATTCCTACAACTTCCAGCTCCTAATCAACTTTGAAACCCCACAATTTGAAAACTCAATTCATTTTTTTCTTGATTGTGAAAAGCTCAAGAACACACAGAGATGAATCTCAAAAGAACTCATTGTTGAAATCAAATTGCTCGAGCTTCATTCTTCTTGTCCACGCCGTGCAACCCACCAACTCTTTGTCGTAACTCGGACGCCTCTCTCCCTCTCCCTCTCCCTCGGCCTGGAGTCTGGCAGTTTAGTCTCCCAAAAGTAAGAAGAGGACGATGGCTCTTATACTCTACCCACCGCCCTTTGCTCTTCTCATCGGTCGATACCACCACTGTCGGATGAGCCATTTTTCCTTTTCTTACGTGGGACACGGATGCCATTGCCATTGAAAATCCCTAATGGGGGAGGGGGGAATTTGAGCAGGAAACAAACCCTAATTGAAATACTACCCTTGAGATTATGTGTGTGGTTCAATTCAACGGGAACGGGAACAGGAACAGGTGGGATGTAACCGACGGTAGGTCGACGAAGAATTGAGTAATGAAGTTACTGTTGGAGGAGACACTCTGTCACAATGGGATTGAAAATTGGACTTGGGTTAGGAGATTTTCTGTAGCAGTGGGATGGGTTGAGATTGGAATGGGGGAGGAGGCACTCGGTAGTCTCGGTTAACCGGGGTGGGGGGTTTTCCTTCAATTTTGTATTCTTTCTTTTTATATTATAAAATTGACAACAAAGATTTTCATTAATTTGGGAGGATAATTTTGTCTTTTTACAAAATATTTAACATTCCTTCCAAAGATAACGCTGCGAGGGAATCTCTTAAAGCTCAAAGTTAAGTTGAAGAACCACCATAAGAAATCTTCAACACTAGTTACCATATAAATCAGAATTGACAAGTTTAGGGACCAAATTATATATTAATCCAAACAGTTTCGGCAAATTAAACACACAATTACTAAAGTAAAATAGAAAAAGGAGGAAATATAATGTTGGGGTTTTGTAGGGGTGTAAGTGGTTTTGTTTGGTTTGATTTAGGCCAAAATCATGAACCTGCCCCTATTGGTTCCAATAATCTCAACCAAAGCGAATAGAACTTGGAACCGAACCACTTGATTTGGTGATTTATACAAATTCTTTTTGCTTGACCAACATTAAGAATAACAATAAAAATAAGATTTTAATTTGAAATTAACATCAAAATTAGAAAATACTTACGAAAAATAAATTATCACGAAAAAAACATTACAAATTCCAAGGCAAACACAAACAATAGAAAAAAAATAGTCAAACGATCAAGATTTTATTTGATTTAGTGTATATATATATATATATATATATATATATATATATATAATGATTAAATCAAAAGCTTAAATTATACGTATTCAATGATCTAAATGTTCATAATAATTAAACTCAGTTAATTAAACTCAGTTATGTAGTTCGGTGTTCTTACACCCCTACCGCGCAATATGATAATTTTAAAACAAACAAACTTGTGAAGTTGTATTCTTTTTATCGGAAAAGAAAACCCCATTGTTTTAGTGACAAGGATAAACAAGTATTATTAATCTCAAGATTATTAGCATTCCTCGCTATTAATCATCACTTGTATATCGGGGGTAGTTTTGAGATTATAAATGTTAATCACAATTTTTTTTAGTGAGGGCGCTAATAATACCACCCTCCTCCTTGATATTAATAATAAAGGGATAATGACTTTATCTAGATAACTCGTGCTATTAATCCCGACCACCTATTGGGTACCAAACATCAAATAACTCAACTTATTAATCCTATTTGACCTTAATCCTGACTACCAAACATCACCTTAATATAAGTGGTCCATACCTCAATTCCATCTTTATAATCACCCCCACCACGTGGTCATCCTGTATTGGCTTTGAAAGTGAATGACAGTGGAGTTTCACGTGAACAAAGGATAACACCGCTGGGACCCACAACAGAAAGTAAGTAACTTGCTTGCGTGGCCCATGCCCACGTCATAAAAGTTCAAACTCCAAAGAAAGATCACACGTCAGACCGAAAAGGCCCAATATAGATAACAAAAATGTAAAACCAGAGAAAAGCTTAAAAGTTGATGATGATGCATATCTATCTATCTATCCATCGACATTACCTACCATCCACCTCCCAATCCTCTCCATCCCTCCCGGCCCGGGTCTAACACATTGCTTACAATCGCAACAGGTTTTTCTTTCATAACAGTTTTACAGGTTTTGTTTTTAGTTTCTGTTTCTCTCTCTCTCTCTCTCTCTCTTTTTTTTTTTTTGATCACGAAGTTCTGATTCTTGAATAGCATCTCTTTTATATGTTTATGTGATCAGTGTTCACTTTGAGATAATTTGGGTATGATTAACAACTTGATTGATATTTTCTGGGTTTTTCTTTTTGTGTTATGACATGATAGTTGACTAGAGGAAGGGAAAACTCTTTCTTGTACAAGAAAATTTTAAAATGAGACACGTATTCGATACCGTATCGAGTTTTGATTTCAGTAGTTACTTTTAATCCTGCTTCTGAAGCCTATGGAACACTCGAGTCTGCTTGATAATTCTCACTTTTTAATGCCATCAAGATAGTTTGATCAACTTGGAAAAAGAATTTTCTGGTTTGATATAGGGTCTCAATACAGTTCCTCTGCTTTCTTAACATGATATTTTACGTTTTGTGTTTTTCAACATTAAGTACACATACTTTGAAATTGTAACAACTGTTTGATCCTTATTGTGACGTTGTTTATGTTTGCTTGGGATCATGGCTAATCTTTAAATGGATTTTGAACTTAAATCTCTGAAAATCATTGTTGCAGACCTTACATGCATCACCCATATGCTTGATCATCGTTATAGACTCCTCGACTCATCAGAATAACTGACATTCTGTAACACCATCAAACTTGAATGTACGGGACAATAAACTTTTGAGATTGTATATGATTGGGAAACAATTAAGAAGATGGAAAAAGTTTGTGAATTTTGTGCGACGGTGAGGTCAGTTATCTACTGCAAGGCAGATGCTGCACATCTTTGTCTGTCCTGTGATGCTAAAGTTCACTCAGCCAATCCTCTTTCAAGTCGGCATCCGAGAACACTTGTGTGTGAGTCTTGCAAATATCGCCCTACTTATGTTCGATGCTATGATCATCAGTTGTTTATGTGTCGTGGCTGTGACCAAAGCCAACATGGTTTCTCTTCTCAACATCGGAAACAAGTTATTAGTAGTTATATGGGTTGCCCTTCTGTTCAGGATTTAGTGATACTATGGGGTTTCGACCTTAATGATTTTGGTGCTAGTAAGAATCTTCATGATCAGTTTGTTTCCACTTCAAGTACATCTGTAAATGTAGGTGTCAGCAATTTAAGCTCTAGGAAGTCAACATTTGGTGCCGAATCTGAAGTGGGACCACGAAGTGGATATTTGAAGGTAGGCACTAAGAATTAAACCAAACAATTCTTATGCTGGTACATGTTTGCTTGGATTTTGATTGTTCATAAGCACTTGATACCCAGTTAGAGTAAGACTATCTTATCTGAATACCAAAGCTCTCAGTAGTTCTCAGTTGCTAGATTGCATTGCTTTGATTAATCTGAACTTATGAGTTTTCCATTACTTCTCTTTCACTAGATTGCAATGCATTGTTATATCAATTCATATTGCATTTCTTAATTAATAAAAAGTTAGATTATTTTGTCCTTTTCCATCAGCATTTTTTAAATCTCCTCTGTACATAGTGCTTTGGTGTTTTTCCGCATTTTATAGCAAAATCTTTACTGGTGCTTCGTATTTAAACACCCTAGACATCTTGAAATAATCACAAGAATCTTAACTTCCTCTATGATCCCATAATCTACATAATGCGAGTAGTCGTCATCATTTACATTAGAAAGTCTTGACCTACTACACTGTTAGAATGACAAAACCGCTTATCCTGCGTTATCGAATCTGTTTTTATGCATAAATGGGGTTTATTCTGAAACATGGACTTAAGGATTGATCATGTTTGACTTTAGTAAGAAAGGATTTTTGTAGACGGTCCACGGTTTGTTGAAGGATTATACATGGGCAGATGTGCAAGTGAAATGAATAAAGGGAGTTAATGGAGGTGAGAAAATGAAAAGGAGAGATGGGTTGAGTTTTCTGCTAGAAGAGGTTTGTTGAAGTTGTAAGCATTGAGTTTGTGGCTGTGGAGAGAGGCTTTATGCAATTATCCAGTTTAATGAGTACATTGTAACTCGTTTTGTGCAACCCATGTTAGCTTACTTGGGGAGTTTGGGACATGGGAAGTGGTTATAAAAAGGAACGACTTGAAGATTTTTTTCAGTGAGGTGGAGCTGGCGTTGAAGTCCTGAATACTAACAACTGACAAGCACTAGCAGGAAGATGTAATAGGGAATTTGATTTCTAATGCCTTGCTTCGGGAGAAAGGAATGGGTAGATATGAAAAACTGTAGTAGGACAATAGTTCGTGTGGACTGTGGAGTGTGCGTAAACATATTGGCCGCATAATGTTTTGGAGGTGGACTATTACTGCGTCACTTGGGGTTTCGAGAAGGAGAGTACTTTTGGTCAAAATTTATGTAAATCTGCATACTCAGTTAGCCAATGTAGGTTTTCTCTAAGTTAAAGAGTATTTCCCCCCCGCCCCTTCCCCACACACACACATCGTAGTTCTGCTTTGAGAGGTTGCAACTGTGAAACTCTTATAAATTATATAAATTACACAAAAAATTCGAGATCTATAATCAAATTCCGGATTCTTTACTTCATATTTCAATCACTGAAAAGTTGTTTTAGTTTATTTAATTTTTACAAATGCTAACAGCTGCTAAGGTGCTTCAATTTGCAGGCATTTAACAGTGGTAAACCAAAGGAAAATACTTCCTACATTGTGCAGCAGCTTCTTAACTTGAGAAAGCCTCAGCCCACAGAGGACTGTGAAACATTTTCTTTGATACGTCACCAAGAACAAACGGACATATCATCATCAAATTCAGATCCATTGAAGCTAGAGAACAATTTTGATCAGAATTTGCAACAATCCAATGGCCATGGTAATGATCTTCAGCACGTGGGCCAACCTCAGCATGAACTGCATCTTGAACCTTATTCGTTGCCACTTTCGCAACTGGATCAGTTGACATCTTCATCAGCTGATGGAAGCCCTTTGCACAGCGACTCCTTTTGGCAGTGTAAAAGTCCAGATCAAAGTGGCCAGGTTTGAAAATTCTCAATGCTAAGTTCTATTACATCTATCTTGTTTTTTTTTTCCTAATCATTACATATGTTATTGTTTCTTATGACATAAACAGCAAATAAACTTTTTTATATGATTACTAGTTGTATTAATTCACTTGACGACTACTGCGATGACTGCCTCGATGCCCCCCATGCCACTTTTATCAATCAAAGCATCTTGTTTGCCCTCAAACTTTACAACATAGGTTTTCTTTCTAGCTTTTGTCAAATAATGTTCTGTCCCCACAAGTTAGATGTAGATGTGTTTGCACCGCACCCAAATTTCACAGATGCAGGTTGAGGACAGTAGAGTTTAATATCGTACTCCCTAAACAATGATGAGGTAGCTTGGGACACAGTGATGCCATAAGATGATACGATTAACTCTTTAGGAACTACAAAGCCACTTGTCAATTGATATATTCACTCCCAATTCAGGAGAAAGGAAGCCGCCCAAGTTTCAGTAGTTTCAAGATCAATTTGAACAGAAAGACAGTGATTGAGTTTGGGCTATGCATTACTGAAACTAAGTTCCTACAGTTTTTACGTCAGTAATGAACAGTAGAAAACTTCTTGGAGCGCTAAACAGTATAAACTGGCTGAGTTCAGACCAACAGCTGAGAACTTGGTAGCGAGTGTTCCTATTTGTAATCGGGAGTCTGGGACCGGGAAACATTCTGAGTGAGTTGTACTGCTGGATTTGAGTATAGTGGATGCTTTGTTCTCATTTCGAAAACATTGTTTACTGATTTTTTTTTTGTCTCCGGTGGTAAACTATATGATCTTTACAATCTGCGTAGACCAGTCACAAAAGCTAATAGTTGGCGCGGCTAAATAGTAATTTACTGTTAGAAAAAACATCCGTGCTCTTTTCTTTTCCCCTTCCCTTGTGTACCAGGTCAAGTAAATCTGTTACACTTGAATGAGATGCAAACTTTTCATTCTTCTATATATCAGGGATGATACGTTTATTTATGTATTTGAAGAATTGTGTGCTTGAATTCTGCAGCTCTGGTCTCATAACATGCAAGACCTCGGAGTTTGTGAAGAGCTAGTTTTGGATGATTTGAATATACCTGATGTTGACCTGACATTCAGAAACTTTGAAGAACTCTTTCGAGGGGAGCAGGAGCAAACTGAGGATATGGGTACGGCATGTTCATCAATGGACACGAATACATCTCTGGATAGATCGTACCATCTCCATGCAACATCAGTTGAGGTACGTTTATCTTTATCCCTTCCTCATACTTCGTTTTGTGAGTTTATACCCATGATTTTAGCTTATAGTTGTTGATGATAGAAACCTCTTTTGGGAACACAGAAACCAAATTCAAAAGCTTGATATGGACTCGAGGAATATGATTATGATTGGATTACTTTGAAAAGTAGGATGTTATCATCCAACACATTCAAATACAACTGAAACTTAGTTTTCTGTTGTTATACATGAGGATTCAATTTATTGGAGATTCATGCATGTGTGTGTGTGTGTGTGTGCAAGCACTGGAAAGTGCATGGGAAGTTCTGAATAGGCACAATTCCAATTGGCTGCCAAAGAGAACTTCAATTCTCTCATCTAAGTAGTGTAAATTGTGTAATAGCCTACCTAACTTGTAAGAGCATATTTGTTACTTGCTGTGTCAGATTGTACGTCAACATAAATTGTTTACACATATTTTCAATGTTATTTTCTCTTTCTCTAGTCCATTTTGATTTTTCATGGCCGCAGGATACATCAATGGCTTCCTATGTTTCCATCACTCAGTCATCTCAGATAGACAAACACATGAGCCCACCCAAAAGAGCTCGTTTCTCTTCCAGAAGCAAGGACTATCCAAGCCAAATTAAACCATCTTATTCAGCGTTATCATTGTCTCTCTCGAGGCTCAGTGCTGAAAGCAGTGGTACTGATTACATGGATAGCGGACTTTCGACTCTTTTTGGACGCGAACCTTCATGTAAATCACCTGACCAAGTCACTGCACAAAAGGAAGCAAAAGGAAATATAATGACAACATACAAGGAGAAACAAAAGGATCAGAGGTATGTTACATCCGTGTTTGCTTAATCAGTAAATAGCTCTCTAATTGTATAATTTACCTTGTGATTTCAGGAACGATCATAACCCAGTTCAATGCGCATATCGGAGACCTAGATCTGATATAAGGAAACGAGCTAAATCCCAAATTTTGAAGATTGACGGCTATGAAGGGGATATTGCAAGAAGCTACTGAAGTGAAGTGACTATCTTACAATTTTGCTTCTTGTTATGACTAAATTCATTTATTCTTTTCTTTCGGTCCCTAATATGTACAGCCTATATGGTTTCTAGTTCAAACAGATCGGCATGAACTATATATTAATTCTCGGGGCTTCATTTTACAAAAAAGGAAAAGAAAAGGTTGGTATAAGTAATAGTACGTACTAAGTAGATTTGAGTGTACATTATGTTTAAGGTTAATAGCTTCTTTAAGGATGATATAATTCATATGTACATTTTGGTCTTTGTGTGTGTGTGGGACATTGTTGCTTTGTTTTATAAAGTAAAGTGAGTTGAGAAGTAAAATGTGGGCTTAGCTTAACAACCTTGACAAAAAAACAAAAAGATTAGGATTAGCTGGGCATGATTTGTTTATCCACCAACACCAATCAATGGGGTTTAGAATTGATGGGAGAGCAATAACAACCTATAAACAAACTAGTTTGTTAAGAGTTGTAATTATGAAGCAAACTACCCAAATAAAACATCATGGCTCCCTCTGATCATATGCCATATTCCTTGTCTAGACTTGACAAGCACAATCCAAAACCCGTTAATCTACCAAACCCGATCTAAAAATTATCCGATAGAACTCAATCCGTTAATATTTTTGGGTCAAAACAAGTAACGCGTTTAAACCCAAAAATATTAACGGTTTGAGTCAGATCAGGTTAAAACGAGCCGAAACCATTGCCCATTTTGACCTGATAGTTTTTACTCTATAAAAGTATAGATTTTTTTTGTGGAAAATCCGGATCGACCCGATTTAACAAAACACATTTTAATCGGTTTGTTATATGAGTTCTAACTCGTTTCCACTCATTATCCGTCTCAACTCAACTCAACTCATATCCGACCCAACTCACTAATTGTCAAGCTTACTCCTGGCATAACAATTTTATTACTGTGTAATACTCCATAATGTTCTTTATTATCCGATGGAATATGGGGTGTTAGGTTATCACTTATCATTGAGATTCGTGTGAGCGAGCATCTTCAATCTTCACACATGCACTGGAATATAAGTGTTCGTTCGTGTCGCATCCGTACTTGTTTTGCTCTTTTGGTAAAGAAAATTGAACACCCAAAACCATGACATGACACAAAGCTTCAAAACTAAGCAACATTTAAGTTTTCTTGGCACTTCCTAACTATCTCAACCTTTTTCTCATTTCGTACAAATACCTTATGACTTACTCTAACTAGAAAAGAGAAATTTATTATTACTGTATTAGGAAGTAACAAAAATAATTGGTTAGATTGCATTATGATTGTAAAGGTTTAAGTAAACGTGGGATGGAATCGAAGTTCAGACCTTATATTTTATAAAGTCTCAGTTCTATTATTGGACCACCTCTTATGGGACAATTTGAACCTTCTCTCTAGTTGATCATATCATTTGTTTTATGTTATATCTCTTTTATTTTCCCTTCAATCGTTACAAAGTTTAACACAATTTCAAAACCTTAAAATAATTCCAAAACAAACCCGGGCAATTACCTTTCCAGCTATTCTTCATGCAAGATTTAAAGACTTTGATTTTTAACTTTCTCTTTCTTTCTATCTCTATTATATTTGGGTAATGCTAGGGCCACTCTAATAGCACTCAATTTTGAGTACCAAATGATGTGGCATCTTATGTGTCATATTGTTAACATAACTTTTTAACTTATAGTGGAGCTAAAATGCCAAATAAAATGACACATTGAAACCACATCATTTGGTCAAATTTCTTTCTTATCATAAAGATACTCATTATATTTTTCTGCGATCATTACAAAATAAAAATCGAAAACCTTAACTTCTCCATATCAAACACACCTTTCATGTTTTGTTATATTTGCAAGGATTAATTCTTGCAAAAGTACACAAGCATAATTAGGTAAAAGTTAAAACTAACAATGCACTTGCCAAAGATTCATTTATAAAAGATTTGACAAACATGCATGTGAAAGTACACTTAAATTTTTGTTTTCAGATTTTGTTAGTATTGTGTTTTACTATGGCATTTGAAATCCTTATAAAGGAAGGTAAAAAAGATAAATAGAATCTTAAAGTTAGAGAGGTTAGTTGAAGTTTGTCCAAATGTCATATATAATGATAATGTCTCCCTCTCAACTGAAGAGGTACATTTTTAATAAATATTTTTTGGATTATTTGATAAATATTTGAACGGATATTATATTTAGCATATTTTTATTTAGATAATATGAAATATATAAAAATCTGAAAACTACACTAAAAGTACAACAAATCACAAGTACATTAATTTTTTTAATATTAAACTTTTGTAAATTATCAATCCCAAAAATTAGTCAATTTGATCCAAAAAAATAATAATAATCAAATGTACATGTACTATTGAAACGAAAGAAATCTGTTACTTAGTCAATTTTGAAAATCATTTTCACTAAGTGGCGGCTTATAAACTTTTATTATTGGATTGTTAATGTCAATAAAGAAAAAGAGAAGCCGATCAAAGTCCAAGGATACCCGGTGTGAATATCATTGAGAGGCTTTGTGTCAATACTTCATTTCAGAATATTAATAAAATATTGACAAGAGCCTCCTTGGTCAATGATTTTCACACAGGGTATCTGTTAAGGATGACAATCTGAATTGCAGTTACAAACTGAGGCATGGGATGGAAGTGAGGGCTGATGCCAAATATGGAGAACTGAATTTCAAACTGAAGAGTTTCTTGAAATCCATTGCATTGCAAAGTACAAGTGGCTGGTTGTAATTTTCTTTAGTCCTGTAGGGGGTTAGTTGTAATTACAGATTGTTGATAGTTAGGGCCGTTTGTTATGTTCTGTTATTCTGTTCAAATGTGAACAGCCTTCATCATTGTAACGGCTATCTTCTGATACATATATATATATATATATATATGAATAATACACAAGAGAGCAATCATGTTTCCGATTGCCCATCTCTTCCTTCCTACTTTCTTGTCATGGTATCAGAGCGATAGATCATCCACCCACAATCACCAATTCTTCTCCTTCCCTGAAACCCTAAACAATGGCAGAAGAAAAATTAGCCACCCAAATCGACCAATCCAGTTCGAAAAACAAAGGGGTTTCCATGGAAATTGGAATTGACTCCAACATGCATCCGTTATATCTACACAACAACGATCATCCAGGATTAGTTCTCATCGCTACAAAACTCACAGGAAGTGAAAATTACAACTCATGGAAGAGGTCTCTCGAGATTGCATTATCGACAAAGAACAAGATTATGATCTTGAATTGCACCTTTCTACCACCGGAAAGGGAAGATCTTCTTTTTCCCTTATGGGCCAGAGCAAATGACATGGTCATTTCTTGGATCTTCAATACGGTCACAGAAGAAATCAGTAACAGCCTGAAATTTGTGATTGATGCCAATTCAGTCTGGAAAGAGCTTGCAGAAAGATTCTCCAATATTGATGGACATAGGGCATTCCAGTTGCAAAAAGAATTGCATAGACTTGAACAAGGTACAGCCTCTGTCGAATTTTATTTTCATAAAATGAAAGGCTATTGGGATGAAAATGCAGCCTTAGATCCCATTACTGTCTGTAAGTGTCCATGTACTTGTGGTTCTGCCAAGATTCAAGAATCAAGAGATCAAAGAATTAAATTGATGCAGTTCTTGATGGGGTTGCATGAAAGCTATATGAACACAAAAGGACAAATGCTGAGAATGAAGCCTTTGCCCACTATTTCTGAAGCCTACTACATAATTAGGCAGTGAAGAGACACAAAGACAAGGATATGTGCCTGAGTTTGGTTCTATTGCAACCAACATTAACCAATTGGGACAATCTTAGATCATGCCAGATAGATTCACTGTTGGGCCCTCTCAAAGCAAGACAGGATACACTAGAACCCCTTTTAAGAAGGGAATTTTCTGCAACTACTGTAATAGGGAAGGACATGTCAAGGAAGAATGTTATAGACTGAAGGGCTTTCCAATTGGGCATCCTGGAAATCCCAATCATCCAGCACACAAACCCAAGACTAATACTGGAAATAGACAAGTTGGGAAAGGTCAAGGGAATCAGGTTAAGTCATCAAGCTCCAGGGTCATGCATGTTCAGGCTACATCTGTTGGAAATGCAGAAAATAATGACAAGGATGGATTGGGAGTGTCCAAGATTGATCAACTACAGGAGCAAATAAACTAAGTCATGGCCATGCTAAAAGCCAAAGACTGTCCTGAAGATCATAATGCTGGTCAAAGTGGAAACAAATTTGTTGGTATGACACACATGGCAGGTACTTCTATTGCCAACCATCAGTCTAAACTTTATCATGCTTTGCATACCTAGATTATTGACACAGGTGCCACTGACCATATATGCACATCATTATCTGTCATGCATGATGTAGAAGTTACAAATCATCCTATTTTTCTATCTCTGCCTAATGGTGCTAAAGTAAAAGTCACTCACATAGGAAAGGCTTATATTAATCCTCAGCTTACATTGGAAAATGTGTTTTATATACCTGATTTTCAGTAAAACCTTTTGTCTGTGTCCAAACTAACTATGCAAACAAGATGTCACACACTCATCATTGGAACACAATGCCTTTTCCAGGACCTTCAGATGACCAGGACCATAGCTATTGGTGATATGAGTGATGGATTATATCTTCTCAAGGCAGAACAATTTCCAGACTCTAAACATGTTTGCACTAATGCTTCTAGACACAAAGACATTGTTAGCTGGCACCAGAGACTTGGACACACTTCCTTAAGTACTCTAAAAAATATTGTTGGTTTGAATTCCCTTTGTAAGCATAAAAATCTTGACATTCAAAGAATTTTATCTTGTGATATTTGTCCCCTTGCTAAACAGCACAAACTGCCATTTATGTTGACAAATATTAAAAGTAAAGCTTGTTTTGATCTCATACACTGTGACTTGTGGGGGCCATATAGGAAAACTACCATGAATGGTTGTAGATATTTCTTGATTATTGTAGATGATTTTTCAAGGGGGGTATGGACTTTCCTCATGTCCACTAAAGCTCATGTGTTTTCATTATTAAAATAGTTCAATGCCTATGTTCAAAATCATTTCAAGACCAATATTAAATTCTGTAGAACTGATCATGGGACTGAATTCTATAACACTGAAGTTATACCTTACCTTGCTAGCCTAGGCATTCTGCACCAAAGCTCATGTGTTGATACTCCCCAACAGAATGGGGTTGTTGAAAGAAAGCACCAGCGCCTTTTAGACATGTCTAGAGCTATTAGGTTCCAGTCAGGTCTCCCTATCCATTTTTGGGGATATTGTCTTTTGGCTGCCACCCACATTATAAACAGAATCCCAACTGCAGCTCTGAGGTTTAAATCCCCATATGAAGTCCTCTATACCACCAAACCTTCTTATGATCATTTGAGAGTCATAGGCTATTTAGCTTATGCTTCCACCCATCCTAATGATAAGTTTGCTCCTAGGGCTGTGAAGTGTGTCCATTTAGGGTACCTTGCAGGACAGAAGGGATATGTTCTGTACAACCTTGAAACCAAGAAAATCTTCATTAGCAGGCATGTCATTTTCCATGAATCCATTTTCCCTTTCATTAACAAAGAATATGTGAAACCTGATCAAATCTCTGATCATCCTGAGATAGACATTAACCTTTTTCATGATAATACACCAGAAAGTAGTAGTAGCACTAATCCTAATCTTAATGAATTTAAAGATCTCCATGACCCTGTTAACATAAGAGATGATGCCAAATCTGATGACCATGCAGATGTTAGAAAAGATGCCAACCCTCAAGTTCCTAGTAGGGTTTCAACAAGAGTCAAATATCCCTCTGTCAAGTTAAAGGATTACATTGTTTCATCTGTTTTTACCAAACCTGTACATTACTTTAATCAATACAATATGCAGCAATGTTGTGTCAATTCTATAATGCTTGTACAAGAGCCTCAATCCTACCATGAAGCTACACAAAGTAATGATTGGGTTGAAGCCATGAATAAAGAAATTGCAGCCCTAGAATCAAATCAAACATGGGACATAGTGAATCTGCCCCAAGGAAAGAAGGCCATAGGATGCAGATGGATCTACAAGGTAAAATATAATTCAGATGGCAGTGTGGAGAGGCTCAAAGCAAGATTGGTTGCCAAGGGTTACAGCCAAAGAGAAGGGATTGATTATTCAGAAACCTTTGCCCCTGTGGCCAAAATGGTAACTGTAAGGGCTATTCTAGCTTTTTGCACGCATTTAAATGGGAAGTTCATCAACTAGATGTGAATAATGCATTCTTACATGGTGACCTGGAAGAGGATGTCTATATGCAATTGCCATTAGGGTACAAGTCACATGTGAAACCAAACAGTGTTTGTCTGTTAAAGAAATCACTGTATGGAGTAAAACAGGCATCCAGGCAGTGGTTTTCAAAGCTCACTGAAGTTCTTCTAAGTCTTGGCTATACACAATCCCTAGCAGACTACTCCTTGTTCACTTTGAAAGAAGGTACAAAGTTCACAAGTGTACTAGTATATGTTGATGATGTACTGGTGGCAGGTAATGACTTAGACAACATTGCTTCTTTGAAGAATCTGCTGCATGAAAAATTTAGCATCAAGGATTTGGGACATGTGAAATACTATTTAGGTATAGAAGTGATGAGATCTATGGATGGTTTTCATCTTAGCGAGAAGAGATATGCCTTGGAGTTAATTGAGGCTGCAGGGTTGTTAAATACCAAACCATTCACCATTCCTTTTGACCCTAATAAGAAACTCCTACAAAATGAAGGGAATCTTCTTGTTAATCCTACAGAATACAGGCAACTGGTTGGAAAACTCATTTATCTTACTGTGACCAGACCAGACTTGGCATTTGCAGCTCAGTGTTTAAGCCAGTTTGTACAAAATCCAAGGGATACTCATCTGAAGGCCTTGCATAGAGTTCTTAGGTATGTTAAGGCTTCACCAGAACAAAGGATATACTTGCCTTCAGCTAATCATCTTCAACTTCAGGGATTTTGTGACAGTGATTGGGGAGGGAATCCTAATGACAGAAAGTCCATAACACAAAGTATGATCTTCAGATGATGCCGAAACTCTCTGATTTCATGGCACTCTAAGAAGCAATCTGTAGTTTCTAGATCATCTACAGAATCAGAGTATAGGGCATTGGCTACAGCCAGTTGTGAAGTGATTTGGTTGACCAGCTTGTTGAAGGATCTGGAAGTCAAGCTGCCAAAACCTGTAACCATCTACTGTGACAGCTCATCTGCCATAGCAGTGGCCAACAATCCAATGTATCATGCTAGAACCAAACACAAAGAGTTGGACTGCCATTTCATTAGAGAAAAGATTTCTAGTGGTCTGATCTGTTTGCAGCATATTCCTACTAAAGCCCAAATTGCAGACATATTTACCAAATTTCTGGGAAGAGCATTGCACTAGAGATTCCTTTCCAAGTTGGGAGTAGTAAGCATTCACCTACCCTCAACTTGTGGGGAGGGTGTTAAGGATGGCAATCTGAATTGCAGTTACAAACTGAGGCATGGGATGGAAGTGAGGGCTGATGCCAAATATGGAGAACTGAACTTCAAACTGAAGAGTTTCTTGAAATCTATTGCATTGCAAAGTACAAGTGGCTGGTTGTAATTTTCTTTAGTCCTGTAGGGGGTTAGTTGTAATTACAGATTGTTGATAGTTAGGGTCGTTTGTTATGTTCTGTTATTCTGTTCAAATGTGAACAACCTTCATCATTGTAACGGCTATCTTCTGATACATATATATATGAATAATACATAAGAGAGCAATCATGTTTCCGATTGCTCATCTTTTCCTTCCTACTTTCTTGTCTATCCTTGGACTTTGGTCAGGTTTTCTTCTTCTTTATTAACAATAACGTCGATGTTTAAAATAAATTCTCATGGATACATTTTACCATTTGGGACAATTGTCATGCTCACTAAATAGAGTTGATGTGCTATTTTGGGACAACAGTCATATATTATAATTATAAATTATTTAAGTGTGCATGTAAATTCTTTTAACCCCTCCCCCCCCTTTATACTATTATGAACAAAAAATATATTTGAGTAGGTCTCATTTAAAACGATCTTATCGATCTTAATTTGTAAGATGATCTTACGAATTTTAATTTGTAAGACGAAACTACCCATGTTAATTGCAATGCCACCCTTCAACTTTTAAAAATTATAGCATCACCCCTCAGATTTTATATATGAAAATCGTCAACTTTTTTTATCTTAAATGCGTCACTTTTGTCTTTAAATGTATCACTTATACCTTTAAATATGTCATTTTTACCTTCAAATGTGTCACTTTTAAGCTATTAATGTGTAAGTCAATAATCATTACGTATGAAAGTGTCTTTTTTTTTTGCATTTAAATTAAATGTGTCATTTTTGTCTTTAAATATCACTTTTAGTTTCTTAATTGTAAGTCATTATATAAGAAAGTGTGTCACTTTTGTTTGTGTCACATTTACCTTTAAATGTATCACTTTTAGTCCCTTAATATGTAAGTCAATATGTATGTATGTCACTTTTGTCTTTAAATATCACTTTTATCTTTAAATATGTCACTTTTGTCTTTAAATGTGTCGCTCTTGGTTTATTAACATATAAGTCATTATAAATAAAAATGTGTCGTTTTACCTTTAAATATAATACTTTTGTCTTTAAATGAGTTCATTAAAGTCTTAAGTTAATTTAAGACTAAAATGAGATGTTCTGACACTTAAGGACTTTGACAGCCAAGTTTGGAAATAGGAGGGTACCAGAGCACGTTGTGGAAGAAGAAGAAGGGCACTGAAGCTATTTCGAAGCCAACTTCACTAATGCAGAGGCATGCTCAGCGTGCCACGTTGCCTCTCTAAAAGTTAGACCCGTGAACCTCTATTTGGGTGATCCGCGCTTCTTTGTCCGGATCCAGCTAATTTTACCCACTTTCCAGACTTTTTTTTTCCTTCACATTTTGACTCATTTTATTATCAATAGTGTTAGGTTTACCACTAATTATACCACTATTGTTACCACTAAGCCTTATTTGATTAGTTGGGTAACATGCATTCTTCTTTGATTAGTTGTCGGCTCCAAAAGCCTCATTTTTTCTCATCTTTTGGGATTTATTTTACTAATTGAGGATCCGTAGGACGATCTTACACGATTTTTTGTCAAATTATTTTACTTTTCCCGGGAAAATCTTAGCTACAAGAGGGGGAGATTTTATTAGCGAATAGCTAATTTTCTTAAGGGACGGAGTTCGTAAAACAAGTTAAACTAGTAGAAGCACATACCGTAATGTATATTTTAGATGATTGACTACCGGTGTTTTAAGGATTTTTTAAAATTAAGAAATTGCGAAGTGTATCTTTTCTATTGAGACAGAGGGAGAAATACAATACAAGTATTCCCACATTAAAGTAAGTTAGACTATTCTTTTTCTTTTTTTTTTAATATTGTTTTTTTAAAAAATTTTTCCTCCTAAGGAGGACATGGGAATGGATCGAACCTGAGACCTTTTTTTTTTTTTTTTTTTAAAAGGTTGGAGGGGACATAGACCGTACCCCAACCCTTAATTTTTTTAAATTATATTTAATGCCTTGAAAGGCTACAATTATATATATATGATGCCTTTGGTATGGCTCGAACAATTGGTGCCTCTGGGGAGGCTTTTGAACACCCGACCTCTCGGTTGAGAGTAGTTAAGTCCCAGGGTGCCTTTGGTAGGGCTTGAATACTCAACCTCTCCGTTAAGATAGGTGAGTAGCTAAATGGAGCCTTTGGATAAGGCTTTAACAACAACGATGCCTCTGAAGAGGCTTGAACACCCGACCTCTCTACTGAGAGTTGTAAAGTCCAGGGTGTCTCTAGTGAGACTCGAACACCCAACCTCTCCGTTAGGAGAAGTGAGCAGTACCAGTTGAGCTAGAGCTCGTTGGTCGAACCTGAGACCTCACAGGTTGTAAAGCCTCATGTCTACCACTGGGCCACCCCCTTAGGGGCGAAGTTAGACTATTCACTTTTGAGAATTTTCAAGAAGTATTCAATTCATATATTCTCATTTTAGGATAAAGGACGTAGCATTTTTGTATCTTTTTGTCATCGACCTAATATAACATTATTATTATTGTCAAAAAGTTTTCTAAACTAATTATATATATAATCTTATGGTAAAAACGTAGTAAAAACAGTTTTACGTGTATTTTTTGTAAGACGGATATCTATAGTTCAACTCATCGTGTGTTGGTGGACTGAGTTAAGAGATGACAGAGTTTTGTCTTATGTATTAGAATATATAAAAGAGTCTTACATGAGATCTACTATAATATTCTTCTTAAATACTACTTTTTATTCACCTAAAGAGTTCATGTTTGAAAATTTTAATATTTATATGACCAACAGAATTGCAAAAAAAAGAACCTGTCATATTTCATGTTTTACACGCTAAACCTCATGTTTCTAAATTCGACAACTAAAATCTCCACCTATATATATTTTTCAATGGAAACCTTTCGTCTGTTAGTCTAGAAGACGGAATGCTGACTCGACTGCTCACATGTCAGCTGACATGTCTTCGGCGGGAGTTTTTCCAACAATTTTCCCTCATTCCAATACATTTCTTTGCAATATAAACCCTGTCCAAATAATATGTTTGCAAATTTAATTGTTTTTTTTTTAAAAGTGTTAAATGAAGGAATTACATGTATGAAAACAAGATGAGAGAAATTGTTGAAAAAAAGTTAAATTTGCAAACCTATTATTTGGACAGAGTTTATATTGCAAACAAGAAGTGTTTGCAATTTTGTTGATTTTATAAGTGAGACAAAATGTTTAATTTGTAAAATTATTATTTGGACAGAGTTTATAATGGAACCAAATTTATTGAAATGGAGGAAAATCGTTGAAAAATATTAAATTTGCAAACCTATTATTTGGACATGGTTTATATTGCAAAGAAATGTATTAGAATGAGAGGAAATCGTTAGAAAAACTCCCACCGAAGACACATCAGCCGCCACGTGAGCAGCCGAGTCAGCATTCTGTTTTCTAGGCTAACGCCTAATAGACGGAAGGTTTACATTGGAAAAAAAATAAATGGAGGTTTAAATTGTCGAATTTGAAAACATGAGGTTTAGAGTGCAAAACGTGAAATAAGACATGATTTTTTTTTTTTTTTTTGCAATTCTCTCTTATCTATATTATAATAGTCATGAGTCTATTGATAGAGGCTATTCGACGGATGTGAATGAATCTTTTCACAAGATCCAATAGACACAGGTCAATTACAAATAATCTCTTATAAACCACTTTCAATTATAATTCAAGTTTGAATTGCTCCCCTCAACTGACACTTGAAGGAATATACACCCTCAATTATAACATTTTATTAAATATTTCTCAACTATAACTTTTTCTTATATCACACATTTTATTTAGATATTATCGTTTCAATTGACATAATTATACGCTATACTCGAATCGTGCCATAGGCACGACACCGGCCATCTACTATGCTATATAACTAACATGAGAATTAGTTATAATTACAATAGATGTGAATGAATCTTTTCACAAGATCCACATGGGTCAATTACAAATAATCTTTTATAAACCACCTTCAATTATAATTCAAGTTTGAATTGCGCTCCTCAACTGACACTTGAAGCAATATACACCATCAACTATAACATTTTCTTAAATATTTCTCAACTATAGTTTTTTCTTATATCACACCTTCTATTTAGACACTATTGTTTCAATTGACGTAATTATACGCTATACTCGAATCGTGCCATAGGTACGGGCACAGGCCATCTAGTATGATATATATAACTAACATGAGAATTAGTCATAATTACAATAATATTTTAATATAATCAATATATTAATATCAAATGTGGAAATTATAGTTGAAATATTTTAGAAATCGTAAACATAAAAATAAAATTTCTCATTTCTTTTCCATTTCGAGTTAGTTGTATTTGTTGTTTTTCATGTGTTTGGATACATTGATTAAATTTGAAACTTGATAAAGTAAACTTTCAAAGGTGTGAACTAAGTATGTTGGACTTCTTAGTGTTAGTTACATGTGCATGTTTTTTCATATTCTAAGACGCATTTAATATCTTTAGTTACTTTAATGTACTCCCTTTGGATCTATATATAAGCAAAAAAATATCAAATTTTGGTAGACTTAAATATAAGCAAAAATCACCATATTAAACTTTACTCACAACTTCCAAGAAGTTTAGTACCAAAAATACCCCTTGTTAATTCTTTTGTTTTTCAAGATGTGTGCACATTCCCTATACACAAAAAGCCACTAATTATAAAATGAGTTATAATGAATTAATGACAATAAGTTAATATTGCATTAATTGTCATCAGTTTTGAGTGGGATATTTAAGGGTATTTTAGTAAGTATAATTTTATTTTATATAAAATCAAAACAATTTAACTTATTTTCTTAATCTGTGTAAAATCGATTAGTTTTGCATATATATACGTCTGAAAAGAGTAATTATATTATTGGTATATAAAAATGGCTTTCTATTTTTTTCATTTTTAAGGAGATTTTACTACTTTTAAACTCCCAACGTTTTATATATATATATGTATATATATTGGAAAAGAAAAAGAGCATTTTAGTCTATGTTGGACAAGAACGACTGATCAGACAATCAGGATGTGACTGTGACCAATAGTTTCCCGCTCAAACTTAACCCCTCTCTCTCTCTCTCTCTCCAACGATTTTCCAAACCCCCCAACCCAGCTCCTGTGTATTGACAAGAATACCCTCGATACGGAGCATGAAAATATAATTGTCTGAGGACAAGTTTAGGTCATTTGCCTCGTCGCTCCCCAACTGTGAAACTCCAAATTCTGTTACGTAGCTGAAATGTGTGTATGTGTGTGTGTATAATCATAACGGTTTAAGATTCTCCCACCTAGCGAACAGTATGTTACTTTTCCTCCCCCCTTCGCTCTCACTGTATGTAAATAAAAACCACTCTTCGTCTCCTTTCCTCTAACCTCTCTCTCTCTCTATAGCGCAACAAAATCAACAGACGATGAGCCTTTAGAAGACTCCACGGTTTTTATTGCTGGTTCAGGATCGACCTTTCCGTCAATCTTTACCGAACTTATCAATTGTAAGCGATACAAGTATATATATATATTATATTCATATTGAATATAAACAACGGCATTAGTTAAATGATCGATAATGATGAATGAAGAATCATCCATTTCTGCATTTATTTTCTATACTCAAATCAGAAAACAATTTCATCTAATTTTTCTCGAATTTTTAATTGAACTTCAACTCTGAAATGTTATTGATTTTCGTACTCTATTTGCAATTTCAATAAAATATATTCACGTTTCCCATTGAGCTGTGTGCCGTAGTGATTTTACATCAGAAGTTTGACGAATTGATTGTCAAATTCATGTTTTTGTGATTCTAGAATACAGCGAGATTCGTATTTACAAATGCAGAATTACACCTCAACTAGCTATGGCGGTGCCACCGATTGTATTGCGTCTCCGTTTCTCGATCAGTCCGACGGCTATGATTACACCTCTCTCTATTCCATTTTCCCCACCGATCGATCTCTTTTCTCACTCGCACCTTCCGCTAACTCCAACGCGAACAACAACACCGACGAAGTTCCTATCTTCGTCGATCACAACCAGTTTCTCGATCTCGCACCGTTTCAAGACCTCATCGGCCGCCGCCACTGGTGTCTATCTCAGCTTCGGAACACCGCCAAGGAAGCCGAAGCGCTCCGTCAAGAGAACATAAATCTCCAAATGACTAACGCTGAATTAAACAGGCGGTTGAGCCTATTGCGTCTAGGCCACTACTTTGCGCCTCCGTCTTCCTCTACACTGCCGTCGTCTTTTGTAAGTGATAAATTTCGCCGGATGAAGATTGGTGAGACAGCGGCGAGTGAAAGACGCGCGTGGAATGAGGAAAGGGCCGCGGCGAGTGCGGTCTTTAACGACCCGGTAGAAAGGACGGGCGGTGAACGGGTTAAGTTGCCGAAGAGTATTTCAATCCGGTCGAATGGATACTTGAAGACGGTTCAAGGCTGTGGGACCAGTGGAGCTCGGGTTCTTGTACCGAATCGGGTTAAACCTGCTACAGAAGCGGTAACACTAAAACCTTTGTCTTATTTACCCAAATGCCATTGATTGCTACTGCTTAAATTAATTTTTACTTATTAATGTAATTTTATGTCAACAAATATGTATTTTGGCCAAAGTTTTATGCTTGTCAATTGTCAATTGTTAGTATGATTTCCTCGGTCCAAATTATAGAGGTATACTAATAACATTTAATTATTTTAGTTAACTTGTTTGTTTAGCTACAATTTCAAGTTGACATAATTATTCTTAACAAATGCAATCATAGTACTATTGTGGTTTTGCCTCCACCTAGTTTCTAAGGCTTTGTAAGGTATTGGACTTATCAAATACCATCCTAATACTATTTTGGAATCTTTAAGTGAGAGAATGCATGTTCAATGGCCTAAAGGGTATAAAATCATCTAACTTCTTGATTATTAGATATGATTTATATTCTTGTATGAATTTTCTTGACTATAAATTGTTTATTGGTTTCAAGTTGACATAATTTCTATTTGACATAATTTCAAGTTGACATAATTTCTATTTGAAGCCACATACTTCCCCATTTCTCAAACGTAGTTTTTTTTTTTTTTTGGAGGTGGGGGTGGGGGTGGGGGAGCTTAAAAAAAAAAGAAAAGGTTCACGTAACATCCTTTCTCTTATGTAAATATATAGACGTTTTCTAGCCTTTGCTCATTTTTTAACTACTAGTGTACACTCTCGTGTTATAGGCACGGTGTCGGTATGAGATAAGTTTAATGAATGGTCGGGATAAACAAAACTTATAACTGACGGGGTAATTCAAACAAAACCAACAAAACCAACAACTGAAGGTTTTATATGTAATTGTAGAGGGATAATTCAAACATTACTCATAACTGAGGGGTTCATTTATAACTCACATACTTATGAATCAATCTAGAACGTCAGTTGTGTTTAGCACAATTAGATCAGGACCGTCAGTTAGACACTGAGCTGTTTTATATAATAGATTATACATCAAAGACTAGTTGCTAAACGAAAAGACTAAAAAAACTTATTTTTTAGGATTATTATTATTTGTAGCATTTGCTTTAATTCACGAGATTCACAAGACTTCTTTCTTTTCAAACTTTTAAATGTAAAAAATAAACAGTTAACAATGCACGATTAGTGATAAAAGAGTCAATTAACATTTCTTCATTTGTATGCCTAATTGAAGGGGACTCCTTAATTTTCTTACTCATGGTATGTTTTGGCATGTTGAGTGTGTAATACTCTCTTCTTTCAATCCCACAATGGGTATTGACCCCTTTACAGTTTTTTCAAAGAAAGTTGATTTTCGTCATTTTAGTAATACATATACATGAAAGTCCCTAGCGTTCACATGAGAGTATTACAAGTCCATATTGATCTATCATAGATATTAAAAGTAAGTTTAGTAACTTTGTAGGAAAATAGGCACTAATTTTTGGACAATTGTTTTTTTTTCAAAAAGGGATGATCAATTTGACGTGACATGACAAAGTGAAAGAGCCTACATAACATCTCTGCATGAACGAATGTAGCTGTGGGTTTTACTTTAATCAAAAACTTTAGAAGATTGTTCATCAATATTCATACTGTTTGTGTCTTCATACAACCTTTAATAGGTTAAAACCTAATTCTATAATGTAATGCTGTATATTAAGACTTAAGAGCACCCTTTTCATGTGAGAAAAACACAAGTTGAAATTCAATGATGGTAATGCTATCATGTAATTGTTTACATAAATACTGACTTGTAGTTGTAGTATAGGATATTATGGATTTTGCTACCTGATTTTTACTTTCTTAATGGTAGCAACCATTAGTGGTTTGTTTCTGCAAAATGATGGTAATACTATGAAGCATTGAATGTTATAATTATCATTTGTTTCTATTGTATCTCCAATTCTTATCTATGGTTGTATTACCTGATTTCTTTATTGTTTTGATGATGCATAGCAAAGGGTGTATGTTCATGGGGAGAAGAAAGAGGAGCAACCATTGGAATTAGATGTATTCAACCAGGGAATGACTAAGACTGAACTATGCAACAAATGGCAGCAAACCGGTGCCTGCCCCTATGGAGAAAACTGTCAATTTGCTCACGGCATTGGGGAGCTCCGCCCAGTCCTGCGCCACCCACGCTACAAGACTGAAGTATGTCGTATGGTTCTGGCTGGCGATCACTGCCCTTATGGCCACCGCTGCCACTTCCGCCATTCTCTCACAGAGGAGGAGACACTCATGGGTCAGCGGATGAATGCAAAGAGATCACTTAAGCTGTAGCAGTAATTTCAGGCTCACCAGTAAGAATCATAATTTGCCTCCAACAAACATAGATGTTAATAATTCTTAAGGTACGGAAAATATGATAAGAATTCAACAAAGATTGAGCATAAAATAAAACTACGAATTGTTAATAAGTAGAGAGAATTGAGCATCATGTAGACATGAATATCATTAGCACTATTTGGGAATTGTTTGGTGATCTTAATCAGTTGGGGAAATCAAAAATAAGCTTTGTGATGATGCAATTTGAACATCAAATTCTTGATTGATTGATTGAATTTTTAAGTAATTTTTTTGGAACAAAATTCTCGATTGATGTTAGCATTTACCTTCATTCTTACATGCATTTTTCTCAGTGAATTGATCTGAATTTAATGATTCGGGGAGCAAGTTACTTGTATTATTAGTGTAGCAAACCCTTAAGATGGAGGAAAGATGATTAGGCACTCCCCAGTACCCGCTACCAACCCGCACACATCTTGTTCTAAAACCATAATTTTACCACAGGAACACCCGTCAGGGTTATGTATTCCATAGCTAAATACTACGTTCAAATTAAAAAAAAAAAAAAAATCTCCCTTTTAAAACCTTTTGGTTTGACTCAACTAGTAATGATTGTTGTTTTTGACTACTCATGTCTTAAAGTTCGAATCCAGCTACCACTAATCTGGTTTTCTTAAAAAGTGGCAACTTATCATATTCCTGAACCTAATAGGCTGTGGGTTTGAATTACCACGAGGTAAGTGATGACTTCAAGATTATAAAAAAAGAGAAAAAAATAGTAATTTTATGTTGATTAATTTGGAGAAAGGATAAAAAGCCTAACTACGATGAAAGAACACCTGAATAGACTAATGTGTATTCATGTTGAGTTATAAGCCAACTTATGCGAAAATTTGGCAAAAGAAAGTAAGAAACAAACCACCACCAACATTATTCCGTGAAAACCCGTCAATTCGGAATACGAAATTTCTTAATTGGAGAATTTAGGCCGGTACCATGTGATGAAAGGTTCATAATTTTTTTAAACCGTTAAAGTACATTTTTAGGAGGAAATAACGAAGATACCCTTAATAAAAAAAAGATGACAAAGCCCTGCCCAAATTTAGGCATCTCAATACACAATTGAAGACTGTTCAACTTTGGACATCGCAATGCAAAAATTGCGCATCGAAGAAGGAGGAGGAGAGCATGATTAGTGATAACCCATAAAAATTGACTTTTAAGACAAAAAAAAAAGAGGTATAGGATTACGAATTGAGTAAGAAAAGACCTGGAACACCAATGGCGATCTTTACCAAAATCTTGTTTTACTTTTGTCTATATTTCTATTTACTGACTTTTTGTAATGCTATCGACACCATATCTTCAAACGAAACCATTAGAGAACATGACACCATTGTTTCGGCTGGTGAAGCCTTCCAACTGGGATTTTTTACAATCAGTAATTCTTCACAGAATCGATACTTGGTGATACGGTACAGGAATGTGGCAACTAGTAGTGTAATTTGGGTTGCCAACAAAAGAGAATCCGTTGACAAACACTTTTGGTGTGCTCACATCGCACATTCCGGTTGGAACTTACGATGTATAAATTGCAGTTGTTGTCGGAACTTACGATGCCTAAATTGTAGGTGTCGTCAAAACTTATAATGCCTAAATTGCGGGTGTTAGAACTTACGATGTCTAAATTGGAGTATCCAAATGTGATAGAATACTGAAAGTACCTGTGCATATTTGAAAGAGGACATAGATGAATGAATCTAAATTGGTGAAAAACGTTAGTTGCTAATCGGAAGAGAAGGGAATCGAAGAATTAAATCCCATTTGTTTTGCTTGCTAGCCTGCGAGGGAATGGCAGATGGGCTTCTTACCTCGAAGCAAAGAAAAAAAATGGTAAGCGTATGGTGTAAAGTATGTATAGAGCCATCCTCATGTACAGAAAGAGTTATTTGTTGAGATGAAGAAGGAGATAGAGGATGAGGCTCAGCCGGATTTAAATAATAAGACGGGCAATATTGGAACTCTTTTTTTCAGAACACCTAAACGCAACACCTAAAACCCTAAACGCAACACCATATTAATAATCAAATTACCTAACTACCCCTCATTAAAATAATCCACCCAGCCCCCCCCCCACGACTCTCTCTCTTCCCTCCCCCACACGTCTCTCTCTCTCTCTCACTCACCCGCCCCTACCCCTCCTGCCATCTCTCTCTCTCTCTCTCTCACTCTGGGTCTCTCTCTCTCACTCTGGCCTCCCTCTCCGAGAAACCAGCCCCCCTTCTCCCCCCATTTATGCCTTTCCCTCTTGCCTTCTCCCTCACGAGCTCTCGGCAGCCCCATTTATCCTCTCCCTCACTCACTCCAACAAACCAACCTAGATCCACCCTAAACCAAACAAAAATCTCTCACTCCCTCACTCCAGGTATGTTAATCTCTCACCTCTTCTGTTTCAATTTGGAATAAATTGTAGATCTGGACGCATTCTGTTTCAATTTGGTTTTTTTTTTGAATCTGGCGTAAAAGAGTCGCGACTCACCGGCGGATATTTGACAAAACTACCGCTACTCACCAGCGGTAGTTTTATAAAACAGCCGCAACTTAATAGCGGTTGTTTTATATAAACACCGCTGGTGAGTAGCGGTAGTTTTGTCAAATATCCGCCGGTGAGTCGCGGCTCTTTTTGAAAAAAACGTTTTTCCGAAAAAAGAAACATGTATTTTTTTAAAAAAAAAAAACTTATTTGATGTATTCATTTTGGACATGATTGTTAGATAAAAAATTTGTGAATTTGTGTGTACATAATTGTTAGATAATTATATTTTGTCTATTTGGGCTTATTGTCATGCATTTACTATAATAACACTATGATTGTGCAAAAGTAACAAGTATTGACCCCCTACACTTTTTGAAACTTAACAATTAACCCCTACAATTTTTGTAACTTAACAATTAACCCCCTAGACTTTTCGAAATTTAACAATTCACCCCCTAAACGCTTTGAAACTTAACAATTCAATCCCTACACTTTTACAAATTTAACAATTCACCCCTACACTTTTTGAAACTTAGTTACAATTAACCCCCTACACTTTAACAAATTTAACAATTCACCCCTACACTTTTTGAAACTTAAAAATTCACCCCCTACACGTTTAACAAATTTAACAACTCACCCCCTAAACTGTTTCAAACTTAAAAATTAACCCCCTAAACTGTTTCAAACTTAACAATTCAACCCCAACACTTGTACAAAATTTAACAATTCACCCCCTGCACTTTTTGAAACGTAACAATTCAACCCCTACACTTTTACAAAATTTAACAATTAACCGTCTACACTTTTTGAAACTTAGTTACAATTAACCCCCTACACTTTTACAAAACTTAACAATTCACCCCCTAGAGTTTTTGAAACTTTACAATTCAACCCCTAAACTTTTACAAATTTAACAATTCACCCCCTGCACTTTTTGAAACTTAACAATTCAACCCCTAAACTTTTACAAAATTTAACAATTAACCCCCTATAATTTTTGAAACTTAGTTACAATTAACCCCCTAAACTTTTACAAAATTTAACAATTAACCCCCTACAATTTTTGAAACTTAGTTACAATTAACCCCTACACTTTTACAAATTTAACAATTCAACCCCCTGCACTTTTTGAAACTTAGTTACAATTAACCCCCTACACTTTACAAATTTAACAATTCACCCCTACACTTTTTGAAACTTAAAAATTCACCCCCTACACGTTTAACAAATTTAACAATTCACCCCTAAAATTTTGAAACTTAACAATTAACCCCATAAACAAGCTTTCAAACTTAACAATTCAACCCCAACACTTTTACAAAATTTAACAATTCACCCCTCGCACTTTTTGAAACGTTAACAATTCAACCCCTACACTTTTACAAAATTTAACAATTAACCCCTCTACACTTTTGAAACTTAGTTACAATTAACCCCCTACACTTTTACAAAACTTAACAATTCACCCCTTGGAGTTTTTGAAACTTTACAATTCAACCCCTAAACTTTTACAAATTTAACAATTCACCCCCTGCACTTTTTGAAACTTAACAATTCAACCCCTAAACTTTTACAAAATTTAACAATTAACCCCCCTATAATTTTTGAAACTTAGTTACAATTAACCCCCTAAACTTTTACAAAATTTAACAATTAACCCCCTATAATTTTTGAAACTTAGTTACAATTAACCCCCTACACTTTTACAAATTTAACAATTCACCCCCTGCACTTTTTGAAACTTAGTTACAATTAACCCCCTACACTTTTACAAATTTAACAATTCACCCCTGCACTTTTTGAAACTTAACAATTCAACCCCTACATTTTTACAAAATTTAACAATTAACCGCCTACACTTTTTGAAACTTAGTTACAATTAACCCCCTAAACTTTTACAAATTTATCATTTTATAACTTAACTTGTATTTATTTTTTTGTAATAGATGGATTCCGAGACGTCGGCGATTTATGGAAACGTCCGATACATCGGACGATCGAGTCGACTACGTGGGTTGTATTGCGTCCAGGAGAGGCGCTAATCATCCGGGACATATATCCATAAGGGGGATGAGGGTGCTTATGCACGGACCCACATTCACGGAGATGATAGAAGGAGTCCGAGACCAGCGATATTCCATTTGAGGCTCCTTATAATGCTCCATTGAGGGGAGAGGACATTCCTGGATTACGAGGATCGGCGGATGGAAGCGAATTAAACATGATGGGTGGTATGGGTGGCATGCCTTTATGGGTGGCATGCTGTATAGATGGTATGGGTGGCATCTTAGGACATGGTTGGCATGGGTGGCATGGTAGCATGAGTGGTATGGGTGGCATGAGTGTACCGAGCATGTTACACGGTGGGAAAGGTCGATGAATCTGATGTATATCTTTTATCTGAGATAGACAGGTTAGTTGATGAAGAACGATGAGGAGGAGGATTTGGGTTTTGGTCGGCAACGAGGAAAGAGCGGAGCACATAGTAGAGAGGTAGAGGCGAGTAGGAGGTCGTGGTGATGGTGGTGATGGTGGTGATGGCGATGATGATTCGAGGCAGCGGTGGCGATGTCTATGGTTGGATGTTGATGGAGCCACATGGAGGTGGACCGAGAACAACGAGCTACTTTACGGATTTCTTGGTCATATTGCATACGCAATATGGAATGGCGAGGTAATTAATTATATTGACCATGATAGTATTGACACAAATTTATTAAATTGACTACGTAGTATTGACAAAAATTTATTAAATTGACTACGTAGTATTGTTTTTATATTGATGAGAGATTATTTTATTATGTTCAACGAGGCAGGTATTGAGTTGTCATAGCTCAGTTGACCGCCGAACAACATTGCCTTGGACCATAAATGATATGGAGAGTATTGTTGCTCACTATGAGTAACTTGGGACACGAGGGAGTGCATTTGCGGCACTTGAACATGCCATTGATATCGGCCTTTGTGGAAAGGTGGCACCGGAAACCAGGTTTCCATTTACCGTTCGGGAGCGGCCGGCGCGATGTGCATTACATTTTACATCCGTGGTTGGGAAACCCATTTTGGCAATGCAAGTTAGCCAGATCAAGTCATCTCTAGCCATTCTCCTACGTTTGCCTACTACCAGGGTGGGCGGTGAGGTGAGGGAAGTGGTATTAGATTTTTGACATTGCAAGAATCTTTGGGTGGCGAGGCTGTGTTCGGCCAGAGGGCGGTTGGTTATTTGTTGTGGTTCTTTGAGGGGCGTTGTTCATGGACAAGTCGTCGAATCGGGTAAATGTTCACTTTCTACCGTATGTCTTTGGATATCGGTGATATGCCCAATCACGCTTGGGGTGCAGCGACTTTATCCTTTCTATACCGGCAGCTCGGTATAGCATCGAGGATTGGTTGTAGGCAGATAGATGGCTAGGTGCTTGTCTCTTCTACAGTATAAAAATAAATTGTTTAGATACTATAAAATTTACATTTTTTTATTCGACTATTATATTTGATGTTATTTTATTTGACACTATTTTATTTGCGCTATTTTATTTTATTGTAGGTGCGGATATATGAATACTTTCCTCAATTCGGACCAAGTATTTCGGCGACATGGACCTCTCGAGAGCCATATGCTAAGAGATGGACCTCTACTGGTGGAAGAAGAAATGATCCCGATACTGCGAAGAGTATCGTAGAGTCGATCGGATGGTTGATTCTTTAAGTAAGTATTTATCATTTATAAATAATGTATTAAATAAAAGGTTGGATATTTATATTAATATTTATTTTTCCAAGTGACTTGGACTCCTTTTACTCGTAGACCATCACATGAGGTACCGATCAGTTTGTTCTCGGGCATAATTCATTAGTAAAATCAGAGCCATACATGCGTCGTTGCTTGAGGCAGTTTGGATATATCCAAATTATTCCGTCATGTATTCCTTGAGAAGGTTTATAGAGGTCCAGCCGTTGAAGTACATTTGTGTCCACGATGAGATGCTTCGCGATTTCCAACAATGGGAGCATCATTCTATAAACCCCAGAGGGTTGGGCAGGTGTAGCCGGATTCCATCCACCATTGTAGATGGTTACGGCAGTGGTTTCGAGGAGCGGACACATTATCGTGTGATGCCACTTGGGTTGATGATGATGATGATGGCGAGGGGATGATGATGATGATGATCTTGACGACAACGAGGAGATGGGGGATCATCAACCATCGTGGATCACATGGCGTCGCGTACGTAGCAGCAGAGGGCTCGAGGCCTTCTCATCCATCATCGTAGATCGGTGAGGATCGAGTCGCGGGCGTACTTAGGGCACTCCATCGGTCCAGCGAGATTCACTTGTGGTCCAGGGGTACTTATATGTCGTTGTTGGCGAGTTATTCAGCGGTTTGAGGATGTATTGTGATATACTATATGTTTATGTGATATACTTGTTGTTTGTGTTGTGATGCATTTACTATTCACCCACACTATCGAAATTTGACAATTCACCCACACTTTTCCCAATTCTATCACTACTTTTGCAAAGTTAAACAAAATAGCTATTAGGCTTAAATTATTTCTTGGCATCATTTCTATCACACCTTTTTCTCTCTTCATTTCCATCTGACAAAGTCATTTAACTCCAATTATCCGACTTGCCCCTAATTTACAAACCCTCTCATTGCATCGACAATGTTATTATTCTTATCTTGTTTTTAAACTCCGGTCTTATTGTTATTTATATTTTTTATCCATTTAAAAATGTATTTATTCACTCTTTCTAATAAATAAGAAGAGTCATTCACTCTTGATAAATAAAAAAAGGTAAAACACTTAATGAAGATGCTATCATAAAATAGCAATGAGCCCCAACATTCTACCAAGCGGAGAAACAAGAAGAAAATCAAAATCGAAATGCGAGGTTATGGTAATGATTAAAGTGAAATTTATCAAAATTGGTGTGGTACTAAAAAATATACCATATTTGATACCTTCACTAATATCACACTAATTTTGATACCCTTCATTTTGACCCACACACACAAACA
>CM028377.1:140836830-140905786 GCA_013146195.2 Codonopsis lanceolata
TTTGATTGATATCATTTTTGGCTCAAATCATAGTGGTATGTTTATGTTGCCTATAAAGAGGTAAACTTTTGATCAAACCATAGTGGTATGTGTATGGTGGTATGGTATCGGTTGTAAATGTTCTGTTATATTTTGCTTATGAATTTGAGCAATTGGTCGGGCCGTTGAGGTGTTCTCAGAAATGTTCTCGTTATATGTTTTGTTGATGATTTTTTGCAATTGGTTTTGTTGTAACACAAATGGTAAGAGGTTTGCAATTGGTGGTTGGTTGTTGATGAATTGGTTTGCAATTGGTTTGATAGTAACAATGGCAGAGGTTTGCAATTGCGTTGGTTGTTGATGATTTTTTTGCAATTGGTTTGTTAGTAACACAATGGTAAAGAGGTTTGCAATTGGTGGTTGGTTGTTGATGAATTGGTTTGCAATTGGTTTGATAGTAACACAATTTTGGTGCAAGAGGTTTGCAATTGTGGTTGGTTGTTGATGATTTTTTGCAATGGTTTGTTAGTAACACAATGGTAAGAGGTTTGCAATGGTGGTTGGTTGTTGATGAATTGGTTTGCAATTGGTTTGATAGTAACACAATGGTAAAGAGGTTTGCAATTGGTGGTTGGTTGTTGATGATTTTTTGCAATTGGTTTGTTAGTAACACAATGGTAAGAGGCTTGCAATTGGTGGTTGGTTGTTGATGAATTGGTTTGCAATTGGTTTGTTAGTAACACAATGGAAAGAGGTTTGCAATGGTGGTTGGTTGTTGATGATTTTTTTGCAATTGGTTTGTTAGTAACACAATGGTAAGAGGTTTGCAATTGGTGGTTGGTTGTTCGATGAATTGGTTTGCAATTGGAGATATATATTCATAACACAAGTCATAGCACAATTTACCCAACATGTCCAAAATCATAACACAATTAAGTTACATGCACAAAAGCACAAGTTTACATGTTCAATTTGCCCAACATTCCCAAATCATAACACAATTCACACTTACCCAACATGTCCAAAAGCACAAGTTTACATGTTCAAAGCATACATGTTCTATCTTTGTCCAAAATTACATCACTTAACAACCTATCACTTTTTTCCAAAGGTCGATTTTGTCAAGACATGTCTTCCCTCCAAACAAAAGGTGTATCGAACCCTTGGTGACCCTACGATACATATTGTCGGTAAATTGGCTAGTTGATGTAATGGACCTGTTTCATATCCATATGAGGTAGTGAATTGAGTTGGTGGACTACTTGGTTGTCTTGGTCCTTGAACCGGAGGGGCTTGGCTTGGTCCTTGAACCTGGAGGCTCTTGTCTTGGTCCCGTGGAACATAAGTGTCCAAATTTACGCTTGGATGCCCTGGGGCCTACAAATAAACACAAGAAACAAAAATAAGTTGCATGTACATTATTTAAGCATGGGGACCAATTTAGACAACCAAAGTAACCAACATACCTTATAAAATGTATCTCCAGCTGGTGTGACATAAATTCCACAAAAATCATGGGTTGGTTCAGCAACAGTATGCTCCTTCCTAGGTCTTCCTCTCTTTCTCCTTCTCACCTTCGGTACTTGAGTTTTCTTCCTACCATCATTTCTTTGCTTAGTATAAACTCTCTCAACAACTGGAGTCTTTTCTTTTTCCTTGGGTGTCCTTTTTTTCCTTGATGTAGGACCAACCTAAAAGAAAAGTAATTAGTATACAATTATCAGTTGTAAAATAATACACATAAATACTACCTTAGTTGTAACTGCATCTGGTACCTCTTTATCAATTGCATCTGCTTGCACTGAAGTAGCACCAACCTTAAACCAATTGGATAAAAAGATGTTATGCAACAGTAAAGTACTACCTTTAAATGTTAAAAAATACTAACTTTAAAGTAAAGTATTACCTTGCATCCTTTCTTATTATGACCAAGTTGATTGCAAACACTACATGAAATATCTTGTCCTTGCCTACTACGTTTCTGTGTACCCCTGGCTTGCTTAGGTTGTTCCTCATCTTGTCCCTTCACTCTTTTTTTCTTAGGTCTCCCTGGCATTGGCTTGGACATAGGAGGCTTCAAAGGGTCATTTGTAGACTTTGCCCAATTGTTTTCACCTGAGATTGGATGAATACTCCAAGCATATGTCTTCAAAAATTCCTCCTTCTTATAACGCTTAGGAACATACTCATCTACATTCTTCCCAATACTAAAATGGCATGGCAACATGGAATTCCACTCAAATCCCATTCCCTACAACTGCATGTTCTTTTGGCTATGTCAACTATGTATCCCCATTTCATGTAGTCAACCTGAAACTTGTTATCTCCATTATAGGTTGCAGTCCACAATCTACATTCAGCAGTGTTTGCTTCTATTCTCTTTCTAATCCTAGGACATATGACATCCCAATGATTGGAAATCCATTCTCTTCTTTTGTGCAATTCTAGTCATTGTGGTCATTCTTAAATGTTCCAACAAGTAAATCAGTGGCTTACACCTAGCATCCAGTAAGCTCCCATTAAACCCCTCAGACATATTATTTTCACAAGAATCACAAAAACTAAATGTTTCAAAGAAAGCCTTAGACCACTTATTTGGATTTCTTTTCATCAGATCATTATATGCTTCTTCATCTAACTCCTTTAATCTCTGACAATTATTGTTATACATGTCCATGTTAGTGGACCTGGCAATTGCCCAAAAAAAACCCTTGTATTCTGCCCCTCTGAATTGTTTTGCCCAATTAGCATGCACATGCCTAGCACATGCCCTATGTTCACACCAAGGCAGCATCTCTGACATAGATATGACAAGTCCCTGTGTTCAAATCACAAATTTTAAAAATTTTTAAACAAAATTTAACACATGTTATATAATATAAAAGACATGATATATACCTTTTGTTGATCTGAAATAATGGTCCAACCCCTTCCATCCTCCATTTGTAAGTCCTTGATAAGATGAGAAAGAAACCAGGTCCATGATCTTTTGTTTTCCACTTGTACAATACCCCAGGCAACTGGAAACATTTGATTGTTAGCATCCCTTCCCATAGCAATGAGTAACTCTCCTTTCATACACCCTTTGAGAAAACACCCATCCAAACCTAGTACCTTCCTACAACCAAGCTAATAATCCTTTTTCAAGGCATCAAAACATACATAAAACATCGAAAATATGGACCATATTCGGGTTGTTCATAGCATAATACACTTCTACAAGGCTCCCTTCATTAGTCCTCCTCAACTCATCTCTATTCCCAAATCTTACCATAGTGCTCTATCATTGAACTAGTGCAAAGACCTAATGCTTTTCTCCTAGCCTTAGAGCAAGTTGTCAAAGACACATCCAATTTATATGTTGCACTTATCTCAGCCTTCATATCTTTGATCTTCCAACAAGGATCATTTTTTATTCTTTGGTAGTATTGGGTGGCAATCCATTTTGCTGTCAGTTGTCTGCTTCTCACAACTTTACTACACATATGTTTTGGGTGAAATGTACTAATGCTAAAAGTCTTCATTCCCTTGCCTTCACTTGCCCAAATCCTCCAAGGGCATACATCAGAATTCACACAAATTACACAAACCCTCTTTTTTTCATTCTTCAGAAACTTGAAATCAAAACCCTTTTCAATTGCATATGCAGTAACTGCCTCTTTAAACTCTTTTGCATTTCTGAATTCCAGCCCTACTCTGAATGTTATATCCTTTGGAGCAATCTTTGGATTAAATGATCCATATTTTTTCTTCTTCTTTTTCTTACTCCTTTTACCATTTTCCTCTCCTTCACTCTCTTCACTAAGTTCTGAATCAGTATCATCCATAAATTGCTTCTCAATTGCATCCATTTCATGTTGGGTCAGATCTGGGTTATCATCAGCTGTTTTCTGAGATTCTGCATTCTTTCTTGATTTACTTAGATCATGATCACTATCCTCCTCATCATCATAATCACTATATTCACAATCTTCTTCTTCTTCACTTTCAATAATGTATGTCTCATCATCACTACTATCATCACTATAACCATATCTCTTCTCTCCCTCATCATCATTAGCTTCACAACTTGCATCTCCCTCATCATTATTAGCTTCACAATCTTCCTCTCCCTCAGCATCATTAGCTTCACAATTTTCCTCTCCCTCAGCATCATTACCCTCACATCTCTCATCTCCCTCATCATCAGCCCTACTTTCTAGTGTACCAACTACGCAATCAACAACATCAGGCTTATCTATATCATGTTCAACATACATATCTATATCTATGAAACCAGTATCTAAATCACAGACACCAGACTTATCAGCTACATCACACATTATGTTCACTTCTGCATCACTATACATCCTCCTAAGTCCAGTATCTAAATCCTTTCCTGGAATCACATACCAAATACACTTAACATTCTTATAATTACATAATTCTTCAACCGCACTCTTTAAGCAAACAAAAGAGATATAATCTGTGTCAACTTCATTAATAACCTCAACACTATCCCCTGTGTATTTCAACACATCATCTTTCACAAATCCACCCCCATGGTGCACATGTAAATTTAAGATACCCATTCTGCAAACAAATGGTATATACGTTAGAGAAATAGCCTAGGTGGTAGACATCATCAATTGTAAATAATGTTGGGGAACAATTTTTGTCCCCAGCGTCCCCATCCCCACTATACCTCTCACACATTACCCTTTATAAACTTACCCCATCTCCATGCTACACTACTACACATGCACATCAAGTGGTCCTAATAGAATATAAATGGGTAAGCATAAACAATAAGAAGGGGTCTACTTTTTGTCCCCCAAGTATGACTTTACAGACATATCACATTGGCAGAGTGACCACTTTCAATAACAAGATGACCATATCACATTAACATTAACAGGGAGACCATATAGTATAAAAGATAGTGACTTCAGGACATCCAACAAAACCAATAAAATATGACCTAAAGTTGTATAAGATAACATATAGTATAAAAGCCCCAAAAACAATTTGCATTATAGGTCGCCCAATTCGTACCAATTGACTTCAAAACATAATTAGACATTGAAACAATAAAATGTAAGTTAAAAATCTAGTACAAATATCATAAAGCACAATCAGAAACAAAGAAAGAACTAAGCTTGACACAAAAATCAGAAACAACTCATGTTGAAATCGAAGGAAAACAGATACTTTAATTCGTACCATCAAGACATTAACAAGTTAAAATATTGTTGTAGATAAGCATAAACACTAATTAATTGCGTACCTTTTGTCTTCAATGCCTACGATTCTTCAGAAGACGACTGGATCATGATCTTTGAAATTAGGGTTCGCGAGATCTCTGTCAGACGATGATTTGGGTGAAATGTGTGTTATCCCTTAATTAAACGACATTGTCCCTCTTAGTATACGTCCCACTAAACGTAAGGGTATATTTGGGTTTTCAAAAAAAATCTAACGGCAAAAGTGACGGTAACCCCATCAGGGGTTAATCTCTTAACAAAACCCTATATTAAGGACCAAATACATTTCGAAAAAAGTGCAGGGACCAAACGCATAGTTTTGGGATAGTTTAGGGACCAAAAATATATTTAATTCTTAAAAAAAATATGTAACTTAATTATTACTGATAGTCTGATTAATACAATGATAAAAATATTATTTTTTTAAAAAAACTTATACAAATACAAAAAAACAAGATAATAATTTTGGAACAGAATAATTTTTTCTTTTATTCCAATGCTAAATGCAACCTTTTTTTGTTTTTTTTTTCTTTTTTGCAAATCTCACTTCCAAGTTTTTTTCTTCAATGGGGTGGTTGGTGGCAATGTAAGAAAGGGGTCGGGTGGCTTAGCAGACCACCACCGCCGCCGCCACCACCACCACCACCAATGTACAAAACATGCTAGGTTTAAATGTTTTGCTCATTTATAGTTAGTGACCTTTGTTGTCTTTAGATGAGATGATGTGAGACACAAAAGCAAGACTAATAGCAATGGAGCCGAAAGCTTCTTGGAGCACTATTAACCTCTCTAAATATAAAATTAATTATTCACTAAATAAATCCCTCACAATTTAATTGAAGACAAAATAAATAAATTTATCATGACAAAAATAATGTTTGGAAAAAATAGCCTCAAATATAATAAATCACTCACCATTAATTAAGGTCAAACAAGTAAATTTGTCATAGACTAATTAATTCAATTAATAATTAAATAATAATTTGATCCATTGATTTGTACATATTTTAAAGTTAGGTCCTACAGTTTAGAATTGTATTTATTTCGTCTTATATTTTTATTTTCTTATTACTTTTCCCCTCCGACCATTATCGTTAAAAATGCGTCCAATATTTTCTAAAATGAAAAAAAAAACCATAACTCAATTGAGAGACTAAAACTTTATTTGAAACTAAAATATAATATGATTTTATTTTCTTAAATATGTTTAGTAAAAACATTATAGATGTATATAAAAAATTGTTACTATAATAATAGATTTGTTGGTGAGTATCAATATATTGAGAAAAATATGTAGTGTGTTTAGTTATTACCGTTGAATAAGCTAAGAGAAATGAGTTAAGAAAATGTGTCATAATGTCAATAAGATGAAGAACCAATTGATGAATGTATGCATTTTGTTACAAAAGAAAGCTAAAATCTATAATTTATTTATTTGAATTTTCAGACTACTACAAGCGTTTTAAAAACTATCATACTGGTCCTAACTTATAGATATTACAAACAAAACCACAGTTAGTACTAAAAAATAACTGAGTTCAAAATATTTTACTCATTTCCATAACTGGGTTCCAAGCGTCTAATCTCTTTTTGTCTTAACTTGCTTGCTCTTCTTCATAGAACTCGAGGTATTTACATGTGAAAATATATCTATTCCCCTTCCATGGCTATCGACTTTCTTCTATCACTACTCTCCTTTAATTGAAAAAAGACAGTCACCAATCGACATTCTTTCAAGTAGTCTCATCATAAATTAGATTTTCTCATTGCTTAGTACTTTGACATCGAAAGTAGATAGGAACTAAGAAATGAGAGCTGTTTGATGAAAGAAGTCCAATTAATCTGAGGCTAAAGAGATTCTTTGTCTCCATTTGAGCAATGCGAGGTGAATGCGTTTTTTGGTGATGGTGACGACGGTGCTGAAGACCGCAGGGATGGTGGTGTTAGGGGCAGCAGTGGCAATGAATGTAGGGATGACAGTGGTGATTTAGATGAAATATGGTGTTGTGAGATTTCTAAATCATAAATTTTTCAAATATCCATATGAGTTTCAATTTCAATTTGAAAAATTGAAAATTAAAAAAAAATGAATTTGAGTTTGTAAAAAGTGAAATTTAAGGTTGTGGTGGTGGTGTGTATAATTGATAGGTTTTTTCAAATGGGTTACTTCGAAGGAAGGAGTCTCGAATTAGAAAAATAAATAAAATAAAATCAAAAATTAACTTTTTGACTAATGGTGAAATTTGAAATGGTAGTGGTGGTGGTGTTTGTGGTGAGTATATGAATGATGTGGTTGATAGATTAATTAAATAAAATTCAAATTTCATTTTTTGGAGTAATACATTTTTAAACATTAAATTTAAATATAAGACAAAGTATAACTAATTTTGGATTATTGAAATAATTATTTATTTTTTAATTAGAAAAAATATTTTAAATACCAAATGACAAACTAAATGATGAAATTATAACCAAATCTTACTTTGTGCCACAAACATAATGACCAAAATAATCCTCATGTACCTGATTTTCCATTACTATTTTTAACGCTCATGGATGAGAGAGGACAAAGTGGGACAACTAGAAAAATCGTGCATGAAAGTGATCATAGGTTGGGAAAGACATTATTAGAGGTATATGAAAAATTGTAATTATAATAATACATTTGTTGTTGAGTATCGAGATATTAAACAAATCTGTAGCGTGCTTAGTAATTACGTGTGAATAAGCTAAGAGAAATGCGCTAATAACAAGGTGCTATAATTGTCAAGAAGATAAAGAAAAATAGAGAACTGATTTGACGAATCTATACGTTTTGTTAGTATAGAAATTAAGCTAGAATCTATTGGAGAGGCGTTTGAAGAAAGTAGTTCGACTTAACGGATCATAAAGATATTTTATATTTCCGTTTTAGCAAGGCAGTGTAAACACGTTTCTTTGTGGCGGTGATAGTTGTGGCGATGATTGAAGGGATACTGGTGGTTAGGGGTGGTGGTGGGGGCGATTGTAAGCATGACAGTGGTGATCATTTAGGTGGAATAGGACATTGAACAAAAGAGTGAGGAATTAGACAAAGAAATAAAAAATTGATTTTTGAACTAATGGTGTTATTTGAGGTGGTAGTAGTGGTAATGGTGTAGTGGGTCTATGAATGATGGGGTTGACGGACGAAAGTGAAGGATAACAAAATAAATTAAATATATTCTAAATTTAATCATGAGACAAATCATAATGACAACATTGCTAGCCTTACAACTAATTTATAACTCCTTACAACTAATTCTTGAAGGGTAAAAATGTCTTTGTCTAAAACAACTTTACGCTTCTTCAAAACTTAGTTGTAAGGGAAATAATATAATTAGTTGTAAGGATATCATTTTTCTTACTATTTCTCTTCATTCAAGCCCGTCTCTATTTCTGATAAATTCATCAATAACGGTTATGAGTTTTCTATTAATCGCATATTTTTAAAAGGATTTTTAGTAAGTATAGCCTATAACCTCTGATTCCTACTTTAGGCACGACTTTTGCAGGGGAAAGAATGAGGAAGATCGGAGATGAAGTTTAGCTAGAATTGGAGGATGACAGTGCCAAAGATGTTATAGAGTGACCGAATTGGAAAGGGTTTGTGCTGGAGATGACGCTTATTATGGTGGAGCAAGAGATGGGAACTTGCACCGGGAGTAGAGGTGTTAGTCCCAAAGGGCACAATACTAAGCTAGAAGGGGGAGGGGGTTGAATGACTTAGTAAACACGTAAAACTTTTCGTAATAGTTCCTTAAACAAGTACTTGCAACATATTGAAAAGGTTGAAGTAACGGAAGTCTTGCAAGGAAGACAGATTACGTCTGCTGGTGAAGCACTACCAGTAGACTTGGCTGATTACTGAAGTTTGCTGCTAAAAGGAATAAGCTAAGACGACGAAGACAATATAAAACAGTAAGCAACAGAATGTAAAGAACACATGTATTTTGAGATGGTTCGCACTATAAAGAATGCTACGTCCACCACCAAAGCAGTCAACCTTGGATTTGAATACGTACTATGTTTTCCACTAGTTATTACAGAAATCTCTAATGGATTGTGTACAAAATATTTGACTTGTGTTTGGGGGTGGAGGATTTGAATATATGGAGAAACATAATATTCAAGGTGCAGAAGAATAGTAATGAGTACAACAATAAGAAGTAAAAGATTAATAGTTGATGCAGATCTTGTTGTTGTTGTTGAGAACTTCGTTGATCAGTTAATGATCTTTTGAATGTACTGTGTATGATGACTTGATGTTGTTGAATAGATTCAGAGCATTCGTACTTGCACACCTATTTTCATGCCTTCAATGAAAGTATTTATATCGAAGCATCGATCTTGAGACCATTGGAGAAGATGAAGTGAATAACAACTCTATTAGGTTGGGAGCATTATATACAGGGAGCTGCTTTGTTGACTTCATCTCTAATTGGAACTGATCAGGGTATGGAGATGAGCAGGTGCTGGAACTAGCAGGTGGACGACAAACAGAGTTGCAGACCTGTAGTAGTTGGTACAGTCTGTTTGTGTCAGACTGTAAACCTGCTTTTGCCATGTTCAGGAGGTGAAAATCTTCATTCTTCAGAAAAGCTGGAAAGACGTGTCTTGGAAGTCAGGAGTTGATGGTGATTGATTAATTCAAATTCAAATCATAGATAGCTGAATTAAATAATCCACTAGAGTTGGACATCCTGATAAACTTGACACGTCATGCTGTTCGAGTGCAGACAAGGTTTGCTGGTGAAGGCTGCTGGTGAAGCCTTCAGCTGAAGTTTTCTGTTGAAACATGTGAAGTCTAAAAACTATTCTAAAGACAAAGTTCTATACACAGTTGTCACGCTAACTGGTACGCAGCCCATTTAGCCACTAAGTATTGAACCTAATGTAATGAATAAGCAAATGCAAATCAAGATACATTGAGAAACAACAATCTCCTCCTATTTGCATCTGGTAATCATTACTTACAAGTGAGAACTATGAAAGCTCTAGGATAGATAATAGCATGTTTAAAAAATACTTTTAAGTTTTATACTTGGACATGCCTCTATCAAAAAAGAATACCTCAAATGTAACAACTAATCTAAGTGCTTACAGCAGAAGAGATTTAAGGACAAGCATAAGGATTAGAGCACACAGATTAAATAAGTTTAAACTGGATGTTTAAATTCCAAGTAGATATGTGAATTTAAATAACATGGAATTAAACAGTAGATATTTTTTGAAAAGAAATGAACTTTTGTATTTCAAACAAGAAGTTTAATATTTATAGAGTTTTTCAAAAAAGATAGATTCAAAGAATAAGGAGAGAAAGATATAAGCTATCATGGTCTTTTTCCTTTTCCTTGTCTGCTCTATTAGCTGCTTCTCTTTCTCGGCGTTGGCGTTCGAGTTCTTCAACTCTTCTGGTGTACTCTTCATCAACTGATGTCTGTTGTCTGGTGGAGCGAGAACAATAGTCAAGTTCTTCTCGAAGCCTGTTGTTCTCGTCCATCAGAACTCGGTTCATAAACCGCAGTTGTCTCTCCTCCGTGATGACTAGATCACGCTCGCGCTCGGCTGCTATTCGATCATATGCTGCGTCGAGATCTTGATCGTTGAGCTTTAGCACTAGAGGGCGTCCATGACCAAGGTGGAGGGTAACGTTGTGAAAGAGCTGGTAGAAGAGAGTTGAGCAGAGATGAACACACTCGTTACGCTGAGCCTCCATGTTTATTTTCAAATCGGTAGACTCGTGCCTGACTTCTCCAAACTTAGTCCAAACATCCTTTTGAAACTGTCGGAGGATGGCGGCATTCCTGGCAGCAGCCCTGGATGATTCAGTTGCAATCTTAGTAGCAGCTATGGAGATACTTGTTAATTCTCCCAGCCTGTTGTAGATGGCATCTAGTCTGCTCAGGATATCTTCGTTTGCCGGGCAAGACGAAAAAGGGTCGAGGTCTACTCGAATGGGCTCCGCACCAGCAGACGAGGCGACATCAGCAGTAGCAGTAGGACGGAAGGGCTACTGGAGGGGTGGAGTTTTTGAGGTTGAGGTGGAAGAGGAATCGGGTGTCGGGAAGGTATGGGTAGATGAAGAATTGGAATGAGGTAGGGATGAAGGAGGGGTTGGGGGAATTTCAATATCTGTGTCCGAATGATCATAAATAATTGAAGGAGATGGAAGTAGGTCGGTGGAGAACCAGAAATAAGGGGGATAGAAAAGGGCTTTTGGTCTTATGGGTAGAGGTTCTGGTGGAGGGGGAGTAGGTTTGGTGAAGAGGTCTGCTACGGATGAAAGTTCAAAGATGAACTTCGTGGCAGCAAAGGAAAGGATAGAGGGATACCAAGGGGTTAGGATGAAGGGAGTGAGTTGGTTTCGTTCGAATGGTGTAGTAGGGTTGGTTTGGGTAGGAGTGGGTGAAGTTGGGGTTGATGGGTTTGGTGAATAGTTGAAGGGAGAAGGAGGTGTGAGTGGAGATTTGGTTGGCTCCTCCCGAGGGATAGATTCCTCAAGAGTTATAGGCTCCTCTTAAGGGATAGACTCCTCCGGAGGGTTAGGCTACTCCTAAGTAGATGACTCAGTAGGATTGGTTGAGGAAGGGGTAGGATGTTGGTTACCAGCAGGCTTCCTTTTCTGCCTCACCGGCTGGATAGGAGATCCAGAGGCTTCATTGGCAGAGATGACAGGGTCTGCTGGTGGCTTGGTTGTGAGGCCCTTACGCAAACGCATGCGTTTGGGTTTAGGTGAGGGTGAGGGTTGGTTAGAGGAGGGTTTACGTTTAGGGGTTGGGGATGGCTGGGCAGAGGAAGTTGTTGGTTCAAGCTGGGATGGCTGGGGAGAAGAGGTTTGTCCAGCAGCAGCAGAGGAGCTGCCAGCAGACTTTGCATGTCTATTGGTCTTCAATTCCTTCTCTATCCTGGCTGCTTGAAGCTCTTCTGTTGCAGCTTCTTGCCCGGCCCTGGCATTTTCCTTGGTCTTGGCAAATACATCGGCCAAGACCTCAGCCTCATCTGGCGAGAAACCAGTTTCCTTTCTGGCCTTTGTAACTTTGACGCGCTTCCAGATGTGCTCAGATTCATCTGCTAGCACTCTTGCTTCTTGTAGAATGTCCTGGGCAATGGTAGAGGTTTGCTTTTTCACTCCTGCCCTGGCTGCATGAATAGCTTCGCTGGCAGCGTCATACGCGCCTATGTTGAACCGTGTGACCATCATAGGAGCAATTGTCCTTGGACACTTTTCTGAGCTCCTTCGGCTTAACGACAGAGTTGATCTTTGGCGTATCCCTTAGTAGGGTGTTGATCAGCTGGACAAAAGGCCTCTTGTTGTAAGGGCTAGTCTTTACTATGGCGATGTGGTTTCAGAGCTCGTTGAAAATAAGAGCACCATAGTGGAGGTGTACCCTCTGATGGATGACGCTTGAAATGTTGAGCTGTTGGGAGGTGAAGACATGGTGGGAGCCGTTCTTGAAGAGAAGCAACTTGTCCAGCAAATGACTGGAGCAGTAGACGTCCAGGGGAAAGACGTTCCTCAGCATTTTCCCTTGAGGTTCCCTTGGGGTGTTTGCTCCCCTTATTGCTTCCCAAGCATTGTTAGTCTCAGCAATGGATAGGTCACAGTCCCCGTCATAATGAACTCCAATCACTTTAGATATCACCTTGGCAGACAGAGAGATGGGGCGTCCACGAATACACTCTCGAATGACAGAAGGTGTTTTGGTGGTGATCTCCATTCGCTGGTAGAATTCTTCAGCGAGAAGGTTGTTGTAGTCTTCGTCATGAAGAATGACGAGGGGGAGAATCTTAGACTCGTTCATGTCCTCACACATTTTTGCTCCGGCAGTAAATATGCGGATAAATTTCAAATCAATGCACATACCCGGGAGGTATGTGTTCACCGGCAGTTCTTGGATTATATCGTGAGCGACAGGAAAGAAGGGAAACCCAGGAAGGTTGACGGATGGGTCAGTGTAACAAATTTACTCTGGGTCAAGCACCTTCCTTTTACCGGAACTGGATTTCGCAGATGATTTCACCTTCAAAAACAGTTTTTAAAAATTAGGAAAATTAGAGTTTTTTTACTTTTAATACATTTACCCATTCGCTGGTAGAATTCTTCTGCGAGAAGGTTGTTGTAGTCTTTGTCATGAAGAGTGACGAGGGGGAGAATCTTAGACTCGTTCATGTCCTCACACATTTTTGCTCCGGCAGTAAATGTGCGGATAGATTTCAAGTCAATGCACATACCCGGGAGGTATGTGTTCACCGGCAGTTCTTGGATTATATCGTGAGCGATAGGAAAGAAGGGAAACCCAGGAAGGTTGACGGATGGGTCAGTGTGACAAATTTATTCTGGGTCAAGCACCTTCCTTTTACCGGAACTGGATTTCGCAGATGATTTCACCTACAAAAACATTTTTTAAAAATTAGGAAAATTAGAGTTTTTTACTTTTAATACATTTACCCATTAATCAGATAAGGGAAATGACATTTTTGTCTAGCACGTGGAAGACCACGTGCTATTTAACGTGAATATTCTAACGTCTATAATGGGTAGAGTGGAAAATAAGAAAATAAAATATAACGTCAGATGTCATTATGACACAATCCTTAGGTTGGGGTGCATTATACGATTTTGTGAATACTTTGAGGAGAAATTGTAATTGGCCATATAATTATTTTTGGATAATAGAAATAATAATAATTATTTATTTAAAAACATATTTTAAATACTAAATGGTTAATTATATAATGAAATTATAATCAAATCTCATTTGTACCCCAATAAAAATTGACAAAAATAATCTTTACGTGACATGCACAACCATTTTTCGTACCTTACTATTTTTAACGCCTATAGACGGGAGGGAACATAGTGGGACGAATAGAAAAATAAGGTATAATGTTTAAGATCAAGAATTTTCTCTAATCAAACTATAAATCATATCAACGGTGCCAAGGAGAAATTTGTTGTAGTTTAAGCTAGGGACGATGAAGACGGATTGAACCATGACGTGCCTCATCATTGTCGTATAAATCTATGATGAGTTCAAATAAGAGTTTTGAAATTCAGGGTTTATGCTTATGCATTGTGGTGTACAAGAGAGAAAGAGAGAAATGAATTGTGACTTGATCATTTAATATTAGCAGCTGTGACGAGTTTAATTTTTTTATGGGTCCTTATTCATGGCGGCTTTGGCACTTGAGTGCGATTATCTGATTTTGAGTTCTATCTATCTAATCTCTGATACGATTCTGCACTATTTTTTTTAATTTTTTTATATAAAAATTTGAATAAAAGATTTATATATTCTTGAGTTTTATCTCATTTAAAATTTAAATAAGTGGTCATTGTTGGAAAAAAAAAACAGAGAAAATGTTGTCAGAAAATAAAAAAAATGAAGTTTCTCTTTGGATAATAAAAGCAGAGAAAACATTACCAAAAAATGACCAAAATGCTTTACACGTGAAATACGTGCACCTTAACGTCAGATTGGTAACCTTCGTAGTGGCTAGGGGACAAATTAGAAAAAAAGTTATAAAATGAGATATGTAAATGATACAAAACTTAGGTTAGGTGATAAAGTGAGACTTTATAGATACTTTGAGAGAATTTATATTTTAGAGTGCAAGTATATACTTTGGGGTTTTTAGTTTGATTCCTATAACATAATTTATTATTTTTCTAAAGAGAATCATACATTCCAGAAATAACATAAACAAAATATTCAACAACAATATGCTTATCTAAGATAGTAAGTTTGAATTGTTTTCAATTCAAAAAAATAACAAGGGAATGAATTCATATTTCGCATTAAAAAAGAGATTTAAAAATAACAAATAAAAAATATAAATGTGCATGATAAGTTTCTATACAATAACTAAAAACATACATTATAAATGACTAAAAAACAAAATATCGTAAAATTACACAACACAATTTATAAGTCTAAAAAACTATAAAAATTAAAACACAAAAAAAAAATCTAATAATTAAAAGTAAACAAAAAAATGAAAAAACTAACAAATCACTTTAAAAAACCATTAACATCATGTACATTCACCACATACAATACACATGAACCTTACTAGTAATAAAAAAGTAATACTCGTCGATCATTATTACAAAGGTTTTGCTTTAGAATCAACATGACATAATATTGGTAAACATCCATTTTTGTTACTTTTTGATTTTAGACCATTTTAACCAACCTTTTAGTAAATACAACCCCCATATTATAGCTTAGATTTACATGCTCCAGTTTTTTAAGAATGACTTTGAACCATGAGGATAGCTCAACCTTACTTATAGGACTTTGAAAAAACCCATAAAATATTCACTTCAAATCCACTAACAGTCTAACACGAGACCCCGAAAGGGTTGGATGGACTCATGGGGGGCAATTCGGGATTCCCAATAAATTTTGGTTGTGTTCACTATGCTTTTTCCTTTGTCAATTTGGAATTTTTGTGTTTTCTTCTTGTTGCTACGGTATCACTATTTTTGTTTATCTCTCCTATTATTAAAAAAATGGATTAATTACAGTTTGATATACTTTCCTGAAATTATAACCGTTTACTATTTTTTTTTTTAAAAAAACCGTTTCTACTTTTATTATATATATTTTTTCTTCAGTATTGTCTGTTTTCTTCATATCCGACTGAGCATCTTTTTTTCATTGTTGACCTATTTTCATTTTTTCCGACCATTTTCTCCATAACTTTTGATCTCGGATAAACCACAGGATTCACCACATATCAAATTGAAACTTTGTTTTGGGCGTCGAAAGTTTTTTGATGCTCAATTTTTATACACAGATGTATGGGCAGTGTTCAATTTATTCATTTCGACTTAAAATTTGTCCATTTCGATGCTCACCTTTGTTGATATTTGGTGGCAGTGTTTAATTATTCATTCCGAAGCCAATTTTGTCCATGTCAATGTCGAAGAAATCACTTACAGACAAATCTATTATCAATGCGCACAGCCGTACGATGCTTAGTTTAGAGTCAAACAAAATGTTGAGTGTGTGCACAAAATTCGAACAGGAGAGTACACTATAGCAATGGCTCCGATGTGGACGTCGTTGCCTATGAAGCGGACGTCGTTGCCTATGAAGTGGGTGCGGACGTCGTTGCCTATGAAGCGGACGTTGTTGCATATGATGTAGGCATCGTTGCCTATGATGTGGGCGTCGTTGTCTATGTTGTGGGCGTCGTTTAGGCAGTGGCCAATATTCAAATTTTGAGTGATGCCTAATTTTTTAAGCGATGCCTAATGTTTTGCCTATGATGTAGGCGTCGTTGCCTATGATGTGGACGTCGTTTGGGCATATCAATGTTCAAATTTTGAGCGATGCCTAATGTTTTGAGCAATACTCAATGTTTTGTCTATGATGTGGGCGTTGTTGCTTATGAGGTGTGTGTCGTTTGAGCAGTGGCCAATGTTTAAAATTTGAGCGATGCCCAATATTTTTCATTGCGAGATCCAAATTTGGGCAGTGACTTTGTCTGCCCGCCTTTCCTTCATTAAAGATATCTTCGTCATTTTCCTTTCAAAAGTGTACTATAGCGATTTAAAACAAATATATAAGATTTTTCCGATTAACATTTCTCCACAGGGGGCCGGCCCGATTATCACCCTAAAAAATTAAAATACAAACCAAAGTAGCCCCGTTAGCTTGGACCAATATGGCCATGCTACCAAAAAATAGGGTATGAGAATTGAAAGTATATGGGCTTGTTTGTTAGTCGGTGAGGGATAAACAGTATCATTAAGGATAAATTACGGGCTAGTACATTTTACTAAATTTTCAATATGTTTAGTATTTCATTTTTTTGGGGTAAGTTCGGGTTGGTTCATTTTTCAAAGTTTGTAATCACTACAGTCCACCATGCTTTTTTAAACCGAAAAAAGGCACTTTTGGAAACGTAAAGACTACATTACTCTTAATGAATCAAAGATGCGCTACAGATTAATAGATTATTCACTCAGTGCATCGTGCTGTATCAACTTTTGGACCACGATGCATCAATTTAAATGATCTAATCCAATTTTACATCGCGCTACATCAAATTTTTGTACCACAAATACATCAATCTAAATTACCTTATCCAACTTATGCATCGAGCTGCACCAAGTCAAACACTCAATTAATGCATCTCAATGAAAAATTATAATGAACCGAACCTTCATATCCTCCGCCTTCTTTTTCCTCCTCCTTCATCGTAAGTCTTTTTCTTCAAACTCATCCTCCTCCTTCGTCCATACTGAAAATCATCCAACTCATCTCAGGTTCATTATAGTATCGTACTTAAGGAATCGAAAAAATCATTTACCTTTCGGAGCGTTGCCCCCGAACTTCCATGAAGGGGCATGGCTACAACAAATGTTGACCGAAGCTATCGAATGAGCCAATCTGGGTATTTTAGGAATAAAATTTTCGAAAAATGGTCTTTAGTGATTGAAAAAAAAGGGAGTAGAGCGATTAAATATTTGAGTAAAGGTACCGACCAACATTTTTTTTCTAACTGCATAAGTCCACTTTCGTTACATTCTTCCTCAAATGAAAACACGTACCTCACCGCACCAAGGCACCATTCTCTCTCTCTCTCTCTCCCCCTTCTGAACCAAAACTTACCAATTTTGAAAAATTCCACCATTCTTAATTGCTCTCCTTCCTTCCTCCTCTTTTTATCTCTCTCCCTAAGAGAACCAGAAAACTTCTTAGCGGGGGTGTGCTTCTGAGTGGAGAGCAAGAAAACTTCGCCCCTCCTTTCCCTTAAGTAGAAAAAATAAATTGGGGCACAATACCTATTGAAGAGATTATACGTGTTTGTTTATGTATGAGTCAAGAGATAGAGAGATGGGGTGGAGTAAACAATGTCATGAAGTACATACCTCCTCTTCTATGCTATTGATTATAGTTGCTCATCAGCAATCTAAAATCAGCGGGGCTCAATTCTCTGGCGAAAATGGCAGTTTGATCGAACTAGTTTACTTTTGAAGGTTTTCTTTGCTCTTTTGGAGGTTTTCGATAAGGTAGTACTAATCTGAAAAGAACCAATTCAATTCTTGCCCACGAGGAAATTGAACTTTGAACCCTGAAAATTTTGATGCACAATTTTGGATTTGCAATTCAGTGCGTGCATGATCTAATTTTATTAAGGGTATACTCGTCATTTTGCCCTATAAGGTGTTCTTCATTGGTCAACAAAAATGTCGTTGACTTTAGAGGTTAAAAATTCATTGTAGAGATCAGTCATGCTATCGCCTTATTATTAATCAGATAAATTGGGGGTCGGTCCCTATTTTAAGATTTTAAACTGCATAAGACCACTTTCGTTAAGTTCTTCCTAAATTGCCCATCACCTACCTCACCGCATGCCGCTACGTCTTTTGCAAATAGCTCTATATATGCAATTTTTTAGTCAGCAACTTTCTTACGAAATATCCATACTGCTACCCAGTTTCTCAAGTTGTAAGAGGCGTCAACTAACTATTATTTCCTTTAACGCTCACTCAAGTTATATAATCAAGACCCTTGGTCGTAGAACCAAAAAGTGATCGGTGGTCCAAGAGTCGAATCATTGTTAAGAAATTCTGTTGTTAGAAATGATTTTGACTTTCTTAGTCCATCCACAGGGAGATCTACAAAATAAGAGCCGATGATCTGTAAAAGCACTACTTCTCAAGCTCTCTTGATGAAAATCTTCTACTTCCCAAGGTGAAAAGAGAGGTTTGATGGTACTCTCCGTCTTTTACTTCCCTTTTAAAGTGAAGTAACGCAATTGAAGCGGAGTCCATAAGCTACAGATAAGCCTAAGGGAGGTAGGTCGTGGACCCTAAACCTAACCTTAGAGCATTTCCAACGTTCAATTCTTAGCCATTGTCTTAATAAGGTAAGAATTTTTTACCATTGGAGAAGATATTTTTCCTAAAAAATTCTTAGGTAATTCTTGATTAAAAATTAACAAGCCAAAGGAGAGAAAGGGACGAAGAGGGAGAGAGTGTGGCACACCTCCCTTTCCAGCCAGGCCCGTGCAGCACACGCATGGAGAAGGCGCATGAAGGCCTCTTATGTAATTCTTGAATTTATTTATTTTTAAATCTTACTGTTGAGTTCCTTGTTTTTCCAAAAAGGTTTCCAATTTTTTTTATAAAAAAATCTCACCAAATGTTACCGTTCTGAAACTTTTGACTTTTTTTTTCTTTCAATTTGACCATTTTTACTTAAAAAAAATAAAATTCATTCAATCTTTACCCTATAAATAACCCTCCAATCTCCAATCTTTCTTTATTTTCTCTTCTAAAAATTCACTCTTCATTCCCTATTCTAAAAATTCACACATCATTCTCTTTTCTAAAAATTCACTCTTCATTCTCTTTATAATTTTAATTTTTTTTATCCCAAATGGATGGAAATTCTGGTAATTATCAAAATTCTCAAAATCTTCCAATTGCGGAAAATGTTCAATATTCTCAGTTTTCGGCTACCCTCAATACTCACCAAATTTTCGTAACTATCCAAATTTTCTCAACTATCCAAATGTACCAGTCAATCCAAATTTTTCTCAGTTTCTGAATTTTGGAAAATTTCAAAGAGCAAAAATTTTTCCACATTTTCAAGCTTCTCTAATGATCGGAAACCAATATTTCATGCAAGGCCCTCCTCATGGATTTTCGTCAAATGAATCAAGAAGAGTAAGTTTAGAAATGATGTTGTCAGACAAAGAACCGGCTACACCATCATCCGTTCTTAAGACGCAAATCAACGTGCAAACAATTGATTTGAAGGAAGAACCGGTACCGACAAAAGCGAAGGTAACCCGTGATAAATGGTTAATTGAAGAAGACATTGCGTTTGCAAGAGTTGTGGAGACTATTTGGAAAAGATGCAATCAAAAAAGTTGTGTCTATTGGAATCGTATAACTGAATATTACAACCAATATCGTCCAGTCATATTGTTGAATTGTTTTTATTTAATTTTAAATATTCTCATTTTATGTAACTTTCAAATTATGTAATATATTAATTTATAAGTTTTATGTAAATTTCTAATCGTTTTATGATTTGTTTAGTTTTGAACAATATAAAATATTTATCAATTAAAATTAAATGAAATAATTTATGAGCTATATATTTTTTATAAATTATTTTATTATTTAAACTAATTATTTGAATATGAAATATAATAATTAAAGTTAAGTAAATTTATTTATTTGAAAAATATAAAAATAAGAATGTAGTAGGAATAAAATGAATGATTTGATAGTGGGAGCCATGTAAGAATTGAGAAGACTGAAAATCATTAGAGCGAAAATTCTTAGATAATAATATTATTAAAATATATATGTGACAGTCTTAAAATTGATGTTAATAATTTTTCTGACGAAGATGATCTGGCAACTTCCGTGGATGACCGAAACTAGTCCTCTGCTTCGATCAGTCCCTCTCTCCATCTATATAACTTTGAATTTCACAAAAATACATTAATTTGTTTTTAAATAGTTGATTTGATAGTTTTTCTTGAATACTCTTATGTGACAGTGAATAGGGTTATGTTTCATTTGTACGGCGCAACTAATGAAGGTAGTAGTATAGATAATTTGTTTTAAGAAATCTAAAAAAAAAAACAATTGATAGGAATGTTTTAATATAAAAATCTTCAAAAAGCAGTAGTGGACTAGTAGTTCACGCAAAACATATCTATGAAGCTCATCAAAACGTAATTCTGAAGTCTGAACACGAACCTGTTGATTGTTACGTCTCCCTCTCTCCCCATCCTAATTCCTAATCTAATTGACTTGGTATGGAGTCTATGGAGATGGGGTGGTGTGATGACTTTTGTAGGTGGATGGGAGTTTGGGGATGGTGTTTTTTTTTTTGGGGGTAATTCGGGTCAATTAAAAGATTTCCCTTTTTCTGTTTGTATTTTATTCTAAGTCAACCTTTTCCATCTCAACATTTGTTGCCACATGGATCTTCTTCAAAATTGAATTTTATATTAATCTTTTTTTAACTATTAAAGTATATTTTCATGAAATCGTTTCAATAATACTCAATTCAGATAGCGTTTTAAACTTTTTCTTCTTCTCCTTCGTCGTTGAATTCATCTGCCCAAAGACGCAAAAGAAATATGAAGAGGAAAGAAAGTGTGGAGTTGGGTGGGGAGGAAGAATGGTGGTTACTATATAACTGTTTCTTCATCACCCTAATTTCTCAGTCCTTTGCTTGTTCATATCATATCATGTTGTTCTTCTTCTTCTTATTCGTCATTGTGTTTGTGTAATTCAAAATAGATTTACTTTTGTGTTGTAATGTATGTAAATTGTTCGATGAAATGCATGGAGATAAAAAAATTTCATTGTTGGAAACCTTTTTGAATCTGTATGCATTAATTTTGAATCATAATTTATTATTTGTGAATCGTGACGCATCAATTTGGATTTGAGATGCATGAAAGATGCATATAAATTTGAATCATTTATTGATTGTATAGTGGAAAGAAGGTAGATGAATGTCTGGTTTCTTAATGATTTGCAGCGCGATGCATCAATATTTTGTAGTGCAATACATCAATTGGATTAGATAATAAAAATTGATACATCGAGGTGCATAAATTGATAAAGCGCGATGCATCAATTGGATTATGAAATTTAAATTGATTCCTCATAATGTATAAATTGATGCATCGCGGTTAAAATTTTAAATTATCAAATCCAATTTATACATCGTGATGTATACATTTAATGATCAGTAACGCGCCTCAGATTCAGTAAAGTTATCATAATCTTTTTATAATTAAAAATAACTTTTTATGTTCAAAAATAACTTTTTAATGTAGCGATCGAAAATTTATCATAGTAAGTAGTCGGCCCTAATCTAATAATCTTTCCCATATTTCCTTTTTGTGTCTTGGCCCAAATGAAAACAGATGCCCAAGCAATCGAATTTCTTGTGTTTATACTGTACTATGACTCATATTGGGCCCACACCAGCAATGTGTGTGCATGTGTCTTTTGCCAACTGCCACAAATATTTAGGGTATCACTAGTACTGACGATTAGATAAGTTGGGTTAAAACGGGTCATAACTTATTATAATTTTAAATTAAATGGGTTGAAATGGATCAGGTCAAAACGGTTAATGGGTCAGAACGAGTCGACCTATTTTAACCCATAATTTTCCATCAAAACACATACAGTTATATAGTAAAAAAAAAGGGTCGAAATGGGTGATCCGACCCATTTTAACATGACCCCAAATATACCAGTTATTTTTTAGGTCGAAATGGGTAACCCATTTTGACCAAAAAAAAAAAAAAACGGGTCGGGTTGAATCTGATAATTTTCAAATTAGGTTGGGTGGATTAGAGGGTTTTGAGTTATAATTGGCAGGCCTAGCTACCACTAATGAATAGTGAATACTCCATGGTTCCACCAAAAAATCTAATAATGCATCGATATGTTAGTATTATTAAAATTGATCATAATTATAAAAATGCATGAATATAGTCAAGATGTTTATATCACATATGGAAGGTAAAGTTAAAAAAAATTTAAAATTATAGATATAATTTTTGAAAATAAACTCTTTAAGTATAATGTTTAAAATAAAAATGATGTACTCTTCGCCCGTAACAAGGAAGCAAAATAAAGATTAAGGTGGAAGGTAGTTTTATACGTACCAGCCAGTGAGCCAAGAAGCAAATGGGCCCCATTCTTCACCAGAAAGTTTTGCACTCCAGTAGTATAGCCCAGCAGAGGTTGGGTAAGCAGAGCATATCTCGGACATTGCCAGGCCTACGATAAGCGAGAACATCCCTGCTATGGGCCACCCATAAACCATGCTAACAGGTCCACCGAACATTAGGCCCGATCCATATAATGTTGTGATTCCAGTCAAGACGGAGATAATTGAGAAAGTGACGGAAAAGTTGGCAATTGACCTACGCGACAACCGATGGTGAGCAAAGATTCTAAAGAAGTTTATTTATTGATGTTAGTTATACGTCTCTGTTACACTAAAAATCATCTCGCATTATCAATACAATGAAGTACCATTGTGGAAGAACACGCTAATATAGTAATATTCTAATTTGTACGTTTTATAGAGATAGGGGATGTGCTACTCGGTCTGCCATGGATAGATATGTATTGGATTGGGTTTATCGTAATTTACCCAATAATTTTGTTTAGTTATTGTTAAAAGTATAAGCCCAATTCAATGTAAGCCCATTTGGGCCCATTAGTTAGTTAGTCCATTTACTTTGTTTTTAGATATAAATAGTGATGTAATAGCTTTATTTTAGTAGAGAATTCAATTTCAATAATATCAATCTCTCTTTCTCTCTATTGCCGTGTACTGTGCGAGTACTTCATCTTCTCCGTCTCCTCCGGCCACCACCATCAATGGTGGTGGTCCGGCAACCTTCATTCTTTAACCATTCATCATCTACCAAAGTTGACATGGTATCAGAGCAAAGATCCATGATATCAGATTTTCTAGGCCTTCCCATCGGACGACAGAAGCCAAGCAACAACAACGACTCCAAGAAACCCATCATCCTGCTCCCCAACAATGCCTATCTTCCCAAATTTACAAGCACCCAAAATCTCACATATTAGGCCTTCCCATCTGACGACGATCATCGCTTGGGACGCTTCTCATTGACGATTAGCGAAACCATCGCTCCCGCCTCGAGCCGCTACTGTAAGTTGCTATCTCGTGTCCACCGAAATCGGACCAAGAAGAACCCGTGCACGGGATTGGGTTTTCAAGGACTCGATCGAACAACTGAAGAAATAAAGATTGAAGATCGATCAACGACAAGAACCGCCATCGTTCTTCCTCACCGTCATGTCTTCCATCGAAATCCGTTCATCACCAATCCTACCAACAAAACCCAGAATTCCAAAATTTCCCCAAATTAGGCCTTCCCATCGGCGGCAACAAGAAGAGGGTCTTGACTTGGTATAACAAAAAGAGGGTCAAACACACAAAAGAGTAGATAATCAAGAACAAGAATAAAATCAACCAGCCCAGAAACAACAACAATTTCAAGAATACGCTTAATTCGCAACAAGATCAACAACAACAACAAAGGTATTGGCAGGTGGATTTTTTGAATTTGCCGAATCGTAGTCAATGTCCAAGGAAGACTTGGAGAAACGAGCAGTTTCCCCTCATTGTTTTTTTTTCCTTCATTACGTACTGGATCTCTCGCTAGTTGGCCAACTACTCCAAATACAAGGGTTTTCTTCATCAGATTCTTACGATGGCGAAGAAGAGAAAGTCGGATGCGACCCGGCTAGTCGAGGTGGATCGATCTATGTACACGACCTTTTGTAGCGCTGCCAATTCCCTTTCCCAACTCTACTATCAGAATATGCATCACCAATGCCTCTCCTTCCAAGCTGGGAATCGCCATGCCCTGAAAAATTCTATAATTTGGATTTTAGGCAAGAAGAAGTGATATGATGGCTTCTACTGTGTATGGGTTACAGACTTACAGGAGCTGGCTATGTCCCCTAGGTTGCCAACGCAGCACCAACAGTCTCACATCCTTCACCAAACTAGATGGATCTTGGCACAACAACATTCAACAACATTCAGACCAAATACAAATTGGTTCAAGCCCAAGTGGCATTTCGGGCACAAAGTGGCATTCAAGGCCCACAAGGCACAAAGAAATTGATTCAAGCCCGTAGTGGCTATTCAGCCCAAAGTGGCACATCAACAAATTCAGCCCAAAGTGGCACATCAAGCCAATATTCAGCCCAAAGTGGCACATCGAAATTCAGCCCAAAGTGGCACATCAACAAAATTCGTGCCCCAAAGTAGCATATCAACAATACTCAGGCCCATAGTGGCACATCAACCCTAATCTGGCCCATAAAGGCTCATTTGCCGTAAAGGCCCATATGCCGTATAGGCTCATTTGTTTGCACTTCTCCAACTCGATCATTTCACAATAGTTGCATGTTCGAGTTGAGGGGGCGTGTTAAAAGTATAAGCCCAATTCAATGTAAGCCCATTTGGGCCCATTAGTTAGTTAGTCCATTTACTTTGTTTTTAGATATAAATAGTGATGTAATAGCTTTATTTTAGTAGAGAATTCAATTTCAATAATATCAAGCTCTCTTTCTCTCTATTGCCGTGTACTGTGCGAGTACTTCATCTTCTCCGTCTCCTCCGGCCACCACCATCAATGGTGGTGGTCCGGCAACCTTCATTCTTTAACCATTCATCATCTACCAAAGTTGACAGTTATATCATCTCCCCTTTCTAGGTAAATAGTTTTTTATACTATTTTGATATGTTTTACTTTAAAAAATTATGTTCATATTTTAATAACTTCTCAACATTACATCTATTTTTGATATTAATATATTGATTATACTCAAATACTTTTATAATTAGGACCAACTCCAATACTAGTTAAATATTATTTAATAATTAAAATTTTAAAACATGAACTATTTGGATTAAATGTGAGGAGTATTAAAGAAGAGAAAAAAAAGCGTTTGGAAACTATGATGCATGGATACGGCTCCAAGACAACGTTTCGCGTATTCGATATGCTCCAGATATGGATACGTACAAGGGCCGAATCTACAATTTTCCAAACTTTGGATACGTGGACTAGATACACATGTCCATTACCCAGATAAGTACACCCGAATCCGAGGTTAATTGAGGTCGAGCTGTTCGCACTCACTCTGTTTATTCGACTGAGATCTGAGAAAGAGAGACAGACGATGGGACAAAAAGAGGAAGAGAGGAAGAGAGGAAGAGAGTATGAGACACCTGCTGACTATTGTCATGAGTCATTGACTCCTCTTCTTCACCTCTCGCTCTGCCGACCACCGTTGTTAATTTGGCCTTCGTCTTTGACGTGAGGTAAGTCGTCTTTTCGAACCCTAGTTTACAAACGGGGGTTCATCACTTTCTATCGTACTCTCGTGTGCTCTGTGTCTCTCCTCTACTTGGGTTAGTGGGTTTGGGTTGTGAACGTGATTTTTCGATTTGTCGGCATATATTATACTTCTATGCTATAGAGTATATATAATATATGTATATTATTATTAGTATTATAGTATATTTTATATACTATTTCTTTGAAAATCCAATTTATTAACTAAACTATGTTGTACTGTACATCGTTTTTTCTTGAAGCAGGAACCATATCACCCAACCCAATCAAGAAATAAGGTTTAATTAACAAATTTGGGAAGAGAAGGGGGGCATTTTGGACAAGTTAAAAACAACCCAACGTAGTCGGGATGATCCAACAACCTCCCCGTGTGCGTGACGGTGTGAGAGAGGTTGCCCATACTGAAAGATTGCATGTAGGAAGTGGCCAATGAGAAGAAATCCAACCAAAGCTTTTTAAATTTAGTAACAAACAGGAGCCGAATTTTGATTCCAAAATTTTGTTTAAAGTAAAAAAAAAATAAAAATTACAGCGCTAAGATTAAAATTGAATGTAATTCCATGAACAAAAGTAGATCTAGTTTCAGTTGCATTATTGATTAAAATTGAAAATAAGGAAAAGGAAGAGATGAATAAAATACGTACGAGAGGCTGCGGTTGAGTTCTTGTTTGTAACCCAGCTGATTCAATCGTGAATTATCGGTGATGTCCTTAACGTCTATCCCACTAAGCTGTTGATACGGACCTGCTTCATCTTCACCAGCGCCGATTCTGCTTCCCATTTCAGAGTTCAGACAGACAGAGAGAGAAATTTTACACTTGGCATAGAGATGTAATTATGAGCTGATCTAGTTTAAGAAGGGAGGGATGAACGTGTTGGTCTGCAGTAGCACGTCACTGTTTACGGTATTTGGAGAGACTAGAGAGAGAGATAGAAAGAGAGAGTTTTCCGACTACATGCTAAGGTCTACAAATATGGTCGTTGGAGGAAATATTTGTTGGTTAATTTTGCAGTTGAAGATGGTTTCGGGCTATCTGTGGTCCACATTTTACTCGGTATATCTAATCAATATGAATATTAAAGAAGTTTGTGAATCGACCAGTTATTCAAAGTTTCTATCATCCTACGATTTATTTTGTTACTATCATCCTACGATCGCAGAACTCGGTTTTTCTTATGCTATTAGAATTACCAAACACAATTACTTTTCTATCTCTATTTTATCTCCACAATCATTTTAACTCTCACTCTTTCTCTCTCCTCCTTTCTGCCTATTGATCAGTTTCTATGAGATTCACTCTTTTACTGCAAAAATTAGATATTATAGTTTTACAATTAATATTTTAAGGTTTTATATTTTTGTGATTGCGAAAATTTGTATTTGTATTTTTTTTCTTTTTAATTGTTATCGTAATTAACTTAATCAATTTAATTTTTTTCCGAACCATAATTTCGTATACAAATATTTTTTTTAAAAAAAAATCGTAAGTTTTGTAATTTGAAATATTTATTTTTTTCTTTTTAGTTGTTATCGTAATTAATTTAATCAATTTAATTTTTGTCTGACCCGTTTTTATGGCCCGCAATTTCGTATAAAATTATTAATTAATCCCTCGGTTCCGGGCAAAGATGCCCCGTTTGAAAGTCAATTTTTTTAAGAAAATAATATTTTTAGTAGTTCATTAATAATAAATTGACCTTCACGGTTTAACAAATATTTAGTTGTAGTTTCTTAATTGATTGCTATCGTAATCAACTAAATCTCAATTTAATTTATGTCTGGCTTAGATTTATTTTTTTATAAAAAAAAGTTATTAGTAAATTTTGTAATTAATTTTTTAAATTTTAAATATTTGTATTTTATTTTTCTTATTGCTGTCGTAATTAATTGAATCAGTTTAATTTTTGTCCGAAAAAAATTTGTTTCTAAGTTTGGTAATCAACTTTTTAAATTTTGAATATTTGTATTTTAATTTCTTTATTTTTTCTTAAAAGTTGTGTTTTGTTTCCTTATTGATCCGAAATCTTTGTGATTTCGATTTCAAAATAGTATTTTGTTAGTTCACTCGTCTTATTCAATTTATTTTATGGTTTTTGTTTTGGAGATTTTCATTTTTAAGTTTATTTCAATTAACATGTGTTGGGTTGGGGTGTGTGTGTGTGAGAGAGAGAGAGAGAGAGAAAATGCTTTTTGATGCTTAATTATACTCTTTTAAGATAAGTTATAAATTTTCTTTTAAGATGAGTTATAAACTTTTACGACCAATAAAATATGTTATTTCTTTAATTTTCGGGATGTTGGTATGTAGTTTACATTAAGGATATATTAATTTATTTCCATCATGCTCGGTTCATACATTGATCATGCTCATATTGGCACCGTGCCATTGGCACGGGCACAAGTTTATTTTTTTCGTTTGAATATTTCTATTTTAATTTCTTTATTTTCATAAAAGTTGTGTTTTGTTTCCCTTATTGATCTGAAATCTTTGTGATTTCGATTTCAAAATAGTATTTTGTTAGTTCACTCTATTTTATTCAATTTATTTTATGGTTTTTGTTTGCGGAGATTTTCATTTTTAAGTTTATTTCAATTTACAGGTGTTGGGTTGGTGTGTGTGTGTGAGAGAGAGAAAGAATGTTTTTTGATGCTTAATTATACTCTTTTAAGATAAGTTATAAATTTTCTTTTAAGATGAGTTATAAACTTTTACGACCAATAAAATATGTTATTTTTTTTAATTTTCGGGATGTTGGTGTATAGGTTACATTAAGGATATATTAATTTATTTTCATCATGCGCGGTTCATACATTGATCATGCTCATATTGGCACCGTGTCATCGGCACGTGCACAAGTTTATTTTTATAGAATACTACACATCTTCTCATTGTTGTAGTTTCGTTTGTTGGGGCATATGTATTGGTTTCTAATGATTTAATTGCCATTTTTTTTTAGCTTTTAGGATTGATTAATTTTGATCAAAATGGATCTCCGCTTGCCTGCTAGATTTTATATGATAATATGTGGGAGGATTCGAGTTTTGCAGATGAAGTAGAGAATTTGGTTAAATGAATGTGTTTGAATTTTTTCTTTGTATTATGTATATGTAGAAATAATAGACAAAGTTATTGCATCTCATGTTTCCAAACCAACCATTGTTGTTAAGCATGAACCCCCAAAAGAAGAAGACCGAGTTTTCGTTATTGAGAAAACAATAAAATTTTCTTTTCGTATTTTAATAGTAGTTATAATTAAAATATTTATTTATTGGTTTTCTTATGAAATAAATATCGAAGTAAAATATTTTATTTTATTAGGTATTTGAGTTTTCTCCCCTTTTCGTTGTGTAGTGTACATATATCAAACTCATACAAATTATGAGTAAATATGAATTCATTTCCACAATATCTGCTTCATTTATTGATAAATTTCCAAACTGGCGCCGTGCCATCGGCACGGGTAAGAGTACCAGTTTATATTATAAAAATAATATTATTATCAATAGAATAGATGTATCATACATTTAGTAGAGGGTAATGTTGGTTTTCAAATTCTTTAGATATAAGACTTTTACCATTATTAGCAATAGAAGATGTAAATCTCACATTGGTCAGAAATTGATGTTGATTTTAATTTTAGATACAAGACTTTTACTATTATTACTAACATAAGAAATATCCTAGATTGGTTAAAAAATAATGTTGGTTTTAAAAGTTTTAAGATAAAAGACTTTTACTTTTATCATCAATATAATAGAAGAGATGTATCCCACATTATTTAGGAAAAGATGTTGGTTATAAAATTTTTAAGATAAAAAACTTTTACTATTATTACCAAATGATGATATGTATTCCACATTAGTTAGAAAGTGATACTGATTTTAAAAGTCTACCATTATTAACAATAGAAGAGAAGTATTTCACATTTGTTAGAAAAATGATATTGGTTTAAAAAGTTTTTAGATGATGTATCTCACATTGGTTACAAAGAAATGCATCTCACATTATTTAGAAATGAGTATTGGTTATAAAAATCATTAGATAAAGGCATTTTTATGTTATTACCAATAGAAAATATGTATCCACTTTGTTTATAAATGAATGTTGGTTAAAAAATCTTTTATTCACTACTATTATTACTAATAGAAAATAAGTATAACACATGGTTAGAATGTGGTGTTGGTTTCAAAAGTCTTTAGATAAAAGACTTAAACTTTAATTACCAATAAAAATAGAAAATAAGTATACCACATTGTTTAAAAATGAATTATGATTTTAAAAGTTTTTAACAAAAGACTTCTAATATTATTATCAAATTAGATGTTAATTTTAAAAGTATTTAGATCAAAGATTTTTATTATTATTACTAATACAAAATATGTATCTCACGTTAGTTAGAAACTTATGCTAATTTTAAAAGTATTTAGGTAAAAAAAAAATCGTTTAATATTAGTAACAGTAGAAAAAAATTATTATAACCATAGAAGAGATTAACAATCTACTTATAATGTCCAAAAGTTATATTATTACTACAAAAATATATATATATCTCATATTTTATCTGTCCGGAGCACGGACTAAATAACTGGTATAAATGATTTCAAAACTTTGTTGTTGGAAGGGTTTGAATGTACATCATCATCATCATTATTAAATATAAAGCAATAACTACCACTAAGCTAGACTAGACTAGTTTTTGGAACATTTATTGAAATTTAATTTAAGTTTAAGTACAAACAAGAATTACAATTGAATTCTACACATTACTCCGATGAAATAGTTAAGATATTAAAAGTAAATTTTACATTGTTTAAATTTAATAAAGTTTGAATATTTATTGAATTTTAATATATGCTTCCAAATGGACCCAATATCAATTGGGTAACTAAAATCGCAATTACTATTTTTACATGGGTGAAATTCGGACCGATACCATGTGGTGAAATGTTAACCGCAAAAGTCTATGATTATTTTTTTCAATCGCTAAAGTACACTTATTAGGCTAAAATAATGATGATACCCTTAATGAACAAATACACATTCATAAAACCACGTGAAACGCGTGCTCATATTGGGTCTCATAAAAAAAATTAGGCGTCGTAATTGTTTTTCAAAAAAAAAACACATGTTTTTTTATTTAAACATTTTGCGTTGTTGTTAATTTATTAGGCATCGCCTTTTCCAATCTTGTATCGATGCTTTATATTACTACATCGTTTAATAAATAGGCAACGACCCATATTAAATTAAATTATAATTTTTAATAAATATTAACTGTCATTTGGGGTTAACAACCCTACCAGCATGTATTTGTGAAGCCAACAAAATTAGGCCTCGCAAAGAAAAAATTGGGCGTCGCAATTGTTTTTCAAAAAATACACTCGCTTTCTTTTATTTAAAAATTTTGTGTCGTTAATTTATCGTGCACGCCTCTTCCAATCTTGTATTGTTGTTTTATATTGTTGTGTCGCTTTAATAAATAGGCAACAACTCATATTAAATTCAATTATAATTTTTAATAAATATGAACTATCATTTGGGGTTAACAACCCTACCAACATGTATTTGTGAAGCCAACATATACATTAGGCGTTGTTGTTTTTTAATCACACATTGCATCATCCTATGCTGCCTTGTTGATTTATATTTCTGCGTCGTTGGCTTCGATTGTTGCGTCGTTGGCTTCAATTGTTGCATCGTTGGTTTATAATGTCACGTCGTTGTTAAATACCGAGGCTAATATTAAGATATGATGCTTGAAGCGACACAAAACGCAAAGAAATAGAGAAAAAACCAACATGTTGTGCTTGGTGTCTTTACTTTATACAGACATGAACAAGTAAGAAAGAAAGAGATGAAGCAGACATAAATACGCAAGGAAATAGAGAAAAACCAACCTCTTATACTTGGTGTCTACTATATTTTTATAGTATATTATATTGTAGGCAAAACAGAAAGTTTGACCAAAATCTCTTAAGGAGATTGGCTCCTATAATATGTCCAAAATTTACTCATAATTAGACAATAAGAGCACGTGGGTAAATACATAATATACAGTCGAGAATTATGTGCTAATAGATAAGGCATTGGCAGCATGAAATAGGGGAAGTCCACTTCTCCGGTATCAGCCTCCACTTTTGATAAAGATCATCTTGTGGAAGAATTTGATTACTCTTTTGATTCGATCTAGCATAGGACACGGAGTGGGTAATTGATAACGGAACGACCGACCCAAGGATCTCCTAGAAAGGTATTAGGATGAATGACTCCGCGACCCAACGCCTTCGAGATGACGCGAACCTTGGAATTGTGAATGACGCCACAATTGGGATGACTCTCCAACTGATAAGTCGAATTTCAACTATAAACAACGAATCCACGATGTTTATAATCCGAGCTTCCAATCCAGGACACTCAAATAAGAAACAATTTTCTAACCAGAAAATCACTCAACTTTTATTAATCTCAATTCTCTACCTAAAACAATGTTTTAGAATGTCTTTTTATAGGCTTACAAAATAAATCCTAATTCTTGTAGGACAAGAAAACTAATTAAAAGGAAACTCTAATTAAAAGGAAACTCTTAAATAAAGGAAACTCTAAATAAAAAAGGAAACTAGAATTCTAATTATACCAAAACAAGAAAAAAACAGACAATAAACAAAACGGCGGCCTCTTCTCGAGACCTCATTGGTTCGCAGGTCTATGGACCCTTGCGTCCGCAAGGTCCACAGTTTCTCCAGTCTTGCTTCCTGGTCCGAATCATATCATACTCTCCTTCTTCAAAAGGATTTGCCCTCAAATCCGCTCTTGGCCGATCATTAAAATGTCCTTTGATTCGAACTTGAGATCCGCACTGCACTGTTGTCCATTCTTCCACCCCTTTTTCCCCTGGATCAAATATCTCGTGATCCCGAACACTTAACAAAACTTTCTTACCCTTACTCAACTAGCATCCTTCTTTGGTCTTCTTTGGCTTGGCGTTAGTGGCACGAGTGTGATTGGCTTTTGATTAAACACGAAGGAATATTTGTTGGTGAATCCATCATGCTTCACTTGTCGATCATATTGCCATGGCCTTCCAAGCAATAAATGGCTTGCATTCATAGGAACCACATCACATAAGACTTCATCCTCGTAGACTCCTATACGAAATGTCACAAGTACTTGTTGCTCTACCGTCACCTCCCCACTATCATTCAACCATTGAAGTTTGTAAGGTTGAGGATGCCTTGATGTTGTCAAACCCAACTTTTCCACCATGAAAGTGCTAGCGACGTTAGTACAACTACCTCCATCAATAATCACACTACCAACCTTGTCATTGATGCGATGTGAAAGAGGTTATCGCGTTGATCATATCCTTCCTCCTTAGCTTCCATATTCAACACGCGACAAGAAACCAAAGCCTCTAGATTTATAGAGTCCCCTCGGCTTCAATGACTTCATGTTCTTCATCCTCTTCTTCTACCACCTCATTGCCACGCACCACCATAACCCGTTGATTGGCACACTCACGCCAAGTGTCCCCACCCTTTGCACTTGAAACATTGTACTTCCTTAGACTTCAACCCGAGATTTTCAGCTTTTCCTGGGGCTCTCGTGGAATCGTAGCAACTTTGCTTCGGCTCAACCTTGCTTGCGATCTTATCTTGTTGTTGCACCGTAGTCGAACTACTTGGACGAGTGGTACTTCTCCTCTTTTGCTGTTGCTCTATCTTGACTGCCATGTGCACCATTTCACCCAAGCCCTCATATTGGTGTAAATCCACAACATCTGCAATATTATGATTCAAACCTGACAGAAATCTTGTCATTGTTACTTCGGCATCTTCACCCAAATTGGCCCTAGCAAATAACATCTCCATCTCCTTGTGATAGTCTTCAACACTTTTCGAACCCCGTGTCAACTTCTCGCAATTTCAGAGAACACCCCTATAATAGTGATTAGGAACAAACCGATGACGCACAAGACGCTTCATTTCGTCCCATGTAGTAACCAGTATCCCAATTCTTTCTCCTATCGCCTATCGCTTGATCCCACCAGATACTAGCATAGTCCACTTAACTCGGCGGCTAATTTGACTTTCCGCAATTCAAGTAGGTACAACAATCAAATACTTTCTCGATTTTTCTTTCCCAATCAAAATACTCATCCGGATCACTTGACCCCTTAAAAACAGGAATCTTTAACTTAATGGTTTCCCAATTATTTTCCTCTCTCCTTGGAATCTCTCGCCTTCCTCTTCCATGATTTTCTCCCAAACCGAGCTCATTAAATTCTTCTTCTAATTGGTTACCTCTTTGAGCTCTACGTTCCCTAGGTTCCTCCCTTCGCCTATCCTCCTCAAGTCTATCAAATCTCTCATTTATTTGAGCAAACATCACATTAAATTCTTCCATGCGGGCAAGCATCGCATCATAATATTGTTTCGGATTAACAATAGGGACCCCTTTAGCTGGAGTTTCGTCGGTCATGGTAATTGTTGGTGATTCTCCCTTACGTGTATGCACTCAAGATAACAAACCCTAGAACAATTAGGATTTCAAAATTTAAAGACAACACGATTAAACAAGGATTGATGATCCAAGTTCAAGACAACTAGATGAATTAAATTTTTTTTTTTTTTTTTGTAATTAAAGTTGTCCAAAAATAATTTAAAACAACAGAATTTTTTTATATGAACAAGACGATGAACGGCCCGATGAACAAGAACTCCTGAACAAGACGGTGAACAAGAACCAGATGAACAAGAGTTTCCGGCGATGAACAGTGTTTCCGGCGTGAACAGTGACTCCGAATGAACAGTAATTTTTTTTTTTTTTTTTTTATTTTTATGAATGATAAACCCTAGGACAATTAGAGTTTAACAACAAGAACAATAATACGCAAAAATTAAGATAGAATGGAATTACCGTAACTAGGATTGCTCTGATACCAAATGATAACGGAACGACCGACCCAAGGATCTCCTAGAAAGGTATTAGGATGAATGACTCCGCGACCCAACGCCTTCGAGATGACGCGAACCTTGGAATTGTGAATGACGCCACAATTGGGATGACTCTCCAACTGATAAGTCGAATTTCAACTATAAACAACGAATCCACGATGTTTATAATCCGAGCTTCCAATCCAGGACACTCAAATAAGAAACAATTTTCTAACCAGAAAATCACTCAACTTTTATTAATCTCAATTCTCTACCTAAAACAATGTTTTAGAATGCCTTTTTATAGGCTTACAAAATAAATCCTAATTCTTGTAGGACAAGAAAACTAATTAAAAGGAAACTCTAATTAAAAGGAAACTCTTAAATAAAGGAAACTCTAAATAAAAAAGGAAACTAGAATTCTAATTATACCAAAACAGTAAAAAAAACAGGACAATAAACAAAAACGGCAGCCTCTTCTGGAGACCTTGCGGTCGCAAGGTCTATGGACCCTTGCGTCCGCAAGGTCCACAGTTTCTCCAGTCTTGCTTCCTGGTCCGAATCATATCAGTGATTCATTTCCAAATGGAAAAGTTGAGGCCTTTACATGCGAAATATTTTACGTTTTCTAAGTCCAGTTGGCAACAAATAAGGCTACAGAGAGTGAGTAGCCTTTAAAACTTTAAGGGGTTGTTTTGAAAACTTCAAAAGTTGTAGCGAAAAATACAACTTCTGTTAGTCAACTGATATAGTGACAGCCGGTTGAGGTATTGAAAATTCCTTAGAGCTGATGTTGTTAGTAGCAAAGATAAGTTTGGTCTACCTGCTAACACAATTTGAAATGTTTTCTAAAGATCACAAGTTATAAAGAATGAACTGAAAGACAATTTACAAAACAACTAAGTAATCAACTCATGAAACTCACTACTGACACTTAAGTAGATTAAAACTGCTTAAGTGTTAGGACAATTTGTGTAAGATGAATAATAAGAGGCAAAGCAATTAAAGTGGTTCACAGTGTTAATCGCTACGTCCACTACCAAGTTGGTCAAACTTGGATTTTGAAATGTACTATTATTAATAATCTAAGCGATCACTAATGGATCAGTGTACAACAAATACCGGTGTTTGGGGAGTATGATTGAAAGTCAATCACACTTGTGGGACAATCAAATGATTCCTTAAGGATTTGGAAGAAGTAAAGAATATCAAAACAATTAGTGTCTAAAACAAGAACTAGTAATAGAATAAGAATAAAATATTGTCTAGCTAATGTTTTGGCTGAGGCACTTCAAGTGAGTATTCTACTTGAGAGAGTATGAATGCTCCAATGTCTTCACAACTTGCTTTAATGGTCTTTATATAGAGTTGCTTTTAGATCCAAACCGTTGGAGACAAGATTTGAATTTGAAATCCAATAAATCGGATGAGAGAATCCCTTTTACAAAATCATAAGGATCTTGTGTAGAGGAAATAAGACAAGAGATATTCTCCTAGCACAAACAAGGAAAGTGTTAGAAATATCTTGTTTGAAAAAATAGGGAAATAATTTGTTTTAGATATATCTTTGAAGTGTCAGCCGATAATTGTAAAGGAGTAATCAGCTGAAATAGTTTTAAGTTAAAACCGTGGATTGCTAAGGTTATCTAACTTAATGGTTTTAAGTAAATCATGTATAATTCAACAATATCCTCCTATTTACTTAAAACCATTCACTATAAGCAGAGAGCAATAAATAGATAGTTTAAAGTAATTCCTAAGTTCAGATTAGAAATTAGAGATTGATCACTACAAAAAAAATGTTAGGAACAGCCAAATATAAGATGAATTTATCTTAAGATTAAAGTACCAAAAACCAAACAAAAACAGTAGGAAGATAAATAGTTATAAAGAGTAGAAGATGTTTCTAAAAGCTTGTGGATCCTTTTGTGCTTCCAGTCTGAGTAAAATTGGCTTCAGCGGCAGTAGCTACGTTTTCAGCTCCATTGACTATGTCAGCAGCTGCTTCATCTTCGGTAATCATCTATGTAATTACAACTCTTCTTCTTAGCTCCTTTAGTTCAACCAGATAAGCATCAACCCTTGCTCTCTGCACCCTCTCCTCCTGAAGGGCTTTAAACATTACGACTTGACATTTCGGTTCTTTATGCACATTCCTTTGATAAGCGAATTGAATTCCGTCATCGGCATGAGCCTCCCTTAGAGCACCATTGGTAATAGCAACCTGTACTTCTATAAAGAGGGTGTTTGAAAGTTAGGAAGAAGGGAATCCATTTGAATCTACCTGTCATTGATCTGACGGGACATGCATTTAAGGACTCCATTGACATGAAGGTGATGGATGTGCAGTGTGTCAAGCCTTGTATTTGTTCAGTTGCAGTAGAAAAGTCATGAGGATGAGCATCATTGACTTGTACAAACATTAGAGAGGAGGAAGAGGCAACATCAGTTGAAGGGGCAACAACAACGAAGGAACAACTTGTTCTTGAGGTTGTTTGATGTCGGTGATGTCTCTGAAGATTCTTCCATGAACACCGTCTTCTTACCAGTTGGATTATACAAGGCTTGGCTAATTATGGACTTTTGTTGTTTCTGTCGTTTGTAAGCCACCTTAGAGTTGGAGAGACGATTGGATCAATGCTACTGGAGGGCGAAGTAGAATTGCTAGCATCAACATCCTCATTATCAGCCTAGCTCTCAATATCAATTGACTGAAAAGAAATCTCAAGAGAAACAGTGATAGGGTGAGTTGGTAAGACTTGGGTAATGACGACAGCAGCTGGGGGATTAGTAGATGGAGGGGTGTCGGGTATGACTTCGGCAGTTAGGGAAGCAACAATGGTTAGAACAGCAGATGGGGATGGGATCAAATTTGCATATGATTCGTTTGCTTCAGTAGGTACACCAATAGAAAGGGCTTCAAATGGAATATCAATAGTAGGGCAACGTAGGAATAGATGGTGCGGGGATCGGCTAAAGTAGGCCCGAACATCAATAGTTTATTTGCATCGGTGAGACAGAGCTAATTGTTGAGATTTTGAAGTACCTAGTTGATGTGATGAAGAAGCTCCCCCTGTTTGTTGTAACTGTTTTGGATGAGAAGCTCGATATTGAGCTTTAGAAAAAGAGATATTGACATAGATGTATTTGACTGCACCTTTCTGAACCAGAAGAATCTTGGCTTGATTAATTGTTGGGAAGTTTAAATCTTGATTTAGTTGATCATCATCATCAGCTGCTGGGCGTCCAATACAGTAGGGATCTTTGAGAGAAATTGGTGGAATACCATGTACATGTTGGGAAATCTTCCCTATACAATCTTACATAATCTAAAGTAAATAAAATAACGAAACAAAACCGTTGAGCCGGTTGGTTGAAGGAGAGTTGTGAAGTCGATGGTCGCTCTGAGAAGTCTGGGGTAACTTGAACCAAGGTCTATTTGGTGACTTATTTCAAGTCTATTTGGTGGATTAATTCCAAGTCTGCTGGTGACTTGCTACAAAGTCTGCTGGCGGTAGTACTGGAAGTCTACTAGTGGAAGGAATGATGTCTGCTGGTGAGAGGAAGCTGTAACCGAGGCTTGTGTAACACACTTTCCTTGAAACATTATTCGTCCCACTCCCTGTAAGTGCGTGGAGTTCTTACACAGGACGATTGTCTCCCAGGATACAACGGTGGTACCAGATGACTTTGCACTGAAGGTCTGGGGAACTGAATAAGTGCCCGTAATCTATCACCAAGCAGGAGGCCAAGAAAAAGATGTTCAATATGCAATGCAAATGCAGGTGTATAAGAGGACGAGGAATTTCGTGTTCTCTGTAATTGTGTGTATTCTGTTGTGGAGAATGGTTCCATTATATAGGCCAGAAAATCAACACGTTTTAATTATTAAAATCGTTTTGATTATGCCCATTAACCACTTAATTAAAGCAGACATTAAGACAGAATTAATCTGTCAATTAAGACAGAATTAATCTACTTTTTAATGTTGGAGTTGTGAAAATTGAATTTAAAATTCAAAAGAAAAATAAGCAAAAGGTGGGTTTGTCTAGGTAGCACAATTTGGTTCGACATTCGTGTCCGTATGTGCGGGCACACGAGTACGTCGATCCAAGCCAAATTGGACCTTGATTTGCACCCCCCTGCGGGCGCGGGAGGGATAGTTCTTTCTATACAAGCTTACCCAACACAAAAGGAGCCTTTGTATATAAACCCTTCAAGCCTTTCATATTTTTCCAATGTGGGATAACCCACTTTCAACATTTCCAATGTCCTACTTTAAACCTGTATAACTTATTCATCCGATATCCGAATTAGAAAAATAAATATAGTATTCTTATGTACTCACGGAGAAGAACATAATTCCATAATTTCCATAGTCATTACATAAATGACTCACAAATAAATTAGTGCCTCAAAGCCCCAATTTACTTCACTTAAAAACACTAGTTTTTCAACAGTACATTTTTATACATCTTTAAACTGAACATATCAGTTCTTCCTGCACGAATCTATCATTTGATAGATAGAAGGCAGTCCAAAGAGGGGCACATGGGATCAAAGTATTTCCCGTAGTTGGTGGTAAGTTCAATTGGAGACATGTTGACTGGAGTAGGAGGATAGAGGACATCGGGTTGTCTATTGTAGTCTTGGTCGATGTACTTAACTCGATTGTCTATTGATTGGTTAGCTTTCTTCTCTTCTTGGAATGAGAAAAGAGACTGAATGACGAAGGGAATATGGTCGATGGGAAAGACCCAATTTGGGGGTATATGATTTTGATATGACTTGAAACAATTGTAAAATTGGTGATAGGTAGGATCCTTATAAGGGCAAAGTATCGAACATGTGCAAGGCTTGGTGATTTGGGCTTAGTAGAAGTGAAAAGTGGCTGAGAAGGTGTAGAAGATGAAGGGAAGAGAACAAAATTTCCTTGATTAAGAGCTGGATTTACCTTCTGTTTCTTGCGAACAGATCTACGGACACGAGTGGAGACAACAGCTGGGATGGTAGCAGGTTCGTCAGCTTCTAAAACAGCCTCTTCTTCAGCAACTAGAAGAAGATTGACTATTTTCCTTCTGCTTGTCCCAACAACAGGTTCAGGAAGATCAGCTGGAATGGAGGCTGGAACAAATGGCAGAACATCACCAGTTGGAGCATCATAAAGTGAGGTTGGGGGACTTTAGCAAGTGGTATATCATGTCCAAATTTAGAATACGAGATGGCATTCTTTATGTCAGTGGCTGAGAATTTCTTGACTTTTACAGGGAGAACATCACTACTAGTGAAAACAACCTTGTTGATGACAACAATCTTTCGTAGGCAGTGGGTGGAGATGAGATGATGGGTCAATTTGTGATTTCCAGCATCCATGTTCTCCTTATACTTTGCCATATTTGCTTTCAAACGTTCCACGAGCACTGAATCCCAATTAACTTCATGTTTTTCAATGATTTCTTCCATCAAAAGCAGTTGAGCTTTGGTAATCCACTCATGGTCTCCAGATTTGATCATTAAGCATTTGTGGAGGACAACAGCTAGAGAATAATGAAGGGGATGGAAATGGTTCTTTAGTCTATTAAAAACATTTTCTTGTGGAGCTTCACCTCTCATAGAGATCCGTCATGATTTCTGAACATTTTTAGGAATGGTATGGATGGTAGAGCTAAGAGAGTGAGAGATGTTTGGTGTGTCTTTCATTTTGTGAAGAATTCTTTCGTGAGATGGAGGTTGTATGAGTTGATCTCAAATGTCTGTGAGTGCCCCAGAGAATATCCCCCCGGATCACACGCTCCCTTTTCTAGGGGAACCCGTGACTCGGGGAGGACATCACTCTTTTCATTCCATCCTTCCTTGTTTAGGGGAAGACGAAATTAAAAGTACAAAAAAGTGTTGTCGAAAAGCGCGTTGAATATGTCTCGATCACTTGAATGTGCTTTTTTTTAGTCCATTATGAGATCTTTGGATTTTTCCATATCTCATCCTCCCTTGTTTAGGGGAAAACAAGATGCGGAAAACGCATCACCCTTTTCATTCTCATTGTCCCTTTTTAAAGGGAAAACGGAAATGTGCAAAAAAATGATGTTGTGAAGGCGCGTGGTAACACGCCCTGCCTCACTGTGGACTTGAAAATCATCCTAGGTCACTATGAGTGCATTGGATTTCTCCGTATCTCATCCTCTCTTATTTAGGAGAAAACAAGATACAGAAAATGCATCACCCTTTTCATTCCCATCGTCCCTTGTTTAGGGGAAAACGGAAAAGTGCAAAAAAAGGATGTTGCGAGCCTCACTGTGACCTTAGGTTTATTTTGGATCGCTATGAGTGCTTTGAGTTTCTCTGTATCTCATTCTCCCTTGTTTAGGGGAAAACAAGATACAGAAAATGCATCACCCTTTTCATTCTCATCGTCCATTGTTTAGGGGAAAACGGAAAAGTGCAAGAAAAGGATGTTGCGGGCCTCACTGTGATCCAAAATGCTGTAACATAGGCTCCATCTTTATTTTAAGGAGAAATAAAGAAAAACCAAAAAATAACCCGAGTTTGTAAAAAAAAGGTTCGGAGGCTAAGTTACGAATTGGGAAGGGGTTAGGCACCCAACTCGCCCTTTCGGTCTCAAAAATAGTTTTTGACTAAAATATGCTTTTATTATATTTATTCAGCAAATGAAATAAAGCATTTAAATAGATATATCTGTATCTACATTATTTACAGACTTGCAGTCGCCTCCTTCCAGTAATTACAAATATATTTACAAATAGTTGGCCATAATAATGGCTCTTTTTAGTGCTATTTTCTATAGAAATCCGAGCAGAATAACTGCTTATATTTTTTACATTGGGCCGGCTGAAAATAGCACTTTTATATAAAACCTCTTAAAGGCTTACCTTTAAGAGCGTAGGGTGTACTCGCCAGGAGAGGGAGTCTTTTCTTCTTGTTGTGATTCAGGCGAGTAATCGCTTCCGAAAGCGCCGCACCGTAAAATGGGCGGAGCAACTGATTGCGTTTTTTATGTTGTTTGTTTACTGTTGGCGGAAATCGGGCAGAGCAATTGCTTGCTTCTTGTGGATTTGGCCTCTGGATTCGGGCAAAGTAACTGCTCTTTTTTGGATTTTTGGATCAGGGAAATAGGGTAGAATCCTAACTGGAAGGCTAGGGTTCACTTTGATCGGTTGGATTTTAGTTTGAAGGAGATTTGACGGAGCTTCGAGGCTTATATAAGGAGGGGTACTCTCTCTCTCGCTCACTGCGTAAACTGAATGCTGTTTCTTTTACTGGGTGAACTGTGTGCGGAGTGAAATCGTCCCTTTTCACTGAGGCCAAGCACCTCTATTTATAGCTGGGAGTGGGGATCCCGTTGGCATTTTGAGTTTTCTTTCTGTGCTTCATCAGCTTGTACCGCGCGCTTGAGAGAGTGTACCGGAGGCAAAGTGCTACAGTGCACTAGCACTATGTTGGCGCCACCCACATATGAAGTGGGCGCCGCACCTGGTTCCCCCATGGGGGGTTCCAGGTTCCAAACTTAGGCCTGTTTTTGATACTTTGGCCCTTGCATTTCACTGTTTTGCACATCCTGCTTTCCCTTTTGCATTTTTAAAACCCTGTAACTTGACATTTGTTAATTTTTAACAAGTCTTGATATCGCATGTGATGTCACATACCAGGGGTACGAAATTGGGGTGTCTACACAGCCCCTCAACGATGGAGTTTACGGGTAACCCGCAGCTTACCGAGTAAACAAACATCGTTGATAAGAAATAGACTCCCTAATTTCGTGAAAATTATAATGGGGAGTGATGCAATAGGTAGCAGTTATAATACAGTAGTTTATAATGCATGTCAAATCTCGCATTTCCTAGACATTTAGTCGGTTGTAACATGTTATCGTAGTTTTTAAGCAGATATGCAAATTGAGTGCTCTGATGGTCGGAACTACCGAAGTAGGTTGCCTACGTATCCCTTAATAAAATGAATCAGACCAAACGTAGTTCGGCCCAATGCAAACAAACAACGCTAGGTGGAATACCAAGATCAAACATCGCATCCTCAAAGGGTCGAACCCTTTGCCAAGCACAATGGTGTGATAGATCGCATCCTCCGACAGGGCCCTTCGTCGGAGTACGATAACCTTTTCACTGGCCCGGGGTATACACCCCCTCGCAGAAAAGGTTGAAGAACCAGGTGGGACTCTTCATAAAACACTGCATCCTCATGGGTGGACATCCTTCGTCGAATGCAATGGTGGGATAGATCACATCCTCCAGGCAGGGCCCTTCGTCGGAGTACGATAACCTTTTCACTGGCACGGGGTATACACCCCCTCGTAGAAAAGGTTGAACAACTTCTGGTGGGACAAGATTCAAATTTGATCATTCGTCTCGGGGTTACGCCCCGTGAGGAGATGATCCTACGCTACTCCTAGAAAGCAAGAAAACATCGCATCCTCAGGGGTGGACATCCTTCGTCAAATGCGATGGTGGAACACATCATAAAACATTGCATCCTCAGGGGTGAACATCCTTCGTTGAATGCAATGGTGGGACCAAGTGAGATGCATGCAGGTAAAATATAAATACTTTACCTTTCCTTACCTTTTCTTGCTTTTGTTCTGTCACTGCATTTGCTTGATTCTCGCTTTCACGCCTTTTCTTTGCTTTTCGCCTTTGCAACTTTTGTATACGCTACTTTTCGCCTTTGCCTTTGCTTTTGTTGCCTTTGCTACCTTTGTTGCTTTTGTTACTTTTGCTACCTTTGCTGCTCTTGCTGCTTCTGCTTTTTCTGACTCTTACTGGAGATTTTCTTTTCTTGCTTGCTTTTTGCATTTCTCTTCTTTGCATTTTTTTCTTTCTTTTTTTTTGCTGCGCTTCTTGCATTTTTTTCTTTTTGCGCTTCTTGCATTTTTTCTTCTTTTTGCATTTTTTTTCTTTTCTTCTTTGCATTTTTTTTGTTTTTTCTTTTGTACATATTTTTTCTTTTTTTCTTTCTTTGGTACATACTTTTTTTTCTTTTTTTTTTTTTTTTGCACATACTTTTTTTCTTCTTTTTTTTCTTTCTTTTGTACACACTTTTTTTCTTTGCATTTTTTTTACACATTACTTTTTTTTTCTTGCTGAGGATTTTACTTTTGTCGCTGCTTTTTCTTTTACTGCTGCTGCCTTTTCTGCTTTTCTAGCCTTCTTGTGGCTGACCTGCTGGAGATATGGGCTTTCTTTTGAATCTTGGATGGATGGCCGTAAATTTTTGTTAACAAAGCTAACTTTGTTAAATTTCCGCTAAGCTTTCAGGGCCTTTTTGCAACTTGGGAAACTTGAGGACTTAAGTGCTGAACTTTTGAACTTCAGAGGGGAAAAGTGAAAATTCCCTTCCTTTCTCTATGACTTACGGGGAAGCAGGAAGCAGAAGCAATAGCTTCTCTTTCTTTCTTCTTCGTCGTCATTTTCCTCCATTGCTGCCGACGGAGCTATTTCTTTCATTTCTTTTTCTTTTCTCGATTTTCTTCCGCCAAATTGTTTGTTTTGCTTAATAGATGGCTTCCTCCTTGATGAGCGCAAGATTTCCACGAATTTTCCCTGGAATTTTCTGTTATTTTGTGCTATTTTTGAGTTAATTATGATTTGAAAATATTATTATATGTGTTTTTGTGCTTAATGTAGGTTTCCACGCATATTCAAGCTTTTATACGGTGTTTAGCACGAAGTTCGAGACAATTCCGGGCTTTAAAGTTGAATTGAAGAGTATTTGGTCAACGTCCGTTAAGTCCGTCAAGATTTCCAAGGCAAATGAGGGCTAACGGAGGCTGATGGAGCTGACAGAGGACCAAAATGCAAAACACAGGAAGTGGCCGGAAGGCGGCTCAATTCAGAAGGCCGAGGGTACCAGAGCAAATTTCAGAAAGTTCAGGGGAGCCGGCGCAAAAGCTGAGAAGCCCCTATGTGTTGTCGTGCTCCCGCTGGAGCCACGTGGCGTATTCTGCCGCTCCCTCTCCACTCAGTCAGCCCGCGGTCTCCATCATGGATCGGGTCTGACCCGCGTCTTACTTCAGCCATTCTAGCCCACCAACCGTCCATCCGGCCCACTACACCTCACACTCTCCAGCCCATCTCACTTGAGCGACGTGCCTCTCTGGGTTTACCCGCCCACCCCCCTCATTATTCTTCCATTTCAGCCCTCAAAATTCCCATGCACTCCCTATTTTGCCTCTGCTCTGTCCGGCCCTCTTTGCTGCTTCTCCTTAAAATTTCCAGCAGCCTTATTTGAATATTACAAGTCCCCATTTCGGGACTTTGTTCCCAAATGGGGCACCAACCCCCATTTCACCAAAAATCATCCCATTCCTCCGATGCTTGATCACCATTGAAGGTTTGGAGCTTCAACTCAAGGACCAAGGACGCATTTGCAAAATATTTCAACCCCAGATTCGAGCAACATTCAGTTTAATTCTTTCAACTCATATTTTATTATATTTGTTGTATTTTCTAGGGTTGATTTATTTTGTAATTGTTGAATTGGTTTGTGTTTAATTTATTTATGGAAATGCAATTATTTTTCTATGTCCAATGTAGTGTTTTAATTTAATTTATTTCTTTATTTAGTACATAATCATGTTGGTTATTATTTTGTGAAATTAATGCTTTTAATTATCTGGCCAATAATTAAATGATTTTAGAAATATTTAGGATCCGCGAGAGCTACCTTTATATTTCGGACCAATCAATTTAATAATTGGTGTTTTGTGACACACACCGATAGCCATTTTGAGACTAGGTTTGACACGCGATCGAACCACCTTAGCCATTCGCGAGGTCGGGGAGGTTAGGGTTGACTATAAGATGCGAGAGCCCGTAGTTAACCAATTTTAGTTGTCTCGGCTACCAACATGAATTGTAGAAAAATATAGAGATTTTCTTTTTGCGAGGTATTACCCATGCGCTTGGTTATTATTGTGTGTGCTTCATGCTTTTAATGCCGTAGCAAACTATTAGATGATCACTAGAATGATAGGATACGAAGGAAAAGCCCTTCCTGTTATTCCGAAAATCACAATAATAGTTTGCGTGACGTGAGACCGAAAGGAGATCGTGCGTAGATAGTCTTTGGATGCTTGTTTACACATGTAGTTATTTTCTCCCATATGTTATGTGTTGCGATGATATGAGCCCGTTGCAAGGTTGAGGGATAGCTAGATTCGCTATACGTAACGAAAGCCCGTAGTTAATAAAATAGCGCGTCCGACTACCAAGACTTGAGTTAAAGAAAAACAAAAGGAGAATTAAATTAAACACCTGCTAGACTAGAAATAATGCATTCCTATATTTTTATTTTGATTTGTTGTTGTCAAACCACCTCCGCTTTAGTTTAGATTTAATTACTTTCTAGGTTGTTTGTTTTTTTAAGATTTTAATTCATTTTATTTTCACTCAAATATAATTAGTTAGCATAATTTCGGTACTTAGTTGGAGTGAGAATTACACGCATTCCTCGTGGGATTGACTCGTATTTACGAACTTTATTACTTGATACGGCCGGGTAATCTTGCCCGAGATGCGTTTTTGTGTACATCAAGTTTTTGGCGCCGTTGCCGGGGAATGATTTAATTTTTGCTCCTATTTGCTAATATCAATACCAAGTGAAGCTGATTGTAATTTGAGCATGTTTTTTCTTAATTAGTTTACTTGCTTTTGTATTTATATGTTTTGTAGATTGAGTCGCTTCTCGAAGCCCTCCCGAGTTTGTGGGTTTATAGGGAGGTGTAAATAGTGTCCTCACACAAAAAGATTTTCTTTTCTTTTTTATTCCATAATTGCATTCCTTCTCTTTTCTTTTAAGCTTGATTTGATGCAGGGGTTTAGCACTTTATTGTTGAGGTTGTTTGTAGAGATTCTTGGAGAGGATCTTTTCGGCCCGGACATCATACGAAATCATCTTTGAGGGAGTTTTCTTTCCTTTCCTTCTCCTTTTATTTTTAAGTTTAGGGAGTATAGTTTGGTTGGTGAACTTTGAAAATTCTGGAAATCTTGTGCTTTATACGCCCCAAATTATTTATGCTTTGATCATTCGTCTCTCCATTTTTGGCGCTCTTTGAGTTGTACTTGCATTATTTTCTTGGAGTCAATTTTGAGATTACTATATGCATAGTTGACGATATGTTTGTGATTCATGTGGTAGCATCACCTCATTCATAATAGATATTGCCCAAGGTGTTGATTGAAATATTTTATGCGTTGTTCTAGTGATGGTTGTGCATGTCTAAGAGTACCATATTATGAGTCTAAATGCCGAGAGTTATATTTTGATGATTAAAAGCTTGGTTTGGGCATATGTGTATGACAAGAGTATGATATAGGCCATCTTTGGACCGTTTGTGCCTTTCTCTATCCTACCCATTTATCTAACAAAAATCCCTAGTGTCCCAATTGAGCTCATTTAAAGAATGGCGTGTGCCTAGAGCACACAATGACCCCTATTTGACTTCATTTCTTATATCTGCATTATCCTATCCCATGAACCTATACACTTTTGCTGTCGCTCTTCAAGAGAGAATTATTTGAAATGATTTATTTTATTTTTGTAATCTTGTTGGGAAGTGTATGCTTCATGAAGGTTGTGTGTTCATTAATGTTGATGTTGGGGATTTGAATTGTTCTTGAATGGTGGTGAAAAAAAAATGAAATGAAAAAGAAAAGAGCCCCCTTGGAAAACAATGAAAAGAAAGAAAGAAAAGAAAAGAAAAATAAAGGGTGGCCTCAAAAGCAAAAGAAAAAAAAGTCATTGTTCTTAATTTTCTCAAGGAGATATAAGGGTGGAGGTTAATTGTTGTGGTAGATGAGACACCTTTTTCAACCCAAAGTTTAACGTTTAAGGGGTTGTTGAAGTGAGTTTGTGGTTATTTGAAGAGTTATGCTTTAATGAAGCTAGTCATTATGTGAAGACTTCAAATTCTTTACTCTCTTGACTTGCTATCCTATCCTTCATTTGTAGCCCAAACCTTGGCCGAACATTACAAGCTTTATAAAGTCCTATTGATATTGTCATACCGTGTGTTCTTGCCATGTCTTGCGAAAAAAAAAAGAATTAGTTAATGACTCTCCCAGTTTGACTCGCATTTGGTATCTCGGTTGGCCGTTCAATCTAAGCTAGAGCATTGCTACTTTTGGGTAAAAAAATGTTTTATGGTATGAATGATTGTTTGAGGATTGGTTGATAGCATATGAATCAATTCATACCTCAATTATGCATATTTATAATGTTTTTGTTGATCTCCAAAATGGTAATGCTTGTGGGATTTTATTTGAGCGTCGCCTTCATTTCATCTTGTTCTCGAGCTTTTCCATAATTCATTTTCTTTGCTCGGGACGATCAAAGTTTAAGTTTGGGGGTGTGATGAGCGCAAGATTTTCACGAATTTTCCCGGGAATTTTATGTTATTTTGTGCTATTTTTGAGTTAATTATACTTTGGAAATATTATTATATGTGTTTTTGTGCTTAATGTAGGTTTCCACGCATATTCAAGCTTTTATACGGTGTTTAACACAAAGTTCGAGACAATTCTGGGCTTTAAAGCTGAATTAAAGAGTATTTGGTCAACGTCCGTTAATTCCGTCAAGATTTCCAAGGCAAATGAGGGCTAACGGAGGCTGATGGAGTTGACAGAGGACCAAAATGCAAAACCTGGGAAGGGCTGGAAGGCGGCGCTCAATTCAGGAAGGATAGGGGTACCGGAGCAAATTTCAGAAAGTTCAGGGGAGCTGGCGCAAAAGCTGAGAAGCCCCTGTGTGTTGTCGTGCTCCCGCTGGAGCCACGTGGTGCATTCTGCCGCTCCTTCTCCACTCAGCCGGCCCACGGTCTCCTTCATGGATTAGGTCTGACCCGCGTCTTACTCCAGCCATTCTAGCCCACCAACCGTCCATTCGGCCCACTACACCTCACACTCTCCAGCCCATCTCACCTGGAGCGATCTGCGTGCCCTCTGCTAGGTTGACCCTTGCCCAGCCGTGCCCCAGCCCTCATTATTCTTCCATTTCAGCCCTCAAAATTCCCATGCACTCCCTATTTTGCCCCTGCTCTGTCTGGCCCTCTTTGCTGCTTCTCCTTAAAATTTCCAGAAGCCTCATTTGAATATAACAAGTCCCCATTTTGGGACTTTGTTCCCAAATGGGGCACCAGGCCCCATTTCACCAAAAATCATCCTATTCCTCCGATGCTTGATCACCATTGAAGGTTTGGAGCTTCAAATCAAAGACCAAGGACGCATTTGCAAAATATTTCAACCCCGGATTCGAGCAACATTCAGTTTAATTTTTTCAACTCATATTTTATTATATTTGTTGTATTTTCTAGGGTTGATTTATTTTGTAATTGTTGAATTGGTTTGTGTTTAATTTATTTATGGAAATGCAATTATTTTTCTATGTCTAATGTAGTGTTTTAATTTAATTTATTTCTTTATTTAGTACATAATCATGTTGGTTATTATTTTGTGAAATTAATACTTTTAATTATCTGGCCAATAATTAAATGATTTTAGAAATATTTAAGATCCGCGAGAGTTACCTTTATATTTCGGACCAATCAATTTAATAATTGGTGTTTTGTGACACACACCGATAGCCATTTTGAGACTAGGTTTGACACGCGATCGAACCACCTTAGCCATTCGCGAGGTCGGGGAGGTTAGGGTTGACTATAAGATACGAGAGCCCGTAGTTAACCAATTTTAGTTGTCTCGGCTACCAACATGAATTGTAGAAAAATATAGAGAGTTTCTTTTTGCGAAGTATTACCCATGCGCTTGGTTATTATTGTGTGTGTTTCATGCTTTTAATGGTGTAGCAAATCATTAGATGATCACTAGAATGATAGGATATGAAGCGAAAGCCTTTCCTGTTATTCCGAAAATCACAATAATAGTTTGCGTGACGTGAGACCGAAAAGAGATCGTGCGTAGATAGTCTTTAGATGCTTGTTTACACATGCAGTTATTTTCTCTCATATGTTATGTGTTGCGATGATATGAGCCCGTAGTAAGGTGGAGGGATAGCTAGATTCGCTATACGTAGCGAAAGCCCGTAGCGAATAAAATAGCGCGTCCGACTACCAAGATTTGAGTTAAAGAAAAACAAAAAATATAATTAAATTAAACACCGGCTAGACTATAAATAATGCATTCCTATATTTTTATTTTGATTTGTTGTTGTCAAACCACCTTCGCTTTAGTTTAGATTTAATTACTTTCTAGGTTGTTTATTTTTTTTAGATTTTAATTCATTTTATTTTCACTCAAATATAATTAGTTAGCGTAATTTCGGTACTTAGTTGGAGTGAGAATTACACGCATTCCTCGTGGGATCGACTCGTACTTACGAACGTTATTACTTGATACGGCTGGGTAATCTTGCCCGAGATGTGTTTTTGCTCACATCACTCGTCAAGATCTTGGAAGGAACTTCCTCCCTTGATCCGAAACCACGTCAAGTATCTCGACTCGAAGGATGACTGGGGCAACATCCTTCGTGAATCGTGATCGAAACACACACATGTCTAATCTTCCGATTCCCGCTGTAAGTTTCTTTTTCACAAACCCCTTTGGTTGATTTTTCAAATATGCTGAGTTTCCTTGCTGTTTTGGACTTTTGGAGCATAACTATTCTTGCTTATGATGTTTATACATGCAATTTATGTGCTAGAATAATGCAATTTGGTTATTATTCATAGCAAAAATGTGAAATTCATGCTATTTATTTTTGCGATGCATATTTGAACAATTGACACTATTTGACTTTGCGATGCATATTTCATGTTACTAATGCAATTTGATTATATAATGCATGCTTGAAATGCAAATTATTTTTTTATGATGCGTGCCTATGCGATAGACTTTTCGGATACGTGATACTTTTTTTTCGGATATATTTTTGGATGCATGCAAAATGTAACATGAATACTTTATGGAATAATATACATTTTTACGAATGCACATGCTGCAGAGATGTATGTCAAATGCACTTGGAATATTTTCCTTTCAAATATTTGCAACATTTTTATTTAAGTGAATGCTAAAATGCAATCATCCGAAGAAAAAAAATGAATGCAAACGATGAATTGCTAATGCATGGATATATCATTTTTATTAGATTCATGCATGGGAATGCAAATGCGCCGTAGGAAAATTTTAGATGCTCACTAAAATGCTGCATGAATATCATTTTTATCAAATTCATGCATGAAAATGCAAATGCAACATAGGAAAATTTTAGATGCTTGCTAAAATGCTGCATGAATATTTCTTTTTTTTCTTTTTAAATGTATGCGAAGATGCAACATGTATTTATTTTTGAATTCGAAACACATTTTTTTCTTTCTTTCTTTTTTTTTTGAAATGCAAAAATGCAAAATTATTTTTCGAATGCAAGAGTATAGCACATGTTTTTTTTTTTTAACGCAAAGATGCAATATATTATATTTTCTTGAATGCAAATACTTTTTTTTTTCTTTTATGAATGCAAGAATGCAACTTTTTTTTTGAATGAAAAACATTTTTTCTTTTGATGTATTATGCAAAATGTAAATATTTTATGATGATTTTTTTTTTTTTACAAAAATGCGATATATGCAAAATGCTCTTTTTTTAAATCTTTTTTTAGATATGGCCTAATTTAATGACATGCATAGGAGATTTAATAAAAGATAAGAATTTTACCTTCTCCATTTTTTTCTGATGCTGAGATGCTGCTCTTTTCTTTTTCTTTTTCTTTCTTTCCGATGCGCAGGACCCTGACCAGGATTCGAGCAAGCTGCGATAAGGTTTCAGACATTTATAACTTAATGCCCTTGCCAGCACAGGTTTTAGTGGAGTCTTCTGGCTTCAGTGAGTTCCTGCGTGCCTTCCGTCCCTTCCGTAGTTATTTGTCTATTTTTGACGTTTTGCGGGACTACTGGTGGGACACCACCCACACTTTTCATTTCAGCTGGGGGGAGGCTACTTTGACCCCGTGTGATTTTGCTGCTATCACGGGTATTCCTACCAGCATCGGCCGAACTTTGGAGTCAGATTATACTCTTCGTCAGCATCCTGAGGTGGTCAAAGATCTCATGGGTTTTGAGCCCGAATATAAATATGCAGATGAGATCTTTATTGGAAGTGTCAAGAGCTGGCTTCTAGCAAATGCCGGGCAAGATGATGCAAATGATAGCGAGGCCGTAGCTCGCGTTGCCAGGGCATTCTTGTTCTTTTTTTTTTGGGAACGTCACTCTTTGCCAATTCTTCTACATCCTTGAGGGTTTCCCTCCTGGGATGTCTGCGGGACTTGGATCATGTTATTGATTATGACTGGGGGCAGGCAGGCCTGACTGAGCTTTATGCTTCCATGGATAGGGCTAGCCACAACGATTCGCCGACTCTTAATGGTTTTGCTCCGGTTTGGAAGGTATCCTTCCCTTTTTTCCCTGTTTTTTTTTCTTTTGTTAGCATCATCTTTTTTTTTTAGCATCAATTTTTTTTCTCTTTTTTTTTTCTTCTTTCTTTTTTTTCTGCAGGTCTGGACCTACTCGATTTTTCATTTTACTCCAGGTCCCTTGCGCCATCGTATTCATGGGCCACCTTTCTTGGCTGAATTCATGAATGCTAACCGAGTGGGGAAGGATCGGGATGGCCACTGCTTGGATAAGGTGATGATGCGGGATAGAATAGTCAGCTCGAGCCCAGGCACCGTGCATTTATTTCCCTGGAGGGGTCTGGTGGGGCCTTATATGATTACTCTGGAGATGAGCCGATGCCGGATACTGATGGTGTCCATTATGGTTGATTCGTTGTATATGGGCGAACGGGTCAACCGCCAGTATTCTATGCTTCCGACATTTCCAGTGACTCCTCCTACACCTCCTCCTTGGGTGATTGCCCCGGACTTCTTGCCGAACAGGTATCTGTACATGTCGAGATACCTTATGCCTCAGAGTGATTATCCAGTCATGGCATATGAGGAGTTTCTGAGGACAGTGCTCCATCCTACCCCCATAGCAGCCAGGCGTGCATTTGACATCTCTGATAGGCCGAGGCCTTCTCGTCCGGTTCTTGACGTACAGTTAGAATTTTCTGCGCCTGCCGAGGCTTTCTCCACCTTCTGGTATCGTCATGACGGAAGGCTTGTGGAGGAAGTTTTGCTCGATGTAGACATCCTTGAGGAGTATCATGTTCCGGAGCAAGCCCGCGTGGTAAATACTTTTCTTGTCTCTCCCTTTTTTTTTTTTTTAATGTTTGCCCCATTTCATTTTTTTGGAGGCTGACATAGTTTCTTTTGCTGTCTCAACACTTTTTCCCAGGTCAATGTATCGACGTACAAGAGGCTGTTGAGGGGTTTCTTCAGCATCAACAAATTGTACCAGCGGCTTGTGGACGAGTTTTCCTGCCGGGGAAATTATGCAGTACGGCAGACCAGGCGCCGGGATGATGATGATGATGATGAGGCAGCCGGCGGATCAAGTCGTGCTCGAGCGACGGGACGGGAGTACAGAATTGGCGGATCCGGCCCTCGAGTCATGGGTGGTAACCTTGGCATGAGCAGTTCTTCTCGTGCTCATTAGTTCCGTTAACCTGCACTTATTAGCTTTTCTTTTTTTTTTCCTGTACCAGAATCTGTACACATTTCTAAATGCAATGCGATATTATTTTATATGATGCATGAATTAAAGATGCAGACTTATAATTCTAAGAATAAAAGAAATCTAAATCATTATCTAGGGGTAACAGCACACTGTAGTCATGGATGGAGATTAGAGGGATACACCTTCAGATTTTAATCGGGCTTTTCCGGCACTCTGCGGGGAAGAAAAGGCAGCCGCCTCTTCCTGTGCGTGATATTTCAATTCGGCAAATGAGGCTATGGCCTACCTTCTGCATTTTCTTCCATTTCTTTTGATTAAACAGAGTTGGCAGTGGAGCGGTCGGGGCCCGAAACCAGGACACCAGGCAGTACCGGGGAACAGTGGTGGGGGCTCCTGGTGCCACCCATAGTGGAAATGGACGCCGCGCCAGGAGTGTGTGTGGGTGGCACCCAGACTTCTTTTCCTCTGCTTTTGACAGCCCCGTTCATCGCTCATGCACCGTTGATTTCCGCTTTAGCTTTTAGTATAAAAAGAGAGCCAAGGCAGCGTATATTTTCATCATTAGTCTGCTTTCTTCTCACGCTTAAGCCTTTTGAGTTCTCTTTTGCTCAATCTTCCTTTCCTCTTATTAGATATAATTTTTGTTTTTATCCAGAGATGGCTGCTCCTTTCCACATTGCTTTAGAGATAGAGGTTTATGAGAAAGCTCTGGATTTTTGGGTACTTTCTTTGCCGGCAGATGAGCGAGAGTGGTTTGAACACATTTATGGGTACCGGTGCCTGCTGTCATGGGCATTAACTGGGACATGCTGAGGGGAGCTTCCAAGTTCTGGTCACCACAGAGCCACCTTTTTAATTGTTGTTTGAATGAGATGTGTCCTACCTTCGAGGAATTTTGTGCTATGGTGGGAATGCCTGCCGCTGGACCCATTGATATGCCTTCTGCTCGGAGGCGTCCTTTCATGGCCATACGGGAATTGTTCGGCACAACTCGCAAGGCTACTCCGGGTTTTTACAATGGAGTTAACTTTAATTTGGTTGTGCTTCCCGGTGCTTATACTGAGTACATGGAAGATGACCTAGTTTATTTGCGGCGCCGGCTGGCTGCTCTTTTTCTTTGCCTTATGGGGCGGTACCTTCTGGTGGGCCTACCCTGATTTATAGATATGCGGATCGTGGACCTTGTGCTGCAGGCTCGGGATCGCCGGGTAAATATCATCCCGGTGATTTTGGCTGAAACCCTATTTGGCATGGATGCTTTTGTGTCTGGTGATGAGTTGTTTCCCTCCGGTAGCCCTCTTTTGATTCACATGTGGCTGGAGGAGCATTTTAACTGGGTGATGGGCCTAGTGCTGGCGGGAGGCATGTATAATCCCGGGAGTTATGGCTCTCGCGGCCATTACCATCAGACGAATTATTCGGAGCATGAATGGATTGAGTACTTTTTGCGTATCGGCTCCATGGAGATCATATGGGTTGTCAGCCATTGGCGGATCCGCAGCTTCTTCATGTTTACTGGGGTCCATGCCCAGGTCATTTTGCTGGGTCTTGAGCAGACCACTTTCTATCTGGCGTACAGGGTCCTTCGCCAGTTTGGTAGGGAGCAAGTTATCCCAAATATGGACCGCCCTCTGATTGAGGAGCTGCAGATGAATAGGGACGTGGGCAACCTTATTTGTGACGTGGCAACTCGATTTTGATTCGCGGGAGGCAGCTTATGCCTATTCTGAGTATATGCTCTTGTCCCATGAATATTTAGCATGGGTGTTGGTAGTTGCTGAGGGGCATTCCCGCGTTACTCGGCATGTACTGAGGCGGATGCTGGGCAGGCGAGTGAGCAGTGGCCTAGATGCTCGCCTGATGGAGATAGGCGAGGACTTGGAAAGCTCGGGGCTGGTAGTCCCTCAAGTTCTGCAGGAGGACTTCAGGCAGGTGTATGGCCTTGGTGCCCGGATGGCTCCTGATCCAAATGAGGCAGGTCCTAGTAATGTGCCTCCCAGATTGAACAATGCAAGTCGACGGAGCAATCCCCAACAAGCAGATGAGGCTGTTCCTCCTAAGGCTGGCAGACAAAGTACTGCCCATAGAAGTGACGGCACTAGCCCAAGTTGTCCGACTGTTCAGGACAACGGCGATGCTGATGATAAGGAAGATGAGGACACTTCTGGTGGTTCTCACACTGGTGAGACTGGAGCTTCTTCTGTGCCTCGCAGGAGTATATGGTCATGGCTGGGCGGACGCCGCAGGCACTGATGGACCGTTTTGAGGCTAAGCCGTAAAAAGATAGCTGGGGAACAGGGGATATAGGTAGCATATAATATGAATATAGACAAATTACAGGAATAAATGCTAATCTTAATGTCTTAGACACTTATTATTAGACTGCACTTTATGGACTGTGTTATGTTAAATTTTGATGTTTTATGCGAGCTCTATCGTGGTTTTTCTCTTTAGTCAGTCAAGACTCTGCATATGCTGAAGACTTTGGCCAGCCGAAGGTCAGATGCTGAGGATCTGGAAATTGTATTCCCTCTCCTTTTCTCGTCTCCCTTTTTTTATGCTCTAACTGTTGCCTAGGCCGCCCTTTCGGGTTTTCAACCTAGCGAGCCCTTATTTCTTCTTTTGCTTTCTTTTTTTTTTGTTTTGCTCTAAATTTTGCCTAAGCCGCCCTTTCAGGTTTTCAACCTAGCGAGCCCTTATTTCTTCTTTTACTTTTTGCTTTTTTTTTTCTTTTGCTCTAACTTTTGCCTAGGCTGCCCTTTTAGGTTTTCAACCTAGCGAGCTGGAGAGGGAAGCAATTGCAAGATATATTTTTTTCGGCTCACGGGTAGTACCTTTTAAGCTTATCGAGGTTGACAGGCTGAACAAGGTCGTCCCCATCTTGATTTGTGAGGAGTACTGCACCTCATGACCGGATCTGTTTGACAATGTATGGTCCCATCCTGGGAGACTTCCATTTTCCCTTAGTGTCAACATAGATAGGGGGTCTTTCGTGAAGTACTAGGTCTCCGACTTGGATATCGCGGCCTTTAATTTTCTTGTTGAATGCTAAGGCTATTCGCCTCTAATATGCTCGAGTATGTTCCAGGGCTAGTAGCCGTCGTTCGTCGATCAGAGCTAATTCTTCGTAGCGTTGCTTGACCCATTCGACTTCAGATATGTCTGCCTCCATCATTACTCTTAATGATGGGATTTCAATTTCAATAGGCAGCACAACCTCCATGCCATATGCCAAATAATAGGGGGTAGCCCCAGTGGGTGTACGAACTGAAGTGCGATAGCCCTAGAGGGCTAGCGGTAATTTCTCTGGCCAGTCTCTTCCTGTGTCAGCCATTTTTCTAATGATGTTTTCTAGTGTTTTGTTGGTTGCTTCAACGGCACCGTTGGCTTGTGGTCGGTATAGGGAGGATTTATGCCTTTGAATTTTGAATTCGTCGAGTAGACGATTCACATCCCCTTCGAAGTGTGTGCTGTTGTCAGAGATAATTTCGAAAGGTACCCCGTATCGGTATATGATATTGGTCCTGATGAATTTGGACACCTTTCGAGCATTCAATATTTTGTAGGAAGAGGCTTCCACCCATTTTGTGAAGTAATCGACGGCTACTAAAACATATTTATGGCCATTAGATCCTTTTGGATGGATTTGACCTATGACGTCGATTCCCCAGGTTGATAAGGGCCAGGGGGCTGTGGAGTTGTATAAGATATGCGGGGGCACATACTATAGATTTGCGAAACGTTGGCACTTGTCGCAGTGGCGTATCCACCGGATACAATCAGTTTCTAGTGTACTCCAATAGTACCCTTGCCGAATGACTTTCTTTGTCAGCATATGCCCGCTCATATGTGGCCCACAGGTACCATCATGAAGCTGGTTCATAATTTACTCGGCTTTGGCCTAATCGACGCATAATAAGTTTAGGCCCTGACAGTGCCTTTTGTACAGGCTGCCTCCGCTGACCACAAATTGCGATGCCCATCTCCGTAGGGAGACTATTCCCCTTTTGTCTAGGCTGGGAGGATAGACTCATTTTTGAAGCAGATTCACGATGTCTGAATCCCAAGGCTCATTGTCTTTTTTAGGAGCAGCATCAATTCTGAAGCAGTAGGCCGGAGTGACCTTTTTCCCAACTATAAATGGTTGGACATTGGTTTCTGTGGGAACTTGGACCAACGATGCTAGAGTGGCCAAGGCATCGGCGAATTGATTTCTATCTCGTGGCAAGAAATGGAACGAGATATTATCAAATTCGGTGGCTAGCGCTGTCAGTTTGGAATGATAAAGCTACAGCCGGGGATCTTGGGTCTTCCACTTCCCTTCGACTTGGTTTATGATTAAGGTGGAGTCACCATAGACTTCCAAGTCTTTGGCTCCTTTTCAGAGGGCTTCTTTTAGACTAGCAATATAGGCCTCGTATTCAGTTGTGTTGTTTGAGCATTCAAATTCCAACCTTATGGCTAGTGGAGTGTGGGAATCTACTGGATCAATTAACAAGATTCCTGTGCCAAAGCCCTTTTTGTTGGCGGCTTCGTCAAAGAATATCTTCCATTTGGTGTCATGATCAGCAATTTCTAAGACACCTTCGTTTGGGAAGCTGGGCTCAACTGCATCTTCTGCTTCTAAAGGCAGATCAGCTAAATGGTTCGCAATTACGCTGCCTTTGATAGATTTGAGCGTGACATAAGTGATGTCAAACTCGTTGAGGAGGAATGACCATTTGGCTAGTCGACTAGAAAGTGATGGCTTGCCGAAGATGTACTTTATTGGATCCATCCTGGAGATGAGCCTGATGGATCAAGCTTGCAGATATGTTTTGAGCCTTTGCGCTGCCCAGACTAGACCAGTGCAGCTTTTCTCCAATCCTTAGTAATTAAGCTCGCTTCCTTGTAGCTTCCTACTTATGAAGTAGATGGCATTTTCGATGTAGTAATTTTCTTTTTCTTGGGCGAGCATAGCCCCTACTGACGTATCTGTGACGGTTAAATATATGAGGAGAGGTTTGTGTATATGGGGAGGAGCTAGCACTGGTGGATTGGTAAGGTAGGCTTTTATTTTTTCGAAGACTAGCTGGCATTTCCCGTCCCAGACTTGGTCAGTATTTTTCTTTAGGAGTTTAAATAGGGGCTCACATATGGAGGTCAGTTGCCTGATGAAGCGGCTGATGTATTGCAAACGGCCCAAGAAGCCTTTGACTTCTGTTGGCGTCTTTGGCTGTGGCATATTTATGATGGCTTTGATTTTGGCTGGCTCGATCTCGATGCCTTGTTCGGTCACCATGAAACCCAGGACTTTGCCTTTGGTAACCCCAAATGTGCATTTGGTGGGGTTAAGCTTCATTTGATGCTTTCTTAACCTTTCGAAGAATTTTCGAAGGTCTTTGATATGAGCACCGTCGGCATCGCCGGAATGTATGATCATGTTGTCTACGTGCACTTCGACCTCTTTATGGATCATATCATGAAAGAAGGCGGTGGCAGCTCTTTGATATGTAGCCCCAGCATTTTTTAGTCCAAATGGCATGGCATTGTAGCAGTAGGTTCCCCAGGGGGTGGTGAATGATGTTTTTTCCTGATCCTCTGCTACCATTTTGATTTAGTTGTAGCCCAACATGCCGTCCATAAAGGATCTTATTTTGTGGGAAGCCACAGCGTCTACCACAATATCAATGTTGGGTGGAAGGAAGTCGTCTTTGGGCGACGCCTTGTTGAGGTCGCGGAAGTCTACGTAGATCCGAACTTTTCCATTGGTCTTCGGAACAATCACTATATTCGACAGCCAGATTGGGTATTCAACTACCCGAATGAATTTGACATGCAACTGCTTCATGATTTCTTCTTTTACTTGTAGTGACCATTCTGGTTTGATTCGGCGAAGTTTCTGCTTGACTGGCCGAGCATCCAGATAAGTAGGGATCCGGTGTTAAACAATGGTTGGATCCAGCCCAGGCATATCTTCGTAGGACTATGCAAAAATGTCCACAAATTCTTTGAGGAGGTCAATAAGTGCCACCCTTTCAGAACCTTGCAGGTAGCTGCCGATTTTGACTTCTTTGGTTTCATTGTTCAACCCTAGATTGATGGCGGATAGGTCTTCATCTGTTGTTGCTGATTGGTGCTTTTCCTGGTGCCTGACTGACTTGGCGAGCTCGAGCAAGTAATTTTTATCTTTTGGGTTCATTTCATTGAATGACTCATTATTAAAATTAATTAATGCGTCTCTTAATGAAGGTGCAACTAAGAAATACGCAAAGACATCTAGATTATTGTTATTAGCAAACTGTACAGGGTTATTTAAATTATTGAGGACCTGGGGTTTGAGATCCTCAATTTTAGGGAGCGGATCGGTAGATGACCAATCTATAAGGCTATAAGAAGGATGGGGAATAGTTTATCCAAAACGGTCCACTAGATCTGTGGACGTCAAGAACGGGCCAGTCGTAGTATACCAATTCTGCAGAGGCTTATCAGAAATAGACTCAAACTTAGCAAGGAGCTTTTCATATCTATTGTCTCCATCTATCATACCCAGAAAACTGTCTCCTAGACAATCATACGAAACTCCTCTCCCTTTTATTTGAAGGGGGTATTCACATCACCTTTATTCTGGCTAAATAGGTTTCCTTGCCCTTTAAACTTTCTTTCCTTGGTTGGTCTAAAAAATTCTTGCGCCTATCATTGTAATTATCTCATTGTCGATGAGGTCCTGAATGACATTTTTGAGTGAGTAGCACTTGTCGGTGAGATGACCATTGCAGCGATGGTATTCACAGTTGATAGCTTTAAATAAAGTACAACATTTTATGTGATTTTGCATTATGATTTTAAGGGAAATGTTGTGCTTTCACTGGTATTTTGCATCATTGGTGTTCACAGGTCTTAAGGAAGCTGGATAGAAGAAAAGATGGATAAAAGGCAGATTTTGCGAAAAAGTCAACTACCGAATGGGCATTTGCTAACCCATAAAATACTGTAGCGAAAAGCGAAAAACAGTACGACTGTTACGAGGCGAAGGAGTTAGAAGAGGGTATTTCAGACATTGATCATTTTTGATAGTTCTGTAAATAAAATTATCATTTTATTTATTAGTTTCTTTTCCCAAACACGTTGTAAATGTTGGGAAAAGAATTGGTCTTCGACTGTTCTGTTTGTGGATGAGAATCAAGGGATCGTGTCTCTATTTTTTTGGGGAAATGGCTGGAGCAGTTAAGGGAGATAGCTATAAAGGAAGGGGGCGAGATCTCTCAAGGGAAGAGGCACGGATTCGACACACACACCACACGCACTCTCTCTCTCTCTCTCTCTCTCTCACTCCTTCGCTCTCTCACCCTCACTCCCTGTAATACATCAGATTTAGGTTACAGATCAATAGGTAAGTTAATTTCTTTCTTTCAGCACTTGTGAAGTTGTTTCTCTTCGTTAGTTGTAAGTAAATTTTAGTCATGTTTTGTGACTAAAACTTTTATTCCAGTTAATGAAACCGTAAGTTTATTTCAGAAATTGCTACTGTGAGATCCTTAGTATGCGGTATTGTTCAAAGTCTCAAATTGGGGCAAGTATTTAGTCATTCTCTATTTTTCTTGTTGCAAAGGAATTGTAACTTAGGATTAGTATGTTTAATTAATTTCTAGGGCCCAGATGTTGGTTAGACATTTTAATCCATTGCTAGTTAAGAACCGTTGATCCGTAATTGTCTTCGGGTTCTAACGGAGTAGCAAGTGACACACCGTTTAGGCATCACAAGCATATTTGGTCCGTGTTGCGAGGATGATTAATCTAGGTTAAATGATATTACTTTAATATTGTTGTCTAGAATCGGGTTTCTCTTATCTTAAAGCTTTCAAAACATTAAATCTTTCGAGCGTTTCGAGGGTTGTCTTTTGATTAGAGTATAATTAGCGAGCTTCTCCTAATTATCGAATCAGTAAGGAGAAATTGGGTGTTAGGCGTTTGTCAACAACTATAACTGGTTTATTTGCAGTCAATTGAGTCGGGTTGGAATCGATGATCAGTAGCTAATTTTTGGAATTGCTTTAGTTCATTAACTGGACCTTTATCAGCATTGAATTTAGTTTAATTATTGTTTGCTTTCTTTAAGTTTACAAAAATTCCTATTTTTCTTCATTCAAGTTTAGTTAGTTAGTTAAGCAAAAATCTCGGTTTTGGTTACTAAATAAATTTCTTAAGGATATAAATACAACGTTCCCTGTGGATACGAACCTTACTACCCTATACTCGTTATTTGGGAAAATAGGAAATTATTTTTGACGGTTTGACACCCGTCAAATTTTGGCGCCGTTGCCGGGGAACGGTTTTGCTATTTATTTCTTTTTAAGAATTTTATTTTGTTATGGCTTTCTATGCACAACAATTTGGAAGTAGACACGATAACTTTCCACGACTAGGGAATGAGGTAAATTCTAGTTCTATTGATCAAAGATTGAATGCATTGACTTCTCTGGTGGATAAGTTTCTTGTAAATCGTAAAGGGCTCAAGTTTGTATCAAATTGGGCTCAAGTTTGTAGAAATTGCTTGCTAGACATGTTGCAAATTATTATCCTCCATGGCAAGATAATATGCAACACGCCATGGCAATGGGAGGATTTCCGGGACAAACTCATGATGACCATGATCCTTATTCCAATAGCTACAATCCAGGATGGTGGGATCAACCAAATTTCAGTTGCGAAAATCAAGAAGGGCAACCGATATTTCTGCAACAGAATTATCCGTTCTCACCTCCTCCATCCGTTCAACCCACTATCGGTTCCAGCACATCATTGGAGGGTCTAATCAAAAGTTTAGCTGAATCAGTTCAGCAAGATAGAGAGACTCAACAGCAAGAAAGATTAGAGACCAAGGCTAGCATTAAATCTCTTAAAAATCAGATTTCTCAGTTAGTCGTATGCGTGAGCAAGGGAAGCGAATCAAGTTGAGCAGAGAAAATGGGCATGTTGATTGCAAAGGCAAGGAAGAAGTTGTGCAAAATGTGGGGTCGCCAAGTAATGAAGGTGGAGAATTCATTAAACAAAGTGAGAAAATTGTTATTCTCCCACCTTTTCCGGGCAGATTCGCTAAGGAAGAAGAGGATGAGAAGGAAATCTTAGAGACCTTCCGTAAGGTTGAGATTGACATTCCTGTCATGGATGTCATAAGGGAAGTGCCTCATCATTCTATGTTTCTTAAGGAACTGTGTGCAAATAAAATGAAGTTGGAATTAGTGACAGAAAAAGATGTGCATTTCCAAAGCAATGAGGAGGTGCATGAAAATTTTATGGCACTCTATTCCACACCGGATGTAACACCAAGGTTTGATTTTCCTTCTTTTCCATTACCGATTTCAAGTGAAAAAATTCTTCCTCCATTGCCGGTTATCATTGGTAATAATTTGACCGAGTTGTAGGAATAATGGGTATTGGGTCTAGCTACAGAGGCGTTAAATAGCGGCGCTAATTGGGAGGCAACCCAATAATTTTAATGCTTTAATTTCTGTTTTTCTAGGTTAAATTTGTTTTCTTGTTATTTTCATTACGTTTTTAGTTTTGTTTTTGTTGCGGCAAGTGTTGGATCTTGGAAATGGAAGAAAAAAATTGTTACGTACTAAATGTGTGTAGCGGCGGGCTTTATTTTTGAAGAGATCTGAAGTTTGAGAAGTGCAAGGCAACAATGGGGCTAATTAATTTTTGAAAGTTAGGGGAAGCGGGTGAGCAGTAAAAATTAGGAAAGGGGTAAAAATCCCTAATTTCATTTGGGATTGTTACTTGCCGTTTCCAATTCTCAAAGCGATCTCTTCTCCAAATCTCCTTCCAAGCTTCTTCATTCCGCCATGGCTCCTAAGCAACAAAGTGCTCGGCCAAGCCATGGCTCTAAGGCAACCCAAGCAAGCGGCCGGTGGAGATTTCTTCTTCGATTCTTCGATTCTTCATCAATTCCTCCGCTCGTCGGCTCCCACCGGCCCGCTCAACCTTCTACTCCTTCTTTAAGTTCGGACAGTGCTTATGTCCCGCCGCCAGAGCCTTGGCCTAAATCGGTACTCATTCCACCTCCTCTCCTCCATCGCACTCTCAAGCTTCAGCCCCTCCTCCAACCTCTGCAATACCGCCGGTAGCAGGCCCCTCTACATCTGTCGGTCCATCTGTTCCTCCGCGGCCTACTACACAGCCCCCTCACCCATCGTGGAACCATTGCCAATTTTTCATTTGGCAGCTTCTTTGAAGCCTCTTGCGAGTAGGAAGCCGGCGGGTTCATGAGGAATCACCAATCAATTAGGAGGCCACATCAATTTTCAATCAAAAGGCGATATCCCTCTTTCACTTCTGTTCATAATTTTTGCTACTTTGTCCTGTTTTGCATCTTTTGTTGTATATACAGTGAGGACACTGTTTAGTTTAAGTGTGGGGGGGATTTTGGAGATTGTAAATTGTGCAGTTGGGTGGTTTTGATAAAAAAATTTTGATGCAGTTTTTAAGCTTGGCAGTCCTGAACATGTTTAGGTTTGAAGGGTTGGTAAAAAAAAAATTCATTGTTGTGAAACTGGATATTTTATATGCATTCTCATGTTTTGGTGAAATAATCTTGATTAATGACTAGCATTGTGTAATTTTCCTAGTTGGGTTGACACGCATGTTTTTTTAAAATATATATATATTTTTTGTTTCATTCAAGCGATAAAATTGCAAGTTTCAACATTAGCCTTTCAAAGTGAGCTTTTGAGCCTAATTAGGAGCATTTCATATACTTTGCTCTCGGTCATTTTTTTTGAGTGATTCTCACAAACAGATGAACATTTTAGAACTTGCATCTTGTATACATGTCGAGGTCACGTATTGAGTCATTGCACCAATAGGATTAAGGCACTTAGGAATAACCATGTTTTGGCTCTCTTTCTACCCTACCCACATCATGTTTTCCCCTAGTTAACCCTTTTTGAGCCTTGCCCATTTTCTTTGTTTTAACCTTATAAAATTTCACCTGTAGCCTTTCTTTTTGACCCTCATTTTGCTTTAACCCATGTCAAGAATTGCATGAACACCATGTGAAATATAAACTCTCAGCTTGTATGAATTCAGAGCAACAAGTAATGGATAATTGTTGGTGTTAAGCATATTTTGTAAATCAGAAGTTGAGTCTTAAGAAGCAGGAAATACAAGTTAGCAGCAGTTCAAAAAAAAAAAGAGAAAAAAAAAAAATATTGGGTTCGGTGAGTTCTTTGCTTTTCGAGAAAAGGGTATGATACTTTCAAGGCGGATGAGCATGAATTATCAAAGTGTATTCGGTTCATCATCGAGTTGAACTAGTTGCTTGTAGTCGGTGTTTTATGTCACTGAGTTGGTAATGATGTGTAGTTTTTGTGCATATTCTTGACATTTTAACCCTCTTTATTCCCTTTATCCTACCTTTACACCTTAGCCCCGTTACAGCCCTTTAAAAGTCCTTTTGATTGGTGTGTATGAACTCATTTTAAGTGATGGAGATTTGATCAAGTTGCAAGCATATGATAATGTCACTCTGTTGTGTGAGTTGAGTGTTTCATGATACACAGCCCTTGTTCAAACAATTGTGTGTTTTGAGCGATATCCGTGAGAACAGTTGAGATTTGCATAATTAGAAGTTGTGAAAAAGTTTGGGTGCATGCGAGTTATCTTAATTTGGGAAATTTATAGGATGCTAGTTACTTGGTTTGATTTTTGATCTTGAAAATGAGAATGCATATTAAATACCAAGTTTTGAAACAATGTGAATCAATTTTTTTTTTTTCTGGGTTGGTTGGTTTGTTAAAAGCATGTTCAGGAAAGGTCTAAATGCTTGAGGACAAGCATGGTTCAAGTGTGGGGGAATTTTGATAGCTTTAAATAAAGTACAACATTTTATGTGATTTTGCATTATGATTTTAAGGAAATGTTGTACTTTCACCGGTATTTTGCATCATTGGTGTTCACGTGTCTTAAGGAAGCCGGATGGAAGAAAAGATGGATAAAAGGCGATTTTGCGAAAAAGTCAAGTACCGAATGGGCATTTGCTAACCCAGAAAATCTTGTAGCGAAGCAGAAAAAAAGCAGTACGCGTTACGAGGCGAAGGAGTTAGAAGAGGGTATTTCAGACATTGATCATTTTTGACAGTTCTGTAAATAAAATTATCATTTTATTTATTAGTTTCTTTTCCCAAACACGTTGTAAATGTTGGGAAAAGAATTGGTCTTCAACTGTTCCGTTTGTGGATGAGAATCAAGAGATCGTGTCTTCTATTTTTGGGGGAAATGGCTGGAGCAGTTAAGGGAGATAGCTATAAAGCAAGGGGCGAGATCTCTCAAGGGGGAGACAGACGCAGATCGACACACACACACGCACTCTCTCTCCTCCTCTCTCACTCTTTCATTCACTCACCCTCACTCCTGTAATACACATCGATTTGATTTATAGATCAATAGGTAAGTTAATTTCTTCTTTCATCACTTGTGAAGTTGATTCTCTTTTCAATTTGTAAGTAAATTTTAGTCATGTTTTGTGGCTAAAACTTTTATTCCAGTTAATGAAACCGTAAGTTTATTTCAGAAATTGCTACTGTGAGATCCTTAGTATGCGGTATTGTTCAAAGTCTCAAATTGGGGCAAGTATTTAGTCATTCTCTATTTTCTTGTTGCAAAGGAATTGTAACTTAGGATTAGTATGTTTAATTAATTTCTAGGGCCAGATTTTGGTTAGGCATTTTAATCCATTGCTAGTTAAGAACCGTTGATCCGTAATTGTCTTCGGGTTCTAACGGAGTAGCAAGTGACACACCGTTTAGGCATCACAAGCATATTCGGTCCGTGTTGCGAGGATGATTAATCTAGGTTAAATGATATTACTTTAATATCGTTGTCTAGAACCGGGTTTCTCTTATCTTAAAGCTTTCAAAACATTAAATCTTTCGGCGTTTGAGGGTTGTCTTTTGATTAGAGTATAATTAGCGAGCTTCTCTAATTATCGAATCCGTAAGAGAAATTGGGTGTTAGGCGTTTGTCAACAACTATAAGCGGTTTATTTGCGTCAATTGAGTCGGGTTGGAATCAATGATCAATAGCTAATTTTTTGGAATTGCTTGGTTCATTAACTGGATCCTTTCATCAACTTTGAATTTAATTTACTTATTGTTTGCTTTCTTTAAGTTTACAAAAATTCCTATTTTTCTTCATTTGAAGTTTAGTTAGTTAGTTAAGCAAAAAATCTCGGTTTTGGTTACTAAATAAATTCTTAAGGATATAAATACGGCGTTCCTGTGGATACGAACCTTACTACCCTATACTCGTTATTTGGGAAAATAGGAAATTATTTTGACGGTTTGACACCACGATTATGCGGTCGGTGCATTTACAAAGTCTCTTAGAATGACAAGTCCTACCCTATAGGAATCCTGGCCTTTGAGACTCTAACATTTGGTAGCATTTTGGTTTGAAACATAGCAATCGAAGGGCAGAACCTTTTGGCCAGTGATTTTTGGGCCCATGTCACTAGTGGGTCAATTCTGCAGGCAAATTGATGGTTCGATCACGTATTGTCTAGTTAGTTGCTGCACCCAGGCTTAGGTTTCTTTGTTTTTGGACCAAGGACTTCCGTTGGGTGCTTTGTCAATCCCACTTGTGCGAAACATTAAAGCACCAAGTGTTTACTACGTTGGACTATTGGGTGTCAGAGTGGGAGATAGCCAGATTCCCAAAATCGAATCCATTTTCCGTCTAGACGAGTTTGGTAATAGAGGCGTGATTATGGACACGAAGACAATTGTGACTCAATTTCGTCAAGCAAGTTACATTCCATTTCGGGATGTCTTTAAGTGCAAACTCATGGCCTCCATCGTGCTTCTTCTTCGATATCGCTTTTCGATACATGTTATGATTTAAGCGAGTTTGATACGGTTGGCGATAGTATCGTTTTAGTTCTCGGCTCGAATATTCTTATTCCGATGGACAAGTCGAATTCATTACTACGCTTTGCTTCAAATAACGCCAGAACTATCAATTATTGGTAATATTCGGCAAGTGGGAATCTAAATTTTAATTGATAGTTCAAATGGGTTTGTAGGATTTTCCCCCAAAGTTTGTTAATTAATGTCAATTACAACCTCTTCACGGATATTAATTTATAAGATGAAGCTTCACTCTTTCACAACTCAACCCACCAACATACGGTGGTCGGATTAAGGGGATTCGTGCCACGTAAAAAATATGTAAGACAATATTTTCTAAGTTTTTGCTTTTCTTCAAAATATCGTGGCTTTTCTGTTTAATTAAATTACAATTCCAGCATGCATATGCATATCACAGATTTTTACAATTCCACTGAGCTTGGTTTCCTAATTTTGTATACAAGCTACATCGAAAACAACGTTTAATCAAGAGTCAGTGCCAGAACCAGCTATAAGAATAGACATCAAGAGACAACTATAAGAATCTGATTTTAATTACAAGTAATTAGCAAATATTCTTCTAGCGATGCTTAACCAACAAATAATGAGCGCAACTTTTAGGAGTTTGGTCTTACTCTTGAGTCTTGATCGAGGAAACGAAAATCATTGAAATAATAAGCCTCCAATGATTGAAAAATGAGGCACATCCAAAACATTTTTGGCATGATACAATCAACAATATAGAAGAGAGAAATTAAACAACCTAGTAATCAACATAATCAAAGTTAACCAATACAAGCCATCACAAAATTTCCTTGTTTGTTAGTAATAACTCTTGATGCTCCCATGCGTTGCACGTTTTACGGATGTAAAATCATATACTCAATTAAAGATTAATAATATACAATTAAAAACTTTAATTCGAACAAAATAAACAGTAAAATTAAATATAGAAAATCACATCAATTTGAAAAAATTATTATAAATTTTGAAATACTTATTTATAAATAATATTTGTTGTTGAACATTTACGACTATTACAAATATCACTAACATATAACAAAATTCGAAGGCCCTTTGGATTATAACTTTAGACAAAACGACATACAACTCATCATGACTAAAAACATGTTTGTTTCAAAATAAGTACTACATTAGAATACTTGATGTTTAGGGACTTCGATTGAAGTCCCGATATGATATTAACCATGAAATATTAAATCGTATGGAATTAGATTGTTTAATTACAAATGTGGGTGATTAACCGCTATCAGGACTATTGAGAGTGTACCCTTTGGGACACTCGATGGTTAGAAAACTAAATAGTTAGTCTCGAGATAATTGAGACAATCTTGAATATGGGCTTGAT
>CM028377.1:140905886-141028329 GCA_013146195.2 Codonopsis lanceolata
ACGCCGTAACTGTGTCAAGCGATCGATTTTGATGATCTCCCGGAGCTTGAAATTCTGAGATTTCTTTGACGACAAGCTCGCGATATTTGATCGGGGGAAGGGTGATGCACCATATATTCCCCACGGACTTGGTTTACTACTAGTTGTGAATCCAGTACAAGCATGTGACTTCGCCCCGTCGGTACTTGAGAGCTCAGGCCGGCAATCATTGCTTCATACTCGACAACGTTATTTGAGGCGGGGAATTTGAACCGAAGTGCCGGCTCGAACTTTGTGATTTCGTCGGGGGCTATGAGAAGGATGTCGACTCAGCTCCCGACTTTGCTCATTTGCTCCATCCACATAAAGATCCCTTGAAGGCAGTAGAGTGGCCGAGAGTGCCACTTGTCCGAGCTCTGTTGGGCTGTTTGGGCCTCAGGTTCCTCCTACTGAGTGGAGCTTGTTTCTACCAAGAAATCGGCCAGGGCTTGAGCCTTGATTGCTCGCTTGGGCAAGTAGTCTATGTGGAACTCTGTGAGCTCGATTGACCCAGTGACAGGTCTCTCCCAGATGAGTCGTAGGCTTGAAGAACTTCTGCGCCTATGACAAGCGAGTAAGCTAATTTTCTACATTAAAATAACGACCCTCAACAGGACTTAGGGCCTTGGATACATAATACATAGGCTTTTGAATGTCTAGCTCCTCCCTAACTAAAACAGTGGCCACGGCCTGGTTTGTGGCTGCTAAATACACATATAAAGGCTCACTGGACACGGGGCTGCTAAGGAGAGGTGGTTTGCCAACATATTCCCTAAGCTGCTCGAGGGATTTGGCACAGTCTGCATTGCACTCGAAACCTTTGTTGCCCCGCAGGATCTTGAAGAATGGGAGGCATTTTTTCGCTGATCGGGAGATGAAACCACTAAGGGCTTATGACTCGCCGCTTAGCTTGGTGGATGTGCTTGATACAAGCAATGCCGCCCATGCCGAGTAAGACCTCGGATCTTCTCCTGCTTGCCTCTATCCCGCGCTGGTTGACCATGAACCCGAGGAACTTTCTTGCTCGGACCCCAAAGGCGCACTTGCTCGGATTCAGCTTCATGTTATGTTTGCGCAGATTGGTAAACGTTTCTGCCAGGCCAAGAGTATGGTCACTGCCTTTTGTTTTGATGACCATGTCATCTATGTACGCTTCCATGTTTCTGCCGAGCTGAGAGCCAAAGACCTTGTTGACTATGTGCTGATAGGTAGCCCTGCGATTCTTCAAATTAAAGGCATCATCTTGTAACAGTAAAGGCCCCCGGCTGCTCGGAAAGCTGTCTTTGCCTTGTCTTACTCGTTCATCTTGACCTGGTGGTACCCTGAGTATGCATCCAGGAAGCTTAGCATTTCAAACCCGGCTATGGAATCTACAAGCACATCCATGCGGTGTCTTTCGGGCAGGCTTTGTTGAGACCTATGAAGTCGACGCACATCCGCCATTTGTCATTGGCCTTCTTGACCATTACTACGTTTGACAGCCAGGTCGGGTACTAGATTTCTTCGATGATATCCGCTTTTAGAAGCTTCTCGACCTCTGCTTTAATGGATGCATTTTTCTCAGGGGAGTATTGCCTTGGCCGCTGCTGAATGGGCCTAAAATTCGGATCGACGTTCAAGTCATGGTGTGCAACACTCTCAATGATACCTTGTATGTCCTCAACAGTCTAGGCGAATACATCCAGGTTGTTCTTCAACAGCTCAATTAACCTATCTCGAGCTTCGGGAGGCATGGCCTTCCCGATTTTAATTTTCTGCTCGGGGTAGGCGGGATTGATGATTATTTCTTCCATCTCGCCCTCTGGCTGAATATCGGGCTAGTCGCGAACTTGCAGAGTATCCATCTCAATGTCTTGTGGCTCGAGGCGTCTAGTCTTGCGCCTGGAGGGCAATGGTGCCGGGGCTTGCTCGGGTTCTTTTATTTCCATCAGAAGGCTCTCCGAGCTCGATATTGTTTATGGGGACGGAGACCGAGTCAGTAGTGGTTGGCACGTCTTGGTCGGCAACTGACACTGTCTGATCGGGAATGTCCACGACCAACTTCTGCTTCTTCCGTTGAGAATCTCGAACATACTCCCACATTGCCCGCGGCTTGCTGTTGAGGATACCCACTCCTTTCTCGGTGTAAAACTTGGCCTTTTGGTGAGGTATGGAGGTCACCATTTGGAACTTGGCCATGGCCGTGGCACCCATGATACAATTGTAGGCAGACTTTAAGTCGATTACCAGGAAGATGATCATCTCTGTCCGGGTTTGTGCATTATCCCCCATGAATACCTCGAGCTCAATGGTGCCTTTTACGCTCACTTGATGGTTGGTGAATCCTTCAAGCTTCCCCAAATAAGGCTTGAGTCGGGTGTCTGATAACTCCAGTCCCTTGAAGCAGGAGTAGTACATGATGTCCCTGCATGCCCCAGTGTCAAGCAGCACCCTATAAACCTGCCACTCATTTACTAGGCATGAAATGATTAGTGCCTGCTCGGAAGCCAAAGGTGTGCTGGCCAGCTCACTACGGGTGAAACAGATGTTGGGCTCCCCTGCCCGCCGAACTGCCGGAGGTTTAACGACTTTAGAGAAAGAGTATATGTGCTTCCCGATCTGAGTGTTGGACGGAAGCTCCTCCTGAATCACATTGATCACCCTTCGAATTTGAGGGGCCTGGCCGCCTCTTCCTCTTGGGGGTCTTCCTTGTTGGTCATTATTTGCATTGTTGCCAGTGCCTTGATCCCTTTTGAAGGGGTCCAATTTGCTCGTGTTGATCAGCTTTTGTATCTCCCGCTTCAACATAAAACATTCCTCAGTGGTGTGGTCGTTACCATGATGGTAATCACAGTACTTCGTGTTGTCCCTAGTGTGAGCGAGCTCAGGGTCAAGCGGATAAGGGACTAGCAGCGCATCTCCAATTTGGAACATAATCTCTTCCCGCGTAATGTTTAGCAGGGTGAACTATGCCTCCCTGAATCTCTGTCCGGGGGTAGATGATCTCTCCCTGTCTCTGCGCAGGCGGTTGTTGCCCTCTGGGCTTTGGTCTGCTGGCGTGGCCAAGTTGTCCTGAGCCTTGTCTTTGTTTTTGGCTTTGTCGCCCTTGGCACTCTCAGTCAAGTAGAAGAGATGGGAACTTGCTAGCAGCTCTGCTTTTGAAGACCCCATATTCATGGCGAGCATTGTTTTTAGTGGTCCTGCCTTCATGTTGTTAAGGTAGCAGAACGTGATCTCAGGGTCACTGGTGGCGGTCACCTGATCGAGTATCTCCTCGGATCTCTTCAAGTAGCTGCCATAGGATTCGTTGTCACCTTGTTTAATTTTGGCAAGGTCAAAACGATTTTTGGGGGTTGGGCCCGCAATGCCGAACTCCTCCAAGAACTTTTCCCGGAGCGTTGCCCAGCTGCCAATCGATCCGCGGGAAACTCTGCCCAACCATGCTTGTGCCTTTCCCTGAAGAGCTCCCTCAAATGCCCGCATCTTCAAGGCTTCCACATCGGTGACCATCCGAATCTGTGCTTCGAACGATCTGAGCCAATCGCTTGCCTGCGTTTTCCCAAAGTACTTTTCGAATTGCGGGAAAATAACCCCTTGCGCAGGTGGCGCATTCTCAATCTATGGAGTGAACGGGCTGCCCTCCAGCCGTTTAGTGGCCCCATATCCGGGCTTGGCCATGGATAGATTAGCCATCTGTTTGGCCATGTCTCTTTTCATGGCCTCCATTTTCTCCGACAGTCGCCTTTCCGCGTCCATCGTGAGTCTGGAAGAGCGATCAGGGTCTGATTGGTGGCTACGCACCTGAGGGAAAAAAGTTGGCTCATAAGAAGCTTCAGCTTCCTGCTCGACACATGCTCTATATTTTGGTTGTTGCGCATCTGCTTCTGCGCACTCACGGGCCCTACGGCGGCTATAACTCTCTTCCCGAGCATGGTATTCCTGCCGATGATGGTGTCTGTGGGAGAGATTCTGACGGCTGTATCTGCTCTCCGCCGGGTCATCTTCTCGTTTCACCGCCTTAGCTTTCTCTGATGGTATGTGAATAACAGATGGGATCTGTCTGCTCGGGGCGGGCAAATGTTGGGAGGCATGGCCATCACCAACAAGTGCTGGATTGCTGAGAGTGGGTAGCACCAAATCTGCAACTGAAACCGGGACGTGGCCCAAGGCGAGCAATTGCTGGTTGAGTCCATACATCTTGTTATAATACTCTACCTGGACTTGCAGAGCAGCAGCTTGCTGGTCGGGGTTTTGCCCGGGCAAACTCATGTGGCTATCCTGGCCATTCTCCCGCTGGCGATTTAGCTGCGTTCTGAGATCTAATGCGCGAGCATCGCACTTCTCATTGAGAACCTGCCTGGCATCACGTTGGTTGACATGGCTTTGGCTGGCGTGCTGGGACATCTGTTCCTCAACATATGGCACGTCGTTGCCGTGAATTATGTGCCAGACAGCCACTTTCTGATTTCTCATTTGCACCCCTTGGGGTGCCCTTGGTGGCAAATCAACAAACGGTGGTGGATTATTGTTTCCAGCCTGATGGCTTCCGGCCTGGTGGTTACTGACGGTGGCATGATGCTTGCTACCTTTACCGACCATTGCAATAAGAAAATTTCTGAAACTTACACCGGAAAAACTTGAAGAAAATGCTGAAACTTCGTTTCCCGGCAACGGAACCAAACTGATGTGGCAAAATCACAGCTTGGGCCGTCCGTATGATGGGTTGAATATCTGGGCTTGAATCTGCTTCCTTGAACCTGATTAAAAACACAAAAAAAACCTGAGTGGAAGTGCAAGGCAGGGCCTCGCGAAACCCCTCCGGCGTGAGAGTAAGTATCGAGTGTGAATGCCAAGAGAGAATTTGACAGAGTTTCTAGGCTCAAGAAAGAGTGTGTACCTTGTTTAGGTTATGGAGGGGTATTTATAGGCCCCAATGTCGTTGAATCCGTCTAAGATTTAGTTTCCTTAAACACTCAATCAATCAAGGAGAGAATCTCTTGATTTTAGGCATGATAAGCGGCTGGCCGCGTAAGTGTAGGAGCAGATAAGGCAAGTGTCCTGCTCGGATATGGAAACCTTTGACTTCTCTTGGAGAGCAAGTTTCCGGAGTTTCCTGCTTGATGCGTGCTCGGACGAGCAAGGCTCTGCCCGGTTATTTGATGTATACCGATTTAAGGTAAGTGTAGATCCCGGGCATGGCCCCTGGTCAGGCAGGCAAGGCCGGTGCTCGACCAGGTTTGGACGGGATGAATCTAATTATTTGCCCGACGTGAGTGTGGTCCCCGGGCATGGCCCATGGTCGGACATGCAAGGCTTGTACCCGGCCAGGTCTAGACGGGAGTTGCACTGCTCATTGCGTGATGCCTCGGTTACTTTGTCCGCTAGGCCGGCGGGCCCCATATTAATTATGCTCATGATTGGCACGTGATGCTAACCATTGGCGGACACAGGGCTAAGACTATGGGGCAGTTGCCCCCACCAAGGTTTTTTTTTTTTTTTTGTGAAGAAATTTCTACAATTTGCCCCCACCTAAATAAAAAACAAATTATAATTGTGATTTAAATTTTTAAAAAATTAATAACCCTTATTTTAAAATAGCCCTAATTTGAAATAATCATAATTTTGAAATAGTCCTAATTGAGTATTTAATTTATGTAATTGTTGTGAATTGTGATTTATGAATTTATGGTGAATAATATATTGATATTATGATAATATTGTTTTATTTCCTAAACTTGTGTGTTCAATATCTTGGTAGAAAATACATATTTATTTAATCTGAAATTAGAGCATTTTAATTTGGGGGTTGAAGTAGTTGATTTATGAGAATTTTTTTTAATTTGTGTAGATTTCCAAATTGTGGTTGATTTGAAGGAATTTGGTTTAAGTGATTATGAAGAAAATTTTTAAACGGAAACCAAATTTGTAATCAATTTATAAATGATTGTCTTGTATGTTTTATTGAAAAAATATTTGCTTAGGAACGTTACAAATGATGATGTAATTAAACGTTTTCAAACTATGAAAACACGTAGAAGACAATTATGATTTATAACTTTATTAAATTTGTACACCTAGTTTGAAAAATTCCTGCATCCGCCACTAATGCTAGCTCGTGCTTCGCTCGTGACCCGGCTTGGGCCGGGCACATCAATAATCATTAAAAAAAGATGTATTGGGTGTTATCCATTAACACTCAATTAAGTTAATAGGTGTTAATGGATAACACTCATTAGAGACCAATAACAAAATGAATAATTTATGGATATTAACCGGTTATCCATTGGGCTTGTCCATTAATATCACCACAACCATTAGGTTTATCAACTAATGCCACCACCATCACCCGCCTCCGCCCACCGCTGCCACTTTCCAACTCCGGCATTCGCCACCAATCACCACCACCCACTACCACCCACTACCACCACCATATGTCGTCCATCGCCACCAAGCTCCGGTCACCTCCTGCCAACACTGCCCATTATCGCCGCCGCCACCATATGCCGCCAACCTCAACCTCCGACCACCAGCTACCGTCGACACCTTCGTCCACCACCACCACCACTTGCCCCTAACCTCCGCCACCGCTTGCTGCCCATCGTCGCCACCACCACCACTACTATATGTTATTTTTTAAAAATGATAATAAATAGAAATGAAACTTGCTATTAACAAAATTCAAACTTAGATCAAGTTACTTTATATCAAAGCTTCCTACCACTAGGCTAGACCCCTTTTTAAAATTTATTTGAAAGTTTAATATAAATATAAACAAGTAATCATAAAAGTTGTTGATTATTATGAACTTATTTATTATTTTGTTTTGGATTATTTATAATTATAATGAATATAAGTATTTTAATTTTAATTTTTTTTGTATTTTGTAAAAATTGCACCTAAATTGCATCAACTTATTGTACCGCACACTCTTCATTTACTTGTCAATTTCATTTTCTTAAATTAGCAGTTGGCTCCATTTCACATTAGTAATAAAATGACATTTTTATGCTTCAATTTTTTAAAGTAGACTATTTAAGTGAAACATTTCGAAATGAAATAATGAATTTTTTGTCTGGAACGGAGGGAGTACATTGGTCTGATAGTCGTGGGTGTTTGTTAGTATAGTCGGAATGATTGACTATTCCCTACTTGTTGTCTTTTTTACTCTTTACATCTTTTTTTTTTATTCTACTATAATTTCTCTAATTTATTTGGAAGAACAAAAATATTTTATAGCTAGCACGTGCCGAGACAACTGAAGCATTTTGTAATATAGAGTTTCTTAGAAATGTCCCTAAGCTATGATTGTTTTGCTTGTCAATTGCAACTAACACAAGTTATGGTTGTGTTATTCTTTGAGCGGGTGTTGTGTGAGTGCTCGCATATATATATATATATATATATATATATATATATATATATATATATATATATATATATATATAAAGTAGACTTACAGCTAGTGTGTGTTTTTGATTAGTTTTGTGTGTATTTTTTTATGTGTTGTGATTAGGGGTGGAATCGGGACGGGACCCGTCCCGATTAGCTTTATCCCGATCCCGTCCCGATAAAATTCGGGATTTTAATTTCCTTCCCGATCCCGTTCCCGATAAGTGTCGGGACCTGACGTATCGGGATCCCGATGTGTCGGGATCTCGACAGTTCGGGAGATAAAAATCTCGTAATCCCGATTATAATATTTATGAACGATATCTCTGACACTAAAATATTTTTAAAATGTTTCCATCATGATTAAGATTTTAGAGTGTATATTTATAAGTATACTTAAATATTTACTTAATGGTATGTATTGATGAATTTGTCATTATGAACAAAATGCACCCTTCACTCGCAGGAGAAGAGTTGCACTAAGTGAAGAAACTTGATAGACAAAAAAAAAAAAAACACACACACACACACACACAATATTGTGAAAATAAATTTAACAAATACCATTAAATCATTTTAGCAAGCATACAATAGACATTGTTTGAAAGATAGTCTTTTGGCTTGACAACAGTACACACTCAAAATATTACAAAAAATTTAAAAAATTTTAAAAAAAATTAGTCGGGACGGGTCAGGAATCCCGATGGGATTGATAAATTTCCCGAATCCCGTCCCGAAATAAGTTGGGACGGGAAAAATCCCGACAAAGTCGGGATCGAGATTATGTCGGGTCGGGATCGGGACGGGTGTCGGGTCGGGACGGGAAAACCAGACTTTTTGCCAGCCCTAGTTGTGATTGGTGAATAATAATATATCTAGGAAAGTAATACTCAAAAAACAAATTAAAATACAATATTACTTATTAGGTATTATCCGGATAATATTCATTTATTAATGGATAGAATTGGATATTATCGAATAACACCATTAAGCTTAGTGAGTGTTATTGGATAATATCCAATAACACCCATTAACTATATTGGATAGATAATAGGTTTATCCAAATTATCCGATAACACCCAATTGTCACCCCTACATACAATTTAAGAAAAATAATATGTTAGGAACTGAAGGAATTCTGATTTAGGGAATTTTTTATTTAAAATGTAATTTTTATTATGAAGGAATCTTGATTTAGGAAATTAGTTATTTAAGTGTGATTTTTATTATTTTTAATTTAATCTAGAAAACTGTGTTCAAAATATGAAAATATGTAGAAAATTTTAAACAGGGAGTTCAAATATATATATATATATATATATATATATATATACACACACACACACACACACATACATGAAGAGTACGCCTTTTGTGAGACCATTTTATGGATCCTAATTAGCAAGACGGAGTCGCACTCTCTCAAAGATACGGTGGTTTGGGTCGGAGAGATTCGTCTTACAATTATTTATTTTCGAAAAATTGTGGGCCGATGATCGCGCTCTTTCATAAGTTTTTAACCGCTTAATTCCCCTATGACTTTTTAGCGAAAAAAGACACTTTCGGTGGCGAAAAGTCGATTATGCCATTAATAAGCCGGAGGTGCACTAAAGATCACTTATCTAGTGCATATCAATATCAATTTGAATCATGAGACATAAATAGGATTCCCGATGCACAAATTGAATTTACGGTGCAGAAATTGGATTCGATTTGTGCATCGCAATGCCAATGTATGAACTGATAATTTACACACACATGTTTGGTTTATTAAGGGTATCATATTTTTTTCGCTGTCAAAAGTAACTTTTTCCTATTAAAGAAAACATGATAGATTAGAGCGATTGAAAACTTTTGAAAAGGACCCGGCCGAATTACGCCCAAAAAGTTACGCACAATACTGTCTTTCATACGTTTTTTATAAAAAGAAAATTAGATTAATGGAAACAAAAGGTATTGGAGAAACGTTAAATAAGCATATCGGTAATCCATTGTATTACATCAGTTTCGGTTTGGATGCTTTAAAATATTCCGTCACAGTCACAACATTGACTTTATGAGCCAATTCCAATCACAAATAAGAGTATCACTTTTATACATTTTGACTAGTTTAATTAATATGCTTTTTGCTTTTTCATCATAGATATTGATAACATAATTAACATTCCTTTTTCCTATATTGTATTGATTCATCCTAATTCACTACACTAAGTCTCTATCTCCATATAATTAGGTTTGGATGAGAATAATTTTAATATGTAACTATAAATTCTTCGGTTCATAATAACATATGGACGTAGCTTTAGTATTCCCTTTGACCGTTTAAAAAAAAACTCAAGCCTGACTTTGAACAAAAATTCAAAAAAAAAAAAAAACTTGTGTAAGACGGTCTTATTAATATTTTTTGTAAGGCTGATTATTCTCTTTATCTGATCCACTGTGTATTAGTAGGTTGAGCTGTGAGAAAATTGAGTTCCGTCTTACGAATTAAGATTAATAAAACGGTCTTACATAGGAGACCTACTCAATTCAAAATGAGACTCTTGAAAGGGGAGTTTAAAGTTTCAACTCGTTTCAACTCAACCTCCAACCTCCCTGCGTAATGGACATCCTTTCTTGCCGCAACAACAATTTATTTAAATACTAAAAAAAAACTAAAAAATTATTTTCTAGCGGATTTCCATGTTATGGGTAATTTCAACTATGTATTTCCTAGTTTTACCATTTATACACCTTAACGCATTTCACTATTTCAGTTAAACTCAATCACTCATCTTGTTAAGATGCTATTTGGTTCTAGTCAATAAAATTTTCCTTTGGCTTAAATAACAATTTGGTTATCCTACTTTCCAGCTTTTTTTATTATGATCAATTTACTTTTTTTTCTCAATTTAATCATTATACTTGGCTTTATTTTCACGTTCATCACTCCATCCAATTTTTTGGATGAAAAACTTTTTAAAAAATTAAAAACCCCAAAATGCCCCTAAACACAATTGGGTCTCTCTCTCCCCTCTATGGTTGAAACCAGGCACATCCACTTCCTTCCACATCTTCCTCCCTCAAATCCAGACAAGCAAATTTGATACATCCAAATTCTAACCTTTCTCCCAACTCCGACCAAGCCCCCACCATCTCCGGTCAAGTTGCAACCATCTCTGGCCACACCTCTCTATCTCCTCTCAAATCCAGAAACTTTGATGTTTCCTGCTCCACATCCCTATCCCAGATTTGACTGAGTTCACTCCATCCATTTCTTCTCGGATTTCCTTCATCTTCATCTTCATTTACATCTCTAGTCATCCCTCGTCGACTTCGGCACAACTATCTACCTCCCTAAACCCGGTCATCCCAACTCTCAGATCCAACCGACGTTGTCATCTCCCCTAGCCCAGTTTTTCTCAATTTTGATTTCGATTTCGATTTCATGCGCCTTTGTATTTCATTTTGGCAGGTGTACGCACACCCTTCTTTCAAGCCTTTTAACGCTTTCTTCCCACTGCCTGACCTCCCCACCCCACAACTTCCAGCGACATCATTAAAGCTTAACGCCATCTTCTTCTTCCCACCGCCATCTCAACTAACCCACCGTTGCTTCAACCTGCTGCGGCCATCTCCACTGTCACTCACGTCGGCATCTCCAAATCTAATGCTTGCCAACCCTAGAGAGAGATGCTTTCAACCCGATTCGAATCTACCTCGATTGTAGGCAAATGGGCCGACACTAGTTAGGAATTGAGCCACAGGGGAAAGAGAGATTGGAGAGAGAGGGAGAGTCATGGGCGTTGGAGTGCCATGAAATAGTGGTAGATGGCGGAGCCGGGAGAGAGAATGGAGGAGATAGATAGATGAATATATATATATATATATATATATATATATATATATATATATATATATATATATATATATAATAATAATAATAATAATAATAATAATAATAATAATGCACAAAATACATTTTTTTAACAAGGGCCCAAAGAAATTAATTTAAGAGAAATCTAACAAATGAAAAAATATATATGGTCAAGTGGGGGCACTTGCCCCCAAATTAAATATAGGGTTATGATTGAATTAATGAAAATATAAATTAAATAAATGTTATTTGATCTTTTCGTTTAACCCCTTGACTATTAACATTTAAAACTAAAAACCTTTAACATTAGTAAGGGCATTGTGGTCATTTCAAACATTTTCATCCATCTAACTAACGAAAATGATCCCCAGTGATCTTATTGACTTGATTGGCCAAGTGTAGTAATTGAGAAAAAAAAGAGTAACATGATCATAATGAAAAAAACTAAAAAAATAGGGTAACCAAATTACTATTTAAGCCTTTTCCTTTCAAAGTAACCGCTATAAATAGATTGCCGGCGCACTTGTCCATTTCACCTAGTAACACTTTATCTAAATAATAATAATAATAATAATAAATAAATAAAAGTTGTTGACGACGTGTCTACTTCACACAGATTTACAAGTAATTGAGGATCCTGAAATTTGGGTGAAGGTTTGGAACAAAGGCAAGTCTGGAAAATAACACAAAGTTGTAAAGAAAGCAAGGCACATTCGGCATACCTAATGACTAATGAGGCTAGTTTTAAAGCATTCCATGACTTAAAATGTAAGCAAACACAAGAGATGAAACCATCTTCAATCACAAGAATCACATTATCCTTTACAACAAAACATTAGCAAAATAGCAGAGCACAACACATGAACGGGTCTATACTCTAATCTATACTCTTTAGGAAGGTGTACCATAATCTGGCTTACTACACGAGTTACTCATTCAGAGATAAGATGGTTAAAAGCTGCAAGCAACCAAATCTATACAATAATGGAGATTGTTATGCCATGGGGTAGGCTTTATACCTACTAAAGCAAAAGATCCAAATCAAAGCAGTCGAGATAGAGTATGTTACATTTATTCAATAATCTGATATATAGACTTCACAACCAATATACGAGTTTGAGCTTTTACAGTATATGATTTCAGACCCCTTCCATTTGCACCGGCAATAACAACAATATAACATACAAGTAAAGGAAGAAAATGACAATATTAAAGAGTTTCTTATTACCTATCACAAATACATACCACAAACCAATACCCAATAACAAGACAGACTATCACGGAAAATACAAAGATAAACCAGACCCAGTTGCTGCAAAAAATTTCTTCTTGTTCAACTCACTCATTGCGGCTGTGAAGTTCTCACCTGTTGCTTCATATTTTCAGAAGAAATAAGACTACCAGCTTCGGGTAAAGCTGATGTCATAGTTTGGTACTGAGCGGCTGATTGAGGAGCCATGGGCTGAGCATAGTACACATGCCCTTGCGTAGGATCAGTAAATTCATACCCATAATTGGCAGCACCACTCGGAGTAGGTGCAACTGACTGGGATGGATGATGGACCTGAGAATACCCAACATATTGAGCCTGATGCTGATTAGAAGGAATTTGAACCAATTGTGGGTTCCCTGAAGCAGCTGTCCTATACACACCCGAAGCCAATTCAGGTTGAGAAGCAGCCACATTCCTAGCAGGATTATAGGCTGTAGAAGCAGGGGCCACGTTTTGTGTACGGTTAGTGGCGGAAACTTCATTATAGCTAGGTTGCTGCAATGATATGTTGTAACCCTGGGGTGCCCGAGCGGGGACATAATACACAAAATTCTGCTGATCAAGCACAGGGTGATGAGATGTTGGATGAGGATGTTGTTGTTGTTGTTGCTGGGAAGGATACATTTGGTAATACGACTGTATGGGCACCGCCCCTGACGGGTGGTGGTGGATGTATTGCGAACTGGCATGAATGAATTGTGGTTGTTGGTGTAATTGGGTAGTTTGTGCATCGAATTGGGTCGGTAACAAGTACCCAGAATCCTGAATTTGTTGTTGCTGTAAGTGAATTCTACTGTTCGGATCAGGGGTGTTTTGATCAATAGGGTTTGCAGTTGTGGCTGCTCTAACAATTTGATCTTGATATATCAAGGATGGCTTTTGGCGTGACAATGGGTTCGTTATACTACCATCACTGTCAAAACAATCAATAACCAATGGCATAATTTAGAACAATACAGCACATATTCATCCAGACATTTTAACAAACACATGTAAGCATGCTATAAAACAAGAAATCAAAGCAGAATCTAATATAATCCGGGTACCTTGAGACAGAATCTGGTGAAGCCAGATCAAAACCAGTACTTTGTTTTTGCTGCAACTGAGGCTGCATCATTGGGGGCTGCTGCAGCTGTTGCTGTGGTGGTTTTCTATAAGTCAGTTGGTTACCCTGTTCGGATCTTTCATCATCGGAAACGGCCCGATCCCGATTATGGTACTCCCCTATCACCGCCGCAGGAGCGCTCACAGGAACAGCAGTCATGACGGCTGGCGGCGAGGACATAGCGGCAAAACCACCATCATCTTGTTTCTGGTGAACACTAATTTGAGAAAACTGTTCCTCAATCCCCCCAACCTTCTGATCCTCCACATGCACCCTAATCGGCGGTAAATTAGCCAGCGACGGAGACGACGAAGCTGACCCGAAAGACGACGTCGTTTCCAGCATGGGCGAATCGGGCACGGAATGAACATCCTGACCCAAACTCTTACCACCCACCCCCTTGGCATTCCCAAACGATTCAATCTGCGAGTCCACATCCTTCCCCTTCCCCGGCACTAGAACGTCGTCGTCGAGACCCAGCAAGCAGTTAACCGAAGAAGAATCCGAAAAGCCGCTAGTAGCCCCATTGAGCGCGTTGAGAAACCAGTCCTCGGATTTAGTAGAATTCTCGAGGAGGGACCCGATTGAGGAAGCGGATTCGGGTTTGGTGGGAAAGAGAAAAAGGCGTAAACGAGAGGATTTGTTGGTGGTGGGGCCCGAATTGAGTCGTTCGTATTCGTCGATCATGTTCTCCAGGTCTTCATCGGTCGTAACGGAGATTAACGAATCCAGGTCCTCGTTGGGGAGCTGGTACTTGAGCGTGAAGGATTGTGGTAAAGAGGTGGATCGGTTGTTTAGGAGGGTTTTGGAGAGGCGGTTTGTGAGGTCGGTTAAGGAGGTGTGTCGGTCGACGACGACAATACGGGTGTCGCCGCCGATGTAGCAGAGGGATTTATCGTGTGGGCGGGGGACTATGTGACCGCCGTAGCTACACATCAGGCGTAATTTAGTGAAGGCAGCAGTGGAGCCAGTAGCGCCGGGGAGGGTGGGGTAGAGTGACTCGTCCCAGGAATCGGTGTTGCGGGAGCGAGGAGAGGAATCGACGGAATCGGGGTAGGCTACGGCGGAGGGTGGCGGAGCAGGGGGCGGCGGTGCCTCCATCTTAGGGGTGTTTAGGGGAGGAGAGAGAAAAAAAACGTACGAGTGGGGGAGTGGAAGTTGGGAGAGCTGGATGCTCTTATACTACTCCAGCTGTACAAAACTTACTACTAATAACTAAATTAATTAAATGTTATAAGCAATAAATAATTTCTTTTTTAAGAGAGAGGGTGACAGAAGATACTGTACATAAAGAAGCCAAGTTTTGCTGGCTTGCTTAAGCCTCAGCCAACTAGGCAAAGGTGTGGGTTATTGTAATTTTAGGTTTAATCTTTAATGTACCCAAAACAGAAAAAGAGAATGATGAGGGAGTTTGAGTTGGTTGAAAAAACTGAAACTGTGGGACTGAGTAAAAGCATGTGGTTTGACAGCTAGTCGACCTAGCTGCTTGGCTTGGGTGTGTGTGACTGTCTGAGACCGTAGAATGCATCCACTCTTCTTTTTTTCTCTTTTCCACCCAACCGTGTTTATATATTAGATTTTGTGTTCGTGTCTATGATACGATATCAATATAGAGATAATTATTTTATAAAATAAGTATGATACGAATAAATTACTAAATACTTGAGATTTTATAGAGATCGGATCAATATACACTACACAAAGTAAAGATGACATCCTAAAAACTAAAGAAAAACATATTTATTGGCTATAAAATTTTGTAACTCATCCAAAAAGAATAATTAAATATTTAAAAGCATTCTCTCTCACACACACTAACTCAATACCTATTAATTGAAATAAATTTTAAAATGAAAATCTCAAACAAAAATCATAAAATAAATTAAATGAGACGAATTGAATTAACAAAAGATCATTCAAAATCAAAATCACAATATTTCAGACCAATAAGAGAAAGTTAGCACAATTTTTTTAAAAGAAAGAAATTAAAAATACAAATATTTTTAAAAACTAAATCTAGGCCGAACAAAAATAAAATTGAGATTTCAGTTGATTACAATAACAATCAATTAAGAAACTACAAACTAAATATTTGTAAAATAGCAAATCTAGGCTGCACAAAAATAAAAACATAAATAGAGATAATTAGAGATAGTCAATGAGAAGAAACTGGATAATTAATGCGATAAGATCTTAGTTAGGACACATGCTTTAATTACGGCAATAAAATCTCAATAATTAACTATTGCTAGAATTAACTATTGTACACACGCTTATAAAATTAAGATTTAATTCTGGTCAATAGTTATGTTTGATAAAAATGAATCCTAACCAATAGTTAACTTTACAAATTATTAGTTTATTTTATTTTACGTTAAATAAATTATTTTGTAATTAAAGATTTTATTTCACATCTTAACCCATCAATTTTCTCTAAGAAATTTTTCTCTCAAGTGATTTTCATTCTTCCTCGATTCTTATATAGGTCTCACTACCAAATTATTCACTTTATTCCTATTACTTTCTTATTTTATATTTTTTAAATAAATACATTTATTTAACTATAATTATTATATTTCATATTCAAATAATTTGTTTAAATAATAAAATAATTTATAAAAAATATATAACTCATAAATTATTTCATTTAATTTTAATTGATAAATATTTTAACACTAATTCTTAGTTGGGTCCTACTACCATCTATACATTTTAAGAATATTCTTTTTTTGTAATTTAAAATTATTTTATTTATAAATAATATTTGTTTAAAAGAAAAATTAAAAATACATAAAACAAGAGAAAATGAAAAAAAAAAAAAAGAGTCAACGGTCAAGAAAAATTATTTTGGATTTGGGACTTTCAAACAAATCACTTTTTATTTAAAAACTTACTTTAAAAAAAACCAAACAAAACAATTCATGTGAGGGGAACATGTGGGACCTGCTGCCCCGCTCCTCTTCCCTGCGTGTGACGCACGCCAATGGGTGGCTGCGGTGCGCCACACTCTCTCCGATTAGCTTTATTCTTTCTCTTTCTAATTCTTATTTAAGAATTTTGGTTTAAGAATTTTATAAGAATTGGCTCCAATGGTTAAGATTTTTGCTAAGAATCTCCCATTGGAGATACTTTTTAAAATTCAATTATTTTATTTAAGTTGCTATAGTATTTTCTCTTTCCTTTCATCAACCAATTTTAACAACATTTAATTTGAAAGTACTCTTTTCGTTTTCAAAGTATTGTCATCTATGAATCAGCACATCGTTTAAGAAAAACTAATTGAATATATTATAAATATTGGTGAAATGTGTGGTTTTCTTTAATGCCCATCAGTATGTGACCATAATTAAAGTATGTAGAAAAAATAATGGTAAAGTGATAAAAATATTTCCTAAAAGCGAATCTTAAAAAAAACAATTATTTAAGAACGGACAAAAAGAAAAAAAATGCTAATTTGAAAACAGAGGGGTTAATAAATAAGAGTACTTTTGACAAAAAAAAAAAAAAGAGAATAAATGTTTATTGAAATCCTATAATAATACTTATTTTGTGACAACAAAACTTTGCCAAACACTTATTTTGGGAGGGTTGTACATCATGTGGTAGGAGGCAAGGTGTGATTGATCAAGTTTGATTTCATGATATTACTTTTTAGATATATTAAATTATTAACAGAAAAAATTAATCAATTAATTTTCTTGAAAAAATGGGGGTAAGTACATATGACGAATTTTTAACTACTTTACTTTCCAATATATTTTTTTTCAAACCGTTACATAGCAGTTTCATGCATCAAAGTGATGAAGTTGTCTATGTCCCAAATGGTGCATTGTGATTATGAAAATGTTTTTTAGCGATACGAAAAAGATATTGGAGACTAAAACGGTTGAAAATCCACAAAAGTTTACCAACCCAAAATTTCCCCTTTTTTGTATTCTATATTTTTCTTTAATTGGCGATTTATTTTTGATGGTGATTTTAAAAGGACAAATAAGGAAGACAAATCCTACTCTGTTTATTCGTTTTGACTAAACAGAAAACTCTCTTTTTAGTGACATAGATGGACTATATGCTACGAATCCGATGTCAATAACCAATAGGACTACATATACGATAATTTGAAGCAAATATTTTCAAATGAAAACCCACATAAATTTTGAGAATAATATGCAATCCGTCTAAGTCAGTAGTTGATTCATGCCTAAAAAGCAAGCTATATATATGGTGAATCTTTTATTCTGAATGTAGTATCAAAATTTATACTAGATTTTGTGTACGTGCCTATGGCACGGCTTCAGTATGGAACGATGTAAGTATTCAAAATAATCAATTTAAAATGAACACGATAATCAATTAAAACGATAATCAATTAATGAATACAATTTCCAACAATGAACTTGGGGAGGAGACCAAGGTCAAGTTTTGTCTCATAGGGGAATAACCCTCTAAAATAACTCTTGACCAATTAAGCAAACAAATGAGTATATACCATTGAGAGAAATGTTATATAATAAAGAGGGAAATGATACGGAGAATATAAGGAAAATGATACAAAGAAGGAAAATGATACTAAATATAGAAAGGCAAACGTAAAAATTAAGTTAGATATCTCTTATATTATTACCAGGATTCACGAAATCTAACAATATCTTGTCCAATAATTAACTTTTTAAAAATACTTAATACTTGCCATTAGTTATCCAATAGTTAATTTTTTATAAAGATTGAGTTTAATTATAATATGGATGTTCGTTAATAGTGTTCTTTTTTTTTCTCGCTAAAATTAGTGTAGTTGACTTTTGAATCATTTTTTGTTTTACATATCTATGCCCACATATAAATTAAAAGTCCACGTTAGGACAAAATATGTGTCAAAAGTGAAAGGGAATAGCATTTTTTTTTACCATCGTACAAATTGAGAAAATCTAATTTGACAAATTAAGTTTCATAACGATCAAATTAACCAACCAACTTTTAATTTGGTTGCAATGTCGTACTCACCGTTTCATAAAGACCAAATTAACCAACCAACTTTTGTCAATATTGGGCCAAGAAATTGTCATAAAAGGAAGATATTAACAGAAGTTAGTTGGTTAATTTGGTATTTATGAAACGGAGAGGACGATATTACAACCATATTAAAAGTTGGTTGGTTAATTTAGTCATTATGAAATATCGTTGGTCAAATTGGATTTACCCAATTTGTACTGTGGTCGAAAAAGTGATATTCCCAAAGTGAAAATAGTCAACTTAACAAGGTGCATAGACCAAAAAATATATAATTAATTGTATTATAAGTATTAGAATGATGTATATTTTTCAATGATACCAATGTGAGACTCGGTCACCAATTAAAGTAAAAATCAAATCAAGAATAAAATAATACTCCCCCGTTACATCCAAAGAGCCCTCATTTTAAAAGTTTAATTATTAAAATGATATACTAATACTATTAGAAATAGTTATAATTACAAAAATATTTAAGCACAAACAATATGCTTACAACATAAGTGGATGCTAAAGATGAAATATTATAAAAATTATAAAGCATAATTTTTGAAAGTAGACTCTTAAAATAAAATATCTCAAAATAGTATGATTAATTTTTTGTCCAAACGGATGGAGTAAAAGTCATTTTCAAAAGTGGAAAAATTAGAAAGTACATATTTTCTTGTGGAGTGGCCTAAAAAAGAAAAAAATGATTCTTTTTTTGGAACGAATGTATATAAAAGAGGATACTCATTTGGAAAAAAAATCTTTAAAATAAATACTACATCAGTCCCAAAAATAAATGTCTTTTTAACAAGTTTTTTTATCCCAAAATAATTATCATTATTGGATTTCAAGAAATATTAGTCTATATTTTGACAAAACTATATTTTAGAAATCTGTACTCTTTGAGGGTAGAGGAAATACTCCCTTCGTCTTAAAATAAATAACGTTTTAGAAATTTACATACAGATTAAGCAAGCTTATAAAATAACTAATCTACCCTTATGTAAGTGCAATTATTATTGATAAGTAAAATAAAATTATTTGATGGAATAAAAATAATAGTTATGGAGTCAATAAAACAAAAATAATTTAAACTGAGGTTAGTAAAATTATAAAAATAATTTACGGAATAAAAGTTTAAAACAAATTCTTAAAAATAGTTATTTAAAACAAATATACGTTAGTAAAATAAAAATACTTGATGGAACAAAAATAATAGTTACATAGTCAATAAAACAAAAACAATATAAACTGAGGTTAGTAAAATAATAAAAATAATTTAAAGAACAAAACTTTTCTGTAAAACTAATTTTTAAAAATAAAACAAAAATAATAGTTGTGAAGTCAATAAAACAAAAAATATAATGGAAACTAGTAAAATCAAAATAATTTACGAAACAAAAATAATAGTTAATGGTAAAAATAATTTCGTTATTTTGATTTTAGCTTTTTTTAATCAGAAATTCCTTTATTCGTAAAATATAAATATAATTTAATAAAAGTAATCATTCAAAATGAAGAACTTATTTGAGTTTAGATTCTATTTGTATGGTGGAAAAAATCAAAGTTTGCTCGAAGACATTCATTCTACAAAGTTTTTAAATTGTATAAAGTGTTCGGGATTACCATGCAATAAATTGACACTTAAAATTGGTGCTCCAGTACAAAGCCGGCCCAAGGGGCAAAATGAGGAAACAAGTGCTTTAGGCCTCCCAAAAAAAAAAATAGGCCTAAAAATATTACTAATATATAAATATTAGGTGACTTTTAGTTTTTCATCCTAAATTAATAACTTTTTTCTTTAGTCTTGATTTATAGTAATTTAATTTAGTTTTATTAATTTTGTGAAAATAATTTATTTATTTATTTTAACTTATAGAAATGTCAACTAGAAACTTTGAATTAAGTTAATTGAAACTAAAAAAAAAATTGAAGCTTTAACTAAATCACAAAAAGGAGCAATCGAGAAAATACAAGTGATTGCTCGTTGAATGAACAAATTTATAATGTAGACATGAATGAAAATAAAAATAGAGATGAAATACTCCACAACTAAAAATATATATGATCCAAGTCAATGGATAAATATTGATACAAGTTTGAGAGATTTATTAGTAGAAAAGGTCCTCTTAAAGTTACTAATATAGATATTCTTAAGGATGAATTTTCAAGACACTTTGCTTCATAACTTTACATTAAAAAATTGACCAACGGTGAAAAACTTGAAAGAAAATCGTTGATTAATTCCCAAAATTTGGATAAAGTATTTTATTTTCGTTGCAAATTATTTTTAACTCCTCCTAGTGATTTTGCATCTCAAAAAAACACGAAAGATAAACTTTAAATAAGAATATAATTATTTTATAAAAAGTTATTATCATTTAGTTTTAAAAGGCTTCGGTTTAGAGTTCGCTTTAGGCCTCCAAAAGTGTTGGGTCGGCCCTCCTCCAGTAATGCTATTGAGAAACATTGACCATACTACAAGATTGTTCAATGAAATAAGACTAATCATGATAAATTTTGGAGATCACATTGTTAAACAAATTTTTTGAAAGTAATGTTGGAGAAAATATTTTTATCCCAAAATTGTTATTAACTCAATCTGATGTAGACCCTAAGGGGTGGCCCAGTAGTAAAGTTGAAGTTTTATAAATTATGAGGTTTCAGGTTCGATCACTTCCCATCCCCTTTTAGGGGAAAGATCTACAAGAAAAAATTTAAAAAAACAAAAGCTCCTTCCGATGTGAGACTAACTTTCAAGTTTCAGAGAAAACAATTTCCATTACTGGTATCATATACAATAACAAGTAACAAGTGTCAAAGTTAATAATTGCACGTAGATCTCTTCTTGAAAAACCAATATTTTGCAATGAACATATGTCGCAGTTTCTAGAATAACAAATTGTCTTGATTTGAAGATATTGATATGCGGTGAAGATTAAAAACCAACTAATAAAATACAAGGTTCTAAAAATCGTTAGGCGGCCGCTAGATTCAAGACACTAGCGCCTAGCCTGTGGGACTAGCCTGGGGCCTAGGGGCCTAGAATTAAGGCATAATGACCATTTTTTTTTATAATTTACATCAAAGATCAAACACATTGACTACAATTTTTTTTTTAAATGTTTGTCATTTTATCAAACATTTGTCTATATTTGTAAAATGAACAAAACTATACAAACCTACCTTTAATCCCAATTCTCAACAACCGCAAAGCAATAAACCAACCAAGTTTAGAATATATATATATATAAATATATATATATAATATATATATATATTACTATATATACCTACTACCCCTACATACCCACATATCTAACATATCCTCCCTAATCTCTTCTCATTCTAAATTGAATCTCGAGACTTCTTCTTTCTTCATATCTTTTTTCTTCTTCTTTCTTCTATATATATCCGGCAGACCGACAACGTAGGCATCAACTTGGTCGATTAGGCGGCGACTAAGAAAGTCGCGGCGGTAGAGAGGGGCCTAGGGCCTAGGGCCTAAGCTAGGCGGGGAGTTTTAGAACAATGATAAAATAATAAATGTTGTGTATAAATTTTTTTTTAGAATCTATAATGATTAGTGATATACTAATGTGTATTTGTTAATAAATCGATTCTTTTTATTTTATCCTTTAATTTTTTTAACCTTTTTATTTTGTTTATATATGTACGATTTAGTTGAGAAAGAAGAATAATATCCGTTTAACGCACGAGTTAAAAAAACTAGTTTCTGAGAAGTTTCATGATAATTTTTCTCTTTCCTTCTAAAATCCCCTTTAAAACATCTTTTTTAATAAAGTAATTAATAGGGGAATTTTGTAAAAAAGTAAATTAATTTTTCTTGATACTCGTGAACATCATTTATTTTGAAAGCAAATTTTTTTCTCAAAATAGAATACCAGAGTATTTGATTCGTATTCGTGAAATTATTCGAATATCTCTATTCGTATTCGTTTGTTATCTAGATATTAAAATTAATTCGTATTCGATTCGAAATTGATATTCAAATTATTCGATATCATTCGAGTATTCGATTCAAAATTTGATTTCTATTTTTTTAACAAAATCTTTTAAAATTTTTTTTTTCAAACAATCTGCTTAATTAAACAAAGAAATCCACATGAAAATGTCTTCTTCGTAAGTCTCCTCCTTGACAATTCAGGTTTTGATCACTCAAATTCATCTTCTCCTTCCGTTGAACTCCAAATTTCTGGCTTATATTTTTTAGCTCTGTTCAATAATTGATTAATTGTAATGTGTTTGTGAAAATGTCAAAAATATCTTAATCAAATTTGTCCTCTTTTCGCCACTTCCCATCTTCGTAGCTTTTCAATTTAGCCCATCAAAATCTGCAAACACCATTTCCAGATCTTCAGAGTCAAAGCCCAACTCAATAATCTAATCCCCATCCACCCAAAAGAAAAAAATGCAAGACCCATCAACGTTCACACAGAATAAAAAATTGAAAGATTACAAATTAATAAAATAGAATCGGACATTGGTTTGCCTTCTGAAAGAGGACAATAGGAGACTGGAGAATGGAGATCGCATTGCCACTCGAGTTAGAGAGATGGCGGTGGAACAGGAAGCGGCGCTGTGGCTTTGGTGGTGGAACTGGAAGCCGGGAAGGGATGAAGCTTGAAAGAGGAAGAGAGGAGAATGGACATCCCCGCTCGATGGCTCGAGTTAGAGAGATGGTCGGTGAATATTAGTGAAGACTAAAGGGTTTAGATACTGACTTTAGGTGTCGCTTAGCCAAGATTAAGGCCTGATAATTAATGTTCAGATGCATGCTTGGAGATGCAATAAAGTATTTTGACTAATAGCATAAGACGAATTATCCGGATAAAGTCATTATCCCCTCACTATTAATACCTAGGGGGAGGGTGGTATTATTAGCGCCCTCAATAAAAAAAATTGGGATTAACATTTGTAATCTCAAAACTACCTCCGATATACAAGTGAGGATTAATAGCGAGAGCACTAATAGTACTGGGATTAATAATACTGTTTATCCTTGTCCGACTACCAAACAAGCCCTTAGGGTTTCATTATAAATAACTATATATATATATATATATATATATATATATGAATATTCGTGAATATTGAATTGAATACGAGTCGGCCCATATTCGATGGTATTATTACAAGCTTTAGTAAGTTAGACCGCTTTGATCAAATCTATTTAGATCTCTGACTGTTAGATCAAATATACTTTTTTTAAGTAATGACACGGACTTTCCAAATCATCACCAACTTAATCATCTAACGACTCTAACGCTAAAGCTTGTAATAATATTACAAGCTCTAGCTCGTAATATCATTTGCCTATTCGTATTCGTATATTTATTGAAACGAAAAAAAATCGTATTCGAATTCAAATGTTTGGAATACGAATACCGAATTCCAAATTCGAATATTGAATCAAATCAATATTATTTATTTTAGGACGAAGTGAGTAATTAATTGTTCCGAAATTCTCAACTTAAGTAATTGTTGAACAGTAAATCTCTTATAATACAGTCTTACGGTTCTTAATTCGTAAGATAAAGCTTCATTCTCTTACAGTTCAACCCACCAACATATAATAGGTTAGGTAAAAAGAATTTATCTTACAAAAAATAATACTAAAACCGTCTTATCTAAGTTTTTATTACGTCGAAATGAACACATTAGCACTTTCTCAAGCTTAGCAATCTCAAGTTTGCAACCTAAGAAACTGCTAAGGTGTTTAACATTTTTTTGTGTTATCATGATCAAGGGTTAAACTTATAAATGTATTATGGGAATCTAAAAAGTATTACTCCCACCGTCCCTAAATTATCGTCTTCCTTTCCTTTTTCGTCCGTTTCAAAATAATTGTCCATTTTGAAACTTACTTTTTTAGAACATCACTTTTACCACTTTACCCTTACTTTTTCACTCTACTTTAATTATGGGCCACATATACATGGGTATTAAAGGAAACTACACATTAAACCAATATAAATAATGATTATTTTCTTAAATCAGAAAAGATTATTTAGGGATATTATATACAAATAAAGTTATGTTATTATCGTGATTAAGGATGAGTCTACTGGTGGCGGATTTTAGAAAATTTTTTTCAGCGGGGTGGGGGCACTAAATCAATAATATTTTATTATAATATAAAGTTAAAAAATTACAGCATCATTCTGTTGAAATATTACATGGCTCCGCTAGACTACTCTTAAGTCATAAGTCATATCTTGAATAACAAAAATAAAGTGTAGGGGTAAAAACATGATTTTCACTTGAACCGTAACGTCCCCCAAATTTTCTAGATTCCACACAGCTGTACTACCTTTTGAATGGTCCCAAAATGTTAATTCTTTCTCAAGTACACCAAAATGAAATCAATTTTCCGGAATTGATTAATAAAGTTGGTGTTACCAAAATTTTATTTGAAAAAAATAATAATTTATTGAAATTTTGAAATTGATTCATAAAATTTATGGAATCATAATCTTGATTAAGGAGGTGAGATTTAAATTCCTCATAATTGGAATCCATGTAAAAGGACAATTATATCTTTGTAACTCTTCGGCTAATTTCATCTTAGTGCTTATTTGGTGGAGCGTTTTTACTAAAACGTTGGTAAAAAATATAGTTTTTTCTCTTTTAAAATGCTTCAATCCAGCGTTATAAAATACTCCAATTTAAAGCGTCCTAAAAATATGATGCGTTTACAATTATTCTGTTTATGAAAATAGCGTTTTAAAATAGTTTTTCAAACGTGTTTACAAGAAAAAAAAACTATATTTTTAAAATGATGCGTTTTAAAAACGTTACGTTTTGAAAAAGTCACATTTTTAAAACGCTACACAAAATGAGCTCTTATTTAATTTGTTAATAATAATTGTTGGAATGATTTCGATTGTGTACCAATTATATTTCTTTCCTTTTTTAAGTCAAGTAAACCCTATTTGCTAACTCTTCCCATCTTAATGTTTTTTAAAATTTTAATAAAATTTTCTTACTTTATTGATATTTGATAGTTTAAAATTAGGAGTGTAAGTGGTTTGGTTTAGGCCAAAACCATAAACCGAACCGCCCCAATTGGTTCCAAAAAGCCTAAACCGAACCAAACTGAGTAAGATTTAGAACCGAACCGAACTACTCGGTTTGGTTTTGTAGTTTATATAAATTATTTGTAATCAAATTAATCACTATTAAAAATAACAATAAAAATAAGATTTTACGTTGGAATTAATATCAAAATTAGGAAATAACCTACTAACAACAAATTATCAATTATTATAACGAAAACAATACAAATTCCAAAATAAACACAAACAATAGAAGAAATAATTGTTCTCCAACAATCAAGTTATTGTTTGGTTTAGTGTGTGTGTGTGTGTATATATATATATTATGATTAAATCAAAGGCCTTGATTATGCATATAAGATCCAAAGGTTCAAAATAGTTAACAAATATAATAAAATATATATTATATAATAAATAAATAAAAATATATATGTTGGTTTGATTTGGTTCGATACCAAAAATCGTGAATCGAACCGAACCGGACGGTTTTTCAATTTTTGAAACCGAAACCGAACCGTCTTCGACCAAAACCAAATGATTTGGTTTGATTTGGTTCAGTTCTATTGTTCGGTGGTTCCGATTTACATCCTTATTTAAAATTTTCACATAAATTTAAAAAGAATGAATAACTTGATATTTTGTGGAGCAGTAATAACATTAATATCAAATTTTGAAAGAAATTAACAAGTACTTGTTTGTTTTGGGATAATTTTGTCAATTGTCCTAATTATTTCATTGCATTCCAAGCTATTTTGTTTGTAACCAAACAATATAATAAGAATTTGTACTATATTGATAATCGCATTCAATATCTTACCAAACACTTTTTAGGAATCATCTTCCTATTTATTTCTATTAATATCATTACTAGTAATAGATTCCACGGAATTGATTTCAATTTCGTGTATCAATCAAGGCCTAAATCTTTGAGTTAAATACAAAAATATATTTCTATAACTTATAGAGAACAAGTTCGATACATGCGTTGCAGGCGTAATATTTAAAAAAATCAAGCCATTTTGGTTTATACTAGGGCTGATGATTGAGTGCGTTGGGTCGGGTATGAGTCATGATACATTATAACCTAAAAATTAAATGAGTCAAAATGTGTAACGAGTCGACTGTTGCCAAAAAACATGCATTTATATAGGAAAAAAAAATAACTGGTCAAAATGGGTAGCGGGTCTGACCCGTTTTAACCCGACTCAAATCGAATTGTTAATTTTTTGGGTCGAAATGGGTAACCCGTTTCGACCCAAAAAAAATATACATCTCGGGTCGGGTCGGTTTAAGGTAAGAACAATTATAAACGACAAAGTACCTAACTGAATTTCTAATATATGTTAAAATATCACGCTAAACTGTCGTGTGTTATACTTATAATTAGTCTTGATAATTACAACTTAAAATCTGTTAACTCATTTAACCCGACTTAAAAATCGCCAGATCCAACCCGATTCGTTAATTTTTTTGAAAAAAAATTAACGAGTCATATAATTTTCAAGTCAGACTCGTTACCCATTTCGACCTGTTATTTTTTGCTATATAAATATATGAGTTTTTGGCTGAAAATATGGGTTAGAATGGGTTGACTTGAGATACATGTTATCCATTTTAACCTAACCCGCTTTGAACCTAATCCATGCTGACGGCCCAAAATTTTCACTACTACTAAAAATATATGACGTTTTAGGTTTTTCACACCGACCAATGAAACATATTATAAAGACTAAAGCTCTATCCAAACATTAATGAAATGTCTTAATATTCTTTTTTACAAAGTCAATAAATATGGGTAGAATTGAGAAAAAAGGAAATTTTTTTGAAAATTACAAAGTGTCATTTATTTTAGAACAAAAAATTATCATAAAATGTCATATATTTTGGGACGGAGAGAGTATTACATAAAAAAAATTAGAAACTACAATTTGTCCTTTACGTTGAAAACAAGTAATTACATCATCATCACCAACATTCATTAACATGTCTTTTTCGATATAACATACAAGAGAATCATTTAAAAATTGATCTGACACTCGATTTGGAACCTTGACAATATTTTTTACAGAGAATTTGTCCAAGAAATTTTAGTCCAATTGTCAAATATCACAAACCTACTCTAATTTTTTAATTGGGCGGTGTCCATGGACACCCTAAAGCTAATGTGGATCCGCCACTGACCGAACCCATTTCTATCCGGTTAATATTTAGGTTATAATGTGTAACGACTCGTTACAGATTCGATCCGACTCCATCTATCCTGTCGCCAGCCCTACTTATAATGATGATCAAGTGTGCGATTTACTAGCATTATTCGGATTTAAAGAGTCTTATGATAAACAAAGGGGTGTTGTCTTATCATGATAAATGATTAGATTTAGTTAATTGTTGGTGGAGAATTAAAAAAAAGATTATAAGAATCAAAGTGAGAAGCATTATGGTTGTGTCATCTCATTACCTTTTGATAAATTTTCATTATAAAGTATTTATGTGGAAGTTTTAAAAACTTTTGGTTTTCTAGCCATTAATAAATAATAATATATAATAATAACCAATATGATAAGGGGTATTAATATTAGTATATATATCTTCTTCTATTGTCAATAGTATAAGTCTTATATTTAAAAAAAATTACAACTAACATTACTTCTAATCAATGTAAGATAAAACTCTTTTATTAATAATAAAAGGTGAGGGTGAAATACAACTCTTCTATTGATAATAAAATATGAGGTTTTTAATCTAATGACTTTTAAAACTAAGATCAATTTATAATCAATGTAAAAAACATCTCTTCTAATGATAATATTAGTAGAGATGTATTTCATATTGATTATAAATTGATGTTAGATTTAAAATTCTTTTGATAAAAGATTTTTACTTATCACCATATAAAATATGTATTTTACATTATTTAGAAAAAAAATGTTAATTTTAAAAGTCTTTTATAAAAGACTTTACTCTTATTACCAATAAAAGAGATGTATCTTACATTGTTTAAAAAGAAAAGTTTGATTTTAAAGTTCACTCTTACAAGCGATTTTTTTTATAGACCTTTCCCCTAAGGGGCATGAGAAGCGATCGAACCTGATACCTCACATTTCATAAAGCCTTAACTCTACCACTGAACCACCCCTTAGAATCCTTTTACAAGAGATATATCTCACATTGGTTACAAAATATTTTACTATTATTACCAATAGAAAAGATGTATCCCACATTGGTTAGAAATTGATGTTGATTTAAAAAATACTATTACTAATTACCAATAAAAGAGATGCATCATACATTGGTTAGGAAATAATGTTGGTTTTCAAAGTTTTTTTTTTATTAAAGATGATGTATCTAAAAAAACATCATACTGGGGGTGCCGAAGGTAGCGATGGACGTTGGTCGTCGGAGTTGCCATCCGATGGCCATGTTGTCGTCGGTGGTGGATATCTTGCTATATTATCTGTAAAATAAACAATGTGAGTCGGCGGGGACCCCTCCCGCGTGTTTATTAGTACTCTGAGTATGAAAATGATGGCGTGTATCCCCCAAGTTTGTGTGTGATTCTAATCAGAAAAAGTGAGAGAGCCCCATTTACTATGGACTAGTGGTGTTATTTATAATTGGATGGAAACCTAGCTCGTGGACCATCTGTCCGACCCAAGCCTTCAAACATTATGTAAAATATAATGAGCCATTAGATGAGGCCCACTTGCCATTGAGGCGGATCCAAAATATGCACATCAATAGCCCTTTACTCATTATTCTTTGAGATTCATCTCGAAGGTAAGAAGTACTATTCGTTCGTAATCTTCTTTAATTTATCGGGATGGCCGAGGCTTAACCACTTTCATCTTAGCAGACAAGATAACAGAAGTGCTGGGATGAGTCACAACTTTAGTCACTTTTGACCGCCATTGTATATTTTAATTAACCAGTATTCATTATAACTTGATTGTTTAAGTCCTTTGAAAAGCTAGCAAACAGAACGCCACTTGGGCCAAGGTCAAGTCCTAGTACTCTACTTTGCGAGCAGGACTATCTTTAAAAAGCTAACGATCAGAACGCCATTTGGGCCAAAGTCAAGTCCCAGTACTCGACTTTGCGAGCAGGACTACCTTTAAAAAGCTACCGAGCAGAAGCTCAGGTAGGCGCGGTGTACAACTCAACGGCGAGTAAACTCGAGCGGGAGCCTTTTGGCAAGCAGAGACATATCATGCTCGTCAAAAAGGTGAACACTTGGTCTTAGGTATAATCTAAGAACCACTCGAACACCAACACTTTTTCACGAGCAAAGATATGTCTTACTCGTGAAAAAAAGGCATAATCGAGATAACAGGTTCGAACACCAACCCTTTTTCACGAGTAGAGATATATCATACTCGCGAAAAAAAAACATAATCGAGATAACATGCTCGACCACCAACCCTTTTTGATAAGCAAAGACACCTCTTACTTGTGAAAAAGGGTATAATCGAGATAACAGGCTTGAATATCAACCCTTTTTCATGAGCAGAGATATGTCTTACTCGCGAAAAAAGGCATAATCGAGATAACAAGCTCGAACACAAACCCTTTTTGACAAGCAGATGCACATCTTACTGGTGAAAAAGGGTATAATCGAGATACAAACTGACTTTACAAGATGAACTATCAATGGAGACTGAACAAGGTCATTTATTTCTCAAGTCATATAAAGCTAGCATGAGGATAACATGAAGCTCAATCGCGAGTAAACTCAAGCGGGGAGCATAAGCATAGGTAGGCGTTGTGTACAACTCAACCGCGAGTAAACTCGAGCCAAATGACAATATGAAGCTCAGCCGCGAGTAAACTCAAAGCGGGGAGCATAAGCGCAGGTAGGCGCTGTGTATAACTCAACCGCGAGTAAACTCGAGCATGAGGACAATATGAAGCTAAGCGCCCGAGTAAACTCGTCGCATAAAATCATCGAAAGCATGAAAGTTTAGCGCAGCGGCGCATGTACAACTCAACCGCGAGTAAACTTGAGCGGGAGGACAATATGAAGCTTAGCCGCGAGTAAACTCGAGCGGGGAGCATAAGCGTAGACAGGCGCAGTGTACAACTCAATCGCGAGTAAACTCGAGCGGGAGGACAATATGAAGCTCAGCCACAAATAAACTCGAGCGGGGAGTATAAGCACATGCAGGCGCTGATCATTTGGTCGTGAGTTTTGCGAGCAGAGAGTGCATGTATTCGTATAACAAAATCTGAGAAAAGTGTGGCTCGGGCACAATTATAATGTTTCCCTTCCTTGGTGTAGCCCCCTACTTCTCGAATGCAAGAGTTCATCTTGAAGTCGAGAAGTATCGCTGGTAAATACAGTTTGGTCTCGAAGCGTGTTCGAGCACATTGAAGCTGCTGGGGAAAGCCTAGGCTCTGTTGACATGTACTTTATTCCTGACACCTTAGGAGCATCATTAATGAATCAAATATATTCTCCCACGAAATATAATTGTAACAAGTTTCATACATTTAATTTATTCGAGCAAGAAAGTAATCACATTTTCACGCTTCACGGCCAAAAAATAAGTAATATAATTACTTTGATTTATAAGAAAATAAATCATGTTGTCTCGATCCCAATGTCAATTGAGTAAATAATTTAAAGTATAATGAACATATTTAATGCAATTTTATATGACATGAATGTTTATCATAATATCATTTATTGCTCGTCATAATGGGTGATTTAAGCACATTCAATTTACTTTATGCCAAATAGTAAATGTCATGAGTAATTATCTTAAAATTAAATAATCCATTATGTACCTCTCACCCCATAATTATAATAATCAATTGTGTGTGTGTGTGTGTATATATATATATATATATATATATATATATATATATATATATATATATATATATATATATATATATATATATATATATAATTTTATTAATGATTACTTTACATTACAGGTGCATGCATAATAATCGTTAATAACCCGCCTGGAATTTAGCGATCAGTAGGAATACAAAAGTAGGTACAAGCATTTAACGTCATATAATTGTGTGAAGCATAGGTTAGTTTCATGTTAATGAGTTGTTGCTCAGCCAAAATAACACAAGAATCATTCATAGCAATAAGTATGAGGTGCGATAAGTAAATATAAAACTCACATGGCTAGAATCAAATATTAATAGATTGTGTACATTAATACGTCATGTTATGTCACATTTTTATAAATGGGTGAGCATTTTTATTTTTCCATGCATGGCCGGGGAGTAGTAAATTTATAACACACGTAAGGGCAGCGACAAACATACGGTCGCGAATGCAAAACATATTTAATTACATTCATCGGTGTAGTACAGGGTACTAGGGTAGCATGCATCATTATAACGGGTACTTCAATGTAATTATAATATTGTAATTTTCAATTAAAGATAATACAACAATGTAAATATTGTATTTTATTTTACATTTGAATTACATTCAACATGCTTTCATTATTCATTGTTCGATTGCCTGTCATAGCGGTTCACATGCATTTCATTAGTATATATCGTCATATTTTATAATATCAAAATAATTCAATGTTCCGATTAATGGGATGAATTTATGGATGTAATTGTAGCATTAAATTCAATTTCATAATATCAAAATAATTCAATGTTCCCATTAATGAGATGAATTTATGGACATAATTGTAGCACTAAATTTCATTAAAACTTTATAGGCCGTTAGTAAAACCAAACATATGTTTATGTGCAAATAAGTGAAAAACCAAGGACTTAATTGGAAAAGGGACACCTTAGTGGGGCTGATTTCATGGATGACATCAGCCATGATGGTTAGTTGGTGACCCATGAAGTTGGCGCATAATATGGCTGTCTTTGTACATCATTTATTTGGCCGTTTATGAAGGAAACAAAGGAAGTTTCGGCAAAGATCTCGACCGAGCCAAGGCGCTGGAGGAGTTTTTAGTGGCGTTGAGCTCGTATTTTCCAGGCGCAACTATTGGTGGCTTCCCTTTGTTGTTCCGGTCTCGTTTCCTTTACCCAGTTCGCATGTTTGTGTCCGTTAATGGAGTTCCAGCACCTTTAGAACGAAGTTCCGCCGAAATTGACAGAGTCAATCAAATCGTTCCTGGCAACGTAACCAACTGATGTATCTAACAAAAACATCATACCGGGGGTGCCGAAGGTAGCGGTGGACGTGGGTCGTCGGAATTGCCATCTGGCGGCCATTTTGTCGTCGGTGGTGGATATCTGGCTATATTATCTGTAAAATAAACATCGTGAGTCAACAGGGAGGGCCCCCACAAAAAATCCTCCGACGTGTTTATCAGTACACTGAGTATGAAAGAGAGGGCGCGTAGCCCCCAAGTGAGTGTGTGATTCTAAATCATAAAAAGAGAGAGAGAGAGAGAGAGAGAGAGAGAGCCCCCTTTACTATGGACTAGTGGGGTTATTTACACCTGATGAAATGAGTCTAGCTCGTGGACCATCTGTTCGGCCCAAACCATCTAACATTATGTAAAATATAATGGGTCATTAGATGAGGCCCACTCGCCACTGAAGCGGATCCAAAATATGCACATCAAAAGACTTCAAGCATTATTACTAATAGAAGATGTATACATCTTACATTGGTTAGAAAATTATGTTGACTTTAAATTATTTGATAGTATTACCAATAAAAGAGATGTATAATACATTGTTTAAAAGGAAAAATTAGATTTTAAAGTATTTAAACTAAAGACTTTCACTCTTACAAAAGATATATTTCACATTGGTTACAAAATATTTTACTATTATTACCAATAGAAGAGATGTATCTCACAATGGTTAGAAATAGATGTTGGTTTTAAAAATACTATTATTAATTACTAATAGTAGATATGTATCATACATTAGTTATAAAGAAAAGAGAAGCGATGTATCTCATTATATAGAAAGAGATGTTGGTTTTAGGTTTTTTTAGATAAAAAACATCTACTATTATTACCAAATGATGAGATATATTTCACATTGGTTGGCGAGTAATGTAGGTATTAAAAATCTTTTTATAATAGACTTATTACCAATAGAAAAAATGTATTTCACATTGGTTAGAAAAGTGATATTTGTTTAAAATGTTTTTAGATAATGTATCTCACATTGGTTACAAAGAGATGTATCTCACATTATTTAGAAATGAATATTGGTTATAAAAGTATTTAGATAGAAGAATTTTTATGTTATTATTAATAGAATAGATATATGACACATAATTTAGAAAGAGATGTTGGTTTCAAACTATTTATATAAAAGACTACTATTATTATTATTTTTATATTATAACCAATAGAAGAGATATATCTCACATTGTTTAGAAAGAGATGTTCATTTTAAAATTTTTTCATATAAAAGACTATCATTGTTACTATAGAAGGATGTATCTCACATTTGTTAGAAATTAGTGTTGGTTTTAAAAATATTATTATTACAAATAGAAAAGATATATACCACATGATTACAAAGAAATCTTTGTCTTAAAAGTCTTTAAATAAAAACTTAAACTTTTATTACAAATAAAAATAGAAAAGAAGTATCTCACATTCTTAGAAAATGAATAATGATTTTAAAAGTCTCAAAATAAAAAAATTAATACCATAAAGTTCAAATTTTAAGGTGTCTACTAACGCAGTTATGTTAAAAGTTTTCATTTGAATGAGAATTTATTTTTATTTTCATTTATGAAAATGAATAATAGGACTATTTTTCTTTTCATTCATGTGTGACTCATTTTATTACACATGGATGCTTGAGAATAATAATAGTATTATTATTATAAAAAAATAATAGCAATAGTAATAATAAAAATAATATTATATAATTCTTATCATCATTGTCATGAATGAAAAGAAAAATAATTTTTTATCAAAATGAAAGTTTTTTTTAACATATCTGTGTTAGTAGACATCTTAAATTTATGACTTTATGATATTAAAATATTTATTTTGAGACTTTTAAAATCATTATTCATATTCTAACAATGTGAGATATTTCTTTTATATTTCTATTGCTAATAAGAGTTTAAGACTTGTCTAAAGACTTTTAAAGTAAACATCTCTTTCTAACCATGTGGTATACATTTTTTATATTAGTAATAATAGTATTTTTAAAACCAACATTAATTTCTAACAAATGTGAGATACATTCTTTTATAAAAATAATAATAGTCTTTTATATAAAAACTTTTGAAATCAACATCTCTTTCTAAACAATATGTGATACATATCTTCTATTAGTTATAACATAAAAATAATAATAGTAGTAGTATTTTATCTAAAGAGTTTTGAAATTAACATTTCTTTGTAAACAATGTGCGATACATCTCTTATATTGATAATAACATACAAATTCTTTTATCTATGAATTTTGATGTGGCAAAAATATCATCATATCGGGGGTGCCGAAGGTCATCAAGATACATGAATCATTTGTTAACCGAATTGGTGATTAAATCGTCGTCTGAGTCGGATATCTGGCTATATGTAGGTCTCTGCAAAAATAAGCACCGTGAGTGGGTGGGGATGTCCCCCAAAACCCTCTGGTGTGATAATCAGTACAGTGTTTAAAACAGGAGGGTGCGTAGCCTCCGTGTGTGGAGTGAAAACTATAGAAGAGAGGGTGAGAGCCCTCGTACTATGAGCTAGTGAGGTTTATTTATACCTGAAGGGTTAAGGTTGGCTTGTCATGCATGAGCCAGACCCATAGTGTTCAGTAGTTCTGTAAAGCATAGTGGGCCAGTGTAGTAGAGAGCCCCCTTACCTAAGCGAGGCCTAAATGCCTTTTGAGGTAGATTAAATATAGGCACTTCAGTAGCCCCTAGTCTTTATTCCTTGAGATTTATCTCAAGGGTAAGAGTATAATTTTATGAAAAGTAGGACATCTACTCAATCGCGAGATACTCGAGCGAGAAGATAAAATAAAGCTAGACCGCGAGATGCTCAAGTGGGAGGATAATCCACTCAACCGCAAGACGCTCGAGCGTGAGGATAATGTGAAGCTCATCCACGAGATGCTCGAGGAGGATAATGTAAAGCTCAATCACGAGATGCTCGAGCGGTAGGATGGTGTACCTTAACACGGTGAGGGTCTTCAAAAAGGCCAACAACCTTAACATGGTAAAGGTCTTCGAGGAATCCAACAACCTCAACGTGGTGAGGGTCTTCAAGAAATGAGATGCTCTAGCGAGAAGCTCAGCCGTGGGATGCCCAAACGGGGAACGTAAGTGCATAAGAGCAATAAAAAGTTCAACCACGAGTAAACTCGACCAGGGAGCGTAAGTGTATGTAGGCACGGTGTACTACTTAACCGCGAGTAACACTCGAGCGGGAGGACATTATAAAGCGCGAGTAAACTCGAGCGGGGAGCGTAAGCGTAGGTAGGCACAGTGTACTACTTAACCGCGAGTAACACTCGAGCGGGAGGACAATATAAAGCTCAGCCGCGAGTAAACTCGAGTGGGGAGCATAAGCACGGGAATGCACATAATCTACTCGACCGCGAGTAAACTCAAGCGGGAAGACAATATATGGCTCAGCAGCGAGTAAACTCGAGTGGGGAGCGTAAGCGCAGGTAGGCACTGTGTACTACTCAACCGCGAGTAACACTCAAGCGGGAGGACAATATAAAGCTCAACCGCGAGTAAACTCGAGCGGGGAGAGTAAGCGCCAGAATGCGCATAATATACTCAACCGCGAGTAAACTCAAGCGAGAGGATAATATATGGCTCAGTCGCGAGTAAACTAGAGCAGGGAGTGTAAGCGCGGGAATGAACATAATCTACTCGACCGCAAGTAAACTATAGCGGGAGGACAATATATGGCTCAGCCGCAAGTAAACTCGAGCAGGGAACGTACGCGCAAGTAGGCACGGTGTACTACTCAACCGCGAGTAACACTCGAGTGGGAGGACAATATAAAGCTCAGCTACGAGTAAACTCGAACGAGGAGCATAAGCGCGGGAATGCGCATAATCTATTCGACCGCGAGTAAACTCAAGCAGAAGGATAAGATAAAGCTGGACCGCGAGATGCTCGAGCGAGAGGGTAATGTACCTCAACGTTGTGAGGGTCTTCAAGAAATCCAGTAACGTCCACATGGTGAGGGTCTTCAAGAATCCAAGTAGCCTCACCATGGTAAGAGTCCTCTAGAAATCCATATGCTCAAGCGAGAAGCTCAACCGTAGGATGCCCAAATGGGGAGCCTAAGCGCATAAAGGAAATCTAGAAGCCTTACCGTGGTGAGGGTCTTATAGAAATCCAGCAGGCTCAAAATGGTGAGGGTCTTCAAGAATCCGAGCAGCTTCACCGTGGTAAGAGTCCTTTAGAAATCCGTATGCTCAAGCGAGAAGCTTAACCGTGGGATGCCCAAACGGGGGGCGTAAGCGCATAAAGAAAATCCAGAAGCCTCACCGTGGTGAGGGTCTTCGAGAAATTTAGCAGCCTCAACATGGTGAGGGTCTTCAAGAATCCGAGTAGCCTCACTGTAGTGAGAGTCCTCTAGAAATCCATATGCTCAATCGAGAAGCTCAACCATGGGATGCCCAAACGGGGAGCGTAAGCGCATAAAGGAAATCCAGAAGTCTCACCGTGGTGAGGGTCTTCAAGAAATCCAGCAGCCTCAACATGGTGAGGGTCTTCAAGAATCCGAGCAACCTCACCGTGGTAAAGGTCTTCGGAGTGATAATAACAAACTCAGGTTCTAGCGTGAGTGTAATCTGAAGCTTGGGCTGTGGCACGAGTGTAATATGAAACTCGGGCTGTGGTACGAGCATAGCAAACGCGGGCACAGAATAATAACATGAAACTCAAGCTGTGGCACGAGCAAGACATGCACGGGCACAGAGCAATAATGAGACTTAGGCTGCGGCACGAGCAAAGCGTGCACGGTCACAAATCGATAATATGAAGCTCGGCCCTTGGCATAAGTGTAATATGAAACTCGGGCTGTGGTGCGAGCGTGGCGTGCATGGGCACGAGGTAATAACATGGAGCTCAGACTGTGGCGCGAGCGTGGTGTGCTTGGGACCGATAATAATAATCTGAAGCTCGGGATGTGGTGCGAGCGTAGTGTGCTTGGGCACGAGAATAATAATCTGAAGCTCGGAATGTGGCGCGAGCGTAGTGTGCCTGGGCACGAGAATAATAATTTGAAGCTTGGGCTGTGGCGTGAGCATGGCGGGCATGGGCACGGGCACAGGGTAACAACATGAAGCTCGGGAGGTTGCGCAAGCGTAGTGTGCTTGAGCACGAGAATAATAACATGAGGCTCGAGCTGTGGCGCGAGCGTAGTGTGCCTGGGCACGAGAATAATAATCTGAAGCTTAGGACGGCGTGGCGCGAGCGTGCAGGCAGGTAACAACATGAAGCTTCAGGCGCGCGTAGCGCGCGCGTGCTTAAGCACTAGAATAATATCTGAAGCTCGAAGCACGGCGGCGCACGCGCAGAGTAACAACATGAAGCTCGGGCTTTGTCGCAGCATAGCGTGCCTGAGCACGAGAATAATTACATGAGGCTCGGGCTGTGACACGAGCGTAGTGTGCCTGGGCACAAGAATAATAATCTGAAGCTCGGACTGTGGCGTGAGCGTAGCGTGCCTGGGCACAAGAATAATAACATGAGGCTCGGGCTGTGGCACGAGCGTAGTGTGCCTGGGCACGAGAATAATAATCTGAAGCTCGAGTTGTGGCGTAAGCGTAGTGTGCCTGGGCACAAGAATAATAATCTGAAGCTCGTGTTGTGGCGCAAGCGTAGTGTACCTGGGCACGAATTGGACTAAGTGTTTTGTTCTGGCAGAGGCTTTAAGCGGGAATGACCCCTATCACCCTGGGGCGAGCATCCTGAAGACTGCATAGCGGGCATGGCCCAACTCCGTGCGGGGACCAGCTAACCGGGCTTGGCCCTGCTCGACGTTTGTACGTCGAAGCTGTTGCTAGTATATCAACTGGGTATAGAGATATACGATTAACAGTGTTGCTCGGTCACTATAGGAATCTGAGGTAGCTAGCCGCTACCTTGTGGGCATGGCCTCTACCGACTTGCGAGCTTCCCAGTACGTGAATCGGGGCAAGGCCCTATCTTGCTCACTCGAGAGGATAAGATATGTTCACTAATACTCGGGTATAGTGGAAGATTGACCGGGCATGACCCTACCTGCTCGGCTTGCGAGCAGATCTTGCCAAGCAATTTGATGAGTCCAAGATTTCCACGAATTTTCTCGAGAATTTTCTTCTATTTTGTGCTATTTTTGAGTTAATTATGCTTTGGAAATATTATTATTTGTGTATTTGTTCTTAATGTAAGTTTCCATGCATAATCGAACAATTATATGGTGTTTAGCACGAAGTTCGAGGCAATTCCGAGCTTTAAAGTTTTTTTGAAAATTATTTGGATAAAATCTGTTAAGTCCGTTAAGAATTTCAAGGCAAATCAGGCTTAACGGAGGCTAACAGGCTAACAAAGGACCTAAATGAGAGGTCTGGGAAGGGAAGGGCCACGGCGCGCTAATTCCAGAAGCTAGGTGATATGATTCCTAGACGCGTACTCACGATTGAGGAATCAAAGAGCACACAGCACGACAAGCGAAGAACATCAATGAATTGATGGATTGTGACACCTTGACACAATGCTACGATCCGTTATTGAACGTGGTACTCCGCGATCCAATTACGAGACGAACACGAACCTTGGTATAAGGAAGAACGCCACAATAGGGATGAATATCCTATTGATAAGTTCGGGTTTCGATTACTTAGCCTCTTACCAAATAATCACAAGTTCAATGAAGAACAAGGAGGTTTTGAAAAACACTCAAAAACTATATTAATCAATAATCAGAAAGTTGTCTACAAAACAATAAGCCACAACCCTTATTTATATGGGTTGTGAATCCTAAACCTAAAAGTAAATGGAAAAGTCTAAGTAGAATCAACTTAGGAAACTACTTAGAATCAACTTAGGAAACTACTTAAAATCCACTTAAGAAACTACTCAACTTACCTAATCTATGTAGACAACAATTAGGTAAGTTACCTAATCTATTTAAGAAACATAAATCCTACAAAATAAGGAAAATCTACAAATTCCATTTTTTGTAAAGGCCTAATTTTCAAAGTTGCATTTTGGCCCCCCTAAAGTCTTCCTTTAGGCGTTAAAAGCTTCCAAAGTCATTGTATGACATTAACGAACATTTCTCGAGTCTTCAAGTCATCATCCATGAAATCTAAGGCTTCACAACGCATGTTTGAATTTGTAGAGTAGCCATTGTAATAACCTGAATCTCCAATAAATCCACGGATTAAGTTTGTATAGAGCTCTTGTATCTTTCAATCATACTTTACGCATTTAAAGGACTTCATTTGATTTCTTTGACACTTGATATATTGTTTGATCACGACTCTTCATGCTTGATCATCCTTGCTTGAATCTTCAAACTATCGAACCAGTCATCACATGTCTCATCCAAACTCGAGCTCGCTAAGATCACATCATTCTTTCTCTCTTCAAAAGGATTTGTCCTCAAATCCGGACCTACATCGAATGGACGCGAATTAGCAATCGTAAAGTATGAACTCACATAAATCTTACCGTTTGAATCCATTTTAACAATCATATTGTGGTCATGCTCAAAATCCATTCGTTCTTGAATGAGCCTTCCATCCAAGTCCACATAAACCAAATTTTTGGGAACATGAATTAATCGAACTCTATTTGCATCATATCCCCTTTTGTGTTCCACATTGATCCTTGCCCAAACCTGTACGAGAAACACAACAACACTATGCAATACAAGATGAACAACATTGTTAGCACACAATGGATTAAGTAACAATTTAGCAAAAACATCTCTTGGTGTAGGAAAGTGTCCCACCATCAAACACATCAAAACCCTATCACCAGGTTCAAATACCAATCTAACATATCTCACTTGCATTACTCGGTGACTTTCCATGAATGACATCACATAGGCAACATTAAACACAACAAGATCATCATAAGGAATGTCAATGAAAGATATTAATAAGTATAATAAGATAATATGCAATATGGCATACCAACTCATGTATCCAAATTCGTCATGACAAGTAAATCCATCAATGTTTATAATCTCACTCATCAAGTTATCACAACTCGATGTTCCTTCATGAAAATCCTTTATAGAACCACAATCACCAGGTTTAAACATTAACCTAGTAAATCCCCTTTTTAGCACAACCATGCTCAACATCAAAACTTTATGCAATCCAAAGCATATACTATTAATCATGCAAATCAATAAAATGATTATATATGACAAGATACTACCATAATCAATAAACTTTATGCAATCCAAAGCATTCCTCGATTTGAAACAAACAATTGATTTCACCAAGTTTAAAGATCAACCTAAAAACTTTCATCCTTTGCATATCTATATTTATCAATAATGAATCATGCAACGATAAGAAATTACAATCAGAGTGTAATCTCAAGGATAAACATCCTCTATGCTCAAAAATCAGATCATGTGTTAAAACATGATTATAATCATCAACAATATGAATTTCATCATGCTTAACATGAGTTGTCTCTTTCCATGAATCCATATGTAACTCATGCAATCCATAAATCTTGTGAAAGAATAATATAACATGGAAAACAACATCTTCTTTGAAACATGCATCAACATAACTCAATATAGAAGAATGTTGCATGTTCTCACGTATAGGACTCACACAATTAGGTAATTTAGTCACACCATGCAAACTCATCAATTCAACACCTATCAAAGTGTTATGGAACACATCTACTATCTCATGGTATGGCTTAAGATGTCCTATATTAAGATTTACAATCATACCATCATCATGCAATGAACTTGTAAAAAGATGAATTCTAGTTCTTTTCAATGCACAACTAAGAGATTCCCTCTCAACTTTCAATAAACAATGCAATCCTAATGACTTATCAACCAAAGTATCATCCATGAATGGACCTACATGCACATGGTTAGGAATATGCAATGTCGATTTTGATTCATTAGCTATGCTTTTACTACATTTCATCCAATCACTTAAACCATGGTGACTAACTAAACTTTGCAATTGGAACTTCATTGGCATATCATATGGTCTAACAATCTCTTTTATGAACAAGTCACTCACAAGACTAAACAAATTATCACAAGCATCACTTTTAAAAATTCTAAATTTTTTATCAAATCCTTGGTGCTTAACATGTAATAATTTAGGTGGCTTAACAATGTTACCCATGACACGAGTGTCCACAAATCTAGTCAATTGTCCAAACTCAACAACAACTCTATTAAGCTTATTATCAATGTCATGGTTCTTAACATGTAACAATTCACCACACAACTTATTCTTCCAAGAAAGATTAAGATCATACCTTTGAGAAAATGTAGGTTCTACAACAATCTCTTTACCTTGTTGGTATTCCTTCTTGAATCTCACAATTTCTTTTGGTGGTGCCTCTTGAAAAGTTTCTGAAAAAGAAACAATAGATTTTGGCAATACAACATTAACTTGATAAGTATCAAAATTTGCCTCACTTTCTTTCTCTTTCTCTGTCTCACACTCTTTCTTTTGAGAGCACAGACTAATTTTCCACTCATTTTACCCGGTTATCTCACATCTTTCACTAGTCTTTAAAACCGGCCTCTCACTCTTGTTTTCACTCAAGCTCTTCTTTTTCTTGGCTATCTCACAAAACTCACTTTTATCTCTAGCCAAACTCTCATTATTTTCACTTGAGCTCTCCTTTTTCTTGGCTATCTCACTCTCCTCACTTTGCTCTCTAGCCAAACTCTCTTTATTTTCTCTCAAGCTCTCTTTTTTTAAAGGCTTCTCTATTTTCTTTTCCTCACTAGCCTTTCTCTCTTCACTAGCTATTGAGCTTAACATCATAAAATTCTCATAAGCTTGTGTTGGAGTAAATGGTACAAGCTTAAGGGTTATTTGATTGTGTACAAATGAATGTCTTTTTGTGTTGCCATCATAATTAACACTCCTCTCAACTTGCCAAGGTCGCCCTAGCAATAAATAAGTTTGTCGTATTGGCACCACATCACACATCACCTCATCTTCATATCTTCTAATCTTGAACTTCACAAGAACCTCCTTGTTCACCCTCAACATACCTCCTCCATTCAAGCATTGCAACTTGTAGGGTTTAGGATGCTTGGTTGTAGGTAACCCTAATTTTTCAACCATGGTCACACTAGCAACATTAGTACAACTATTTCCACCAATGATCACCCCACAAATTCTCTCTTGCACTTTGTACTTAGTAAAGAAAATTTTCTCATTTTCAATCTCTTCAACAGTTGGAACTCTCACTTCTAACATCCTCCTAACTACCATATTGTTTTTTCTCTCATCACCTATTAGAAAAGGTTTAGAAGAATTTTTGTCACCCTTATTTACCTCCACTTCTTTTAGTCTTGAGTTCTTAATTTGCAACCGAAGATCCTCCCAATATTTCTCAAAATTAATTTTTTTCATCTATTCTACGTCTTGGCACATCATTAGGTTCATTACCTCCCTCTCTTGTTCTTTTCTTTCTTTCACTACGAATTTTCTCAATCTCCTTCATTAGATCCTCCTTTTGCTCCCTCATAGTTTTATGCAAATCTCTCACAAAACCTTCCATATAAAGTCTCATATCAAAGGTAGGAACATCATTCTCACTTGTTTTAGACATCGTATACCTGTAAGAAATTTTATTAGCAAAATCACCTCACCCACTCTCTTACGTGTATCACTCAATTAATGTCACTCCTCTCGTGTTTACCTACTCTTCATCACTTTCAATTCCTCCAAATTCTAAAAGAACTAAGCAATTAAATAGTGATTAACAAAGCAAGCAAAACCAAGAAACTTAATCAATAAGAATCACGTGTAGAGAAAAGAAAATTAAGAGTAGAATTTCAAGGATGACTGGCTCAACGATTATTTTGAAAGAAGATTCAATTTTTTTAACTTTAGAATCTAGATGGGTTGTCCCAAAAGATTAATACCACAATTTTTTTTTGGACTGACATGAACAGTAGCAGCAGGTTTTTTTTGGATTCCTTTTTGTATAGGCCAAAAGTTGTTTTCTCTCCATTTTTTTTGTTGAAACTTGCTATGAACAATAACAAAAGCAAGTTTTTATTTATTTTTTTATTTTTATAATCAGCCTATGAATAGTGACGTGAATAGTAACAGTAGGTTTTTTTAAAAATTTATAACCCTATAAGTTTTAGGGTTTGAAATAAACAAACAAAACACGAATTTTTAAAAGAACAAACTAAGATTAATGATCCTAGTTTAAATGAAGAAGAGAATCAAATAGATGAACTAAATGAGAGCAATTTAAGTAAGATAGATTATAGAAACGAAACTTAGCTCTGATACCAAATGATATGATTACTAGACGCGTACTCGCGATTGAGGAATCAAAGAGCATGCAGCACGGCAAGCGAAGAACGTCAATGAATTGATGGATTGTGACACCTTGACACAATGCTACGATCCGTTATTGAATGTGGTACTCCGCGATCCAATTACGAGACGAACACGAACCTTGGTATAAGGAAGAACGCCACAATAGGGATGAATATCCTATTGATAAGTTCGGGTTTCGATTACTTAGCCTCTCACCAAATAATCACAAGTTCAATGAAGAACAAGGAGGTTTTGAAAAACACTCAAAAACTATATTAATCAATAATCAGAAAGTTGTCTACAAAACAATAAGCCACAACCCTTATTTATATGGGTTGTGAATCCTAAACCTAAAAGTAAATGGAAAAGTCTAAGTAGAATCAACTTAGGAAACTACTTAGAATCAACTTAGAAAAATACCTAAAATCCACTTAGGAAAATACTCAACTAACCTAATCTATGTAGGCAACAATTAGGTAAGTTACCTAATCTATTTAAGAAACATAAATCCTCCAAAATAAGGAAAATCTACAAATCCCGTTTTTTGTAAAGGCCTAATTTTTAAAGTTGCATTTTGGCCCCCTAAAGTCTTCCTTTAGGCGTTAAAAGCTTTTAAAGTCATTGTATGACATTAACGAACATTTCTCGAGTCTTCAAGTCATCATCCATGAAATCTAAGGCTTCACAACGCATGTTTGAATTTGTAGAGTAGCCATTGTAATAACCTGAATCTCCAATAAATCCACGGATTAAGTTTGTATAAAACTCTTGAATCTTTCAATCATACTTTACACATTTAAAGGACTTCATTTGATTTCTTTGACACTTGATATTTTGTTTAATCACGAACTTTTCATGCTTGATCATCCTTGCTTGAATCTTCAAACTATCGAACCAGTCATCACATGTCTCATCCAAACTCGAGCTCGCTAAGATCACATCGCTAGGGGCACCGGGGTAAGTATTGAAAGAGAATGGGAGGCTGACGCATTTGCTAGATTCCCCCTTTTGAGTTGTCGAGCTCCCAGGAAGCCACGTCACTTGCCTTATCCATTCCTCTACAGCCCATGACCCGCGGTCCTCCTTTAGTGGATCCAAGTCCACCCGGCCCATCCTGCTCCAACCGCCCACCATCCAGCCCACTCCACCTCACATTCCTCACCCATTAGACCCTGGAGCGACCCGTGAAATCCTTCTTGGTTAACCCTTTGGCAGCCGCGATCCAACCTCACTTTTCCTTCCCATTCAGCCCCTATTTCTCTCTGTTTGCCTCAAAATGCCCCTGCCTACTTGTGCCTCTTTACTGCCTTTTCCTTTAATTTCCCCAACATCCTCATTTTTCAAAAAAAAAATCCCCATTGCGGGACATTGCTCCCAAATGGGGCACCAGCCCCATTTTACTATAATTTCTTCCATTCCTTCGAAGATTGATCACCTTTGAAGGTTTGGAGCTTCAAATCGAGAGCCAAGGATACATCTACAAAAGATTTCAACCCCGGATTCGCGATTCTTCGGTTTAATTCTTCCAACTTATATTTTTAGATATTTGTTATGATTTCTGGGTTTGATTAATTTTGTAAATGTTGAATTGGTTTGTGCTTAAATTATCTATGGAATACAATTATTTTTCTATGTTAAATGTAGTGATTTAATTTAATCTATCTATTTATTTAGTACACATTCATGTTGGTTATTATTTTATGAATTTAATGCTTTTAACTATTTGACCAATGATTAAATGATTTTAGAAATATTTAGGATCCGCGAGAGCTACCTTTATATTTCGGACCAATCAATTTAATAGTTGTTGTTTTGTGATACACATCGATAGCCATTGTGAGACTCGGTTTGACACGCGATCGAACCACCTTAGTCATTCGCGAGGTCGGGGAGGTTAGGGTTGACTATAAGATGTGAGAGCCCGTAGTTAACCAATTTTATTTGTCTCGGCTACCAATATGACTTGTAGAAAAATATAGAGAGTTTCTTTTTGCGAAGTATTACCCATGTGCTTAGTTATTATTATGTGTTCTTCATGCTTTTAATGGCGTAGCGAACCATTAGATGATTCCTAGAATGATAGGATACGAAGCGAAAGCCCTTCCTGTTATTCCTAAAATCACAATAGTAGTTTGCGTGGCGTGAGACCGAAAGGAGATCGTGCGTAGATAGTCTTTGGATGCTTGTTTAGACATGCGGTTATTTTCTCCCCTATGTTATGTGTTGCGATGATATAAGCCCGTAGCAAGGTTGAGTGATAGCTAGATTTGCTATACGTAGCGAAAGCCCGTAGTGAAGAAAATAACGCATCCGACTACCGAGACTTGAGTTAAAGAAAAGCAAAAAGTGGATTAAATTAAACACCGACTAGACTAGAAATAATGCACTCCTATCTTTTTATCTTGATTTGTTGTTTCCAAACCACCTTCGCGTTAGTTTAGATTTAATCGCTTTCTAGGTTGTTTATATTTTTAGATTTTAATTCATTTACTTTTCGCTCAAATATAATTAATTAGCCTAATTTTGGTACTTAGTTGGAGTGAAAATTACGTGCATTCCCTGTGGGATCGATAACTCGTACTTAGGTATTTTTATTACTTGATACGGCTGGGTATTCTTGCCCAAGTTACTTTTTTTGCACATCACAATTCGAACGCAATTTGTATATGATAAGTAATTATTAACAATTTAATGAAAGAACTTGACTTTCTGTTGATAAAATGATAGTGACCCCAAGAGGGCTAAGGATTAAGCCATCCGAATGGTTGTAAAAATATTTGGGTTTTTCTGTTTGCGGGCAGACCCCCTACTTTTTGAATGTATGTGCTTACCTTGAGGTTGGGAAGTGTAGACACCTCAATTTTGTACCCCTGGTACGTAACTTTGACATGCGATATCAAGACCTGTTAAAACTTAACAAATGTCAAGTTACAGGGTGTAAAAATGCAAAAGGCAAAACAGGATGCGCAAAGCAGTAAAATGCAGGAGCTAAAAGTGTCAAAAAGTGGCTGAAAATTGAGGGCAGGCGCGGCCAACAAGGGGCCTTGGCGCGGCGCCCAAAGAGCTTGGTTCCGGCGCCCAGCTTGCTACAGTACACTCCCCAGTTAACGCATTGTGCAATTTCTGAAGCACGCGGTACAAACAAAAACATCACGAAGGAAGAAAAAGTAATTCCCGCGGAGTCCCTCTCTCAGCCTATAAATAGAGGCCCCGGGGTTCGCTTTCAGCACAATGAAAAAAAGCCCAAAGCTTTCAGCGTTGTTATTACGCTGTAAGAATAGTGAGCGATCGAGAGATAGTGAGTGCCCCCTCCTATAAAGCCTCGAAGCCCTGCCAAAACTCCTCCAAACCCAAATCCAACCGGTTAAAGTGATCCTTAGCCCCCCAGCTAGGTATCCACCATATTTCCCCGGTCCAAAAATCTCGGAAAGAGCAGTTGCTCTACCAAGTAAAAAGGCCAAATCCGCCAAAAACAAGCAGTTGTTCTTCCCGATTTCCGCCAGCAGCAAGCACACAGCAGCAAAAAAGCAAGCCGTTGCTCCGCCCATTTGACGATGCCCAGAAGCAACCTTCGGAAGTAGTCACCCTGCCCAAACCGCAACCGCAGCAGCAGCAACAAAGCAAAAAAGACTCTCTCTCTCGAGAAGGACATAGCGAGCACACCACGCTCTTAAAGGTGAGCCTTTAAGGGTTTATTATATAAAAAAGCTATTTTCCATCTGGCCCAATGTAAAAATATAAGCCGTTGTGCTACCTGGATTTATTTAGAAAATAGCGTTAAAAAGAGACATTATTATGGCAAAATATTTTTAAGTGTATTTGTAAACTATTGGAGAGAAGTAGCTACAAATCCGTAAATAATATAAATATGGATGTATTTGTTTTCTTTTCTGTCCTTTAATGTTTTATTTATTTGCTAGATAAATATAACAAAAAACATACTTTAGCCAAAAACTTGTTTTTGAGACCGAAAGAGCGAGTTGGGTGCCTAGCACCTTCCCAACTCGTAACTTAGCCTCCGAACCCGTTTTATTTTATCTCTGGTTTATTTTTGGTTTTTTCTTTATTTTCTCCTTAAAATAAAGATGGCGACTCTGTCAAAACATTTTGGATCGCAGTGAGGCCTCGCAACATCATTTCTTATTATTTTCTGTTTTCCCTAGAAAAGGGAGAATGAGAATGAAAATGAAAGGGTGGTGTATTCCTATATCCTAGTATCCCCTAAAAAATGGATAACTTGATATAAAAACCCCAAAGCACTCACAGCAATCCGAAATAGGCCTTAAGACAATTTTTATAAAGTCTGTAGTGGGGCCCGCAACATCCTTTATTTCACTTTCCATTTTCCCCTACACAAGGGAAGATGCGAATGAAAGGATGATGTATTCCTGCATCCTGTTATCCCCTAAAAAAATGGATAACCTGATACAGAAAACTCATAGCTCCCATAACGAACCAAAAATCACTGAAGTGACCGAGGCGTATTCAACGCGCTTCCTGATAGCACCCTTTCCGCATTTTTAATTTCGTCCTCCCCTACACAAGGGAGGGTGGAATGGAAAGTGTGGTGTCCGCACCGCACGCCGCATTCCCCTAACAAAGGGAGTGCGAGGCGCGAGCGAGATCCGGGGCACCCACAGGAAGTAATTGTGGTCGTTGTAGTTTTCATTTGAAGGAAGTCTAGGTTGGCACCAAAAGTGTGCCTAAGGCGCTCAGCACGAGCGGAATCAACTCTATCGAGGAGAGTGTCATGGTTCTCACAGTTACCAAGGCTTAGTTGACTTTGTTTGAGTATATGAAAGTTTAGTGCATCATTTGCGAAACAAACATAGTCCCCTTTTAAATAAAATTGGGGTATGTATTATGAATTTAATCTTACGATAATAAGATGGTGTACATGCTAGCGATTTATGTAAATGACAATAAATAAATATTGTTATTAGCATGACTGGAGAAAATTGCATCAATATTGATATTATATGTCATATACGATCAAAACATGATTTGCATAAAGAGTTCATGCATGAATTTAGGCGTAACGGTGAATAAAGAAGTTTCATTATAATTTATCATGCTTGGGCAAATAAATAATAAAATATAGAGTACAATTAACTCCATTGATATGTCAAATTTCATAAGTGGGTGAGTATGTATTTTTTTTTTCATGCGCGACCGAGGATTAGTAAAATCATAAGGTGCGTAAAGGTGGTGACATACACATGGTCGCAGATGCGAAATATATTTAATTACATGCATCAGTGTAATATAACTTGACATGCATCATCATGGTGGACAATTTGATGTAAACATGGCATAGTTACGAGCATAAATTCATCATAATTACTCCAATTTATGTCGTATAGTAATTGTCACAGTTAAATGTCATGCATTAATCACTAATTAATAATAATTTTAATTGGTTACAATTATTATATCAAGTCGTCATGTCATATGTATTCATATCATGGTAATTTATTTGATATTATAACTATCTTGCATAGCGTCGAGTTATAATTGCCATTTATTAATTATCGTAATTAATAATTTTGAAGGAAATTAAAGTTCCAAAATTATAGCCCAATCACGACATATACAAATTACATGCATATTTTACGCAAATTATAGTGTCTCATGTTAATTTGGAGCAATAAAGTAATCATGTGTATCATTTATAAGTTTTAATTTATGCTTCGTTAACTAATTACTTTCTAACAACACAAAAACAAGGTCATATGAGCAAAATCTGCAAACATGGGGGGTAGAAATGGAAAAAGTCTACCTGGAGTAGTAGGGAACCGGCTTAAACCGGGTCTGAACAGGATAGAAGAGTGGTGAACTGGGTCAAGAGGCCTTGTTGTGAACTGGGCAGTTCTGTTTGAACTAGTTAACTTTCCGTTATCTTTTTTAAAGGGAGATAACGACATCTGACGGAGCTAGAGGGGAGTTGAGTGAAACTTGTAGAAGGTTGAAGTCATGGATGACTTCAGCAACTTACAATGCGCAAACAATGCAAGCGCATCAGATCTGGCTTTTCGTAGCGTGCAGCAACATCTCAACCTCCAGTCGATTGAGGCGGCGCGTGGAGGAGCATGAGAGCTCAGATGGCAGTTATTTTGGCGTCATCGACTTCGTCCTTGCAAGGCGCAACTACTGGTTATCTTGGATTTTTTTTTTCCGATCACTGTAGCGCTTGAAGGGGGCTTCAGATCACTCTACCGTGTGTGTTTCAAAATGGTAGGATACGCAGCCGTTGTTGGTGGAGTGTGTGGGAGCGAGCCTACTTTGTTGGTAGTGAGTTTGGCGACGCTGGCTTCGTCTAATCAGTGCGCACCAACCGATTGTTTTGTTTTTGTGTTTCGATCTTGTTTTCTTCACTCGGTTTACCCGGAAGTTTTGGTCATTGTTGTGTTCAACGATGTTCGGCACCCGTGAACGGAGCGTCGCCATGTACGACAGAGTCCATGAGTAAAGGGAAATACAGTGTAGTCGTTTCCCGGCAACAAAACCAAACTGATGTGGCAAAAATATCATCATACCGGAGGTGCCGAAATTGATGTGGAATACTGATGATGATGTGGCAAAGATGTTTTAAATTACAGTGTAGTCGTTCGTTGACCAGAGGTGCCGAAATTGATGTGGCAAAGATATCACCAAACTAATGTGGAATACATCTCATCATTTGGTAATAGTAGTAGAAGTTTTTTATCTAAAAAAAATCTAAGACAAACATCTATTTCTATACAATAGGATACATCTCTTCTCTTTTCTTTTATAGATGATAAAAATAGAAGTGTTTTTATTTAAAGACTTTTAAAACCAACATTACTTTTTAACCAAAGTAAGATTTATCTCTTTTATTGGTAATAATAGTAATTTAAAATCAACATCAATTTATAGCAAATGTGTGATATATATCTTCTATTGCTAATAATAGTAAGTCTTTTATATAATTTAAAATAATTAAAAATCAACATCATTTTTTAACCAATGTAAGATATACATCTTCTATTGGTAATAATGGTAGAAGTCTTTTATCAAAAGATTTTGAAAATCAACATCATTTTTTAATCAATGTATGTTACATCTCTTCAATTGGTAATTAATAATAATGTTTTTAAAACAAACATCAATTTCTAACCAATGTGAGATACATCACTTCTATTGGTAATAATAATATAATATTTTGTAACTAATGTGAGATACATCTCTTGTAAAAGTGAAAGTCTATAGCCTAAAAGACTTTAAAATCTAATATTTTCTTTTTAAACAATGTGTTATACATCTCTTTTATTGGTAATAATATAAAATAATTTAAAATCAACATCATTTTCTAACTATACATCTTCTATTTGTAATAATGGTAGAAGTCTTTCATCAAATAATTTTGAAAGCCAACATTACTTTCCAACCAATGTACGATACATCTCTTCTATTTGTAATTAATAATAGTATTTTTAAAACCAACATCCATTTCTAATCAATGTGAGATACATATATTCTATTGTTGAAAATTTAGTATTTTTTAGTGAAATAAATTGTGCAACTTGAGGCACAAATTTCTTTACATATAATTTGTTTGTTGCGAAGATAATTACGCAAATGTGTTCTATTCGGTGAGAGTATCAAAATGATATATATATATATTTTTGTCTAAATCGAGTTTTGGATAAATAAGATATCAAGACTTAAAGTATGATACTTGTTAAAAAATTAATGTTTTAAGTTAAAGAAATTGTACAACTTGAGGCACATATTCCTTTACGTGTTATTTGTTTGTTGGCGAATGTAATTGTATAAATGTGTTGTATTCGACAAGAGTATCGAAATGATATATTTATTTCTCCAAATCAAGTTTTTAATGAATAAGATATCAATGCTTAAAATATGGTGTTAGAAATGAGTCATTAGAAGTAATATCTAACCTTAAAGAGCTTTATCCCACATTAGTTAGAAGTAATGTTAGTTGTAGAAATTTTTAAATATAAGTTTTCTTTTATTGACAATAAATGAAGATATATATAATAATACTAATACCCTTTATCATATTAGTTATGGTTAATATTATATATTATTATTTGTTAATGACTAGAAAGTTAAAAGTTTTTAAAGCCTCCACATAAATATTTTACGATAAAAATTTATCAAAATATGATAGGATGAAGTGACATAACCATAATGTTTTTTACCAACTTTATATATATATATATATATATATATATATATATATATATATATATATATATATATATATATATATATATATATATATATATATATCCAAAGTCACCGCCTTAAACACCCACATATATATCCAAAGTCACCGCCTTAAACACCCACCCATATCACATATTGCACAAAAACCTTTCCAAGCATTTTTTTTTTGTTTGACAACGACCTTATAAAGCTCAACCATGGAAAGGTTCTAATAGTTATTCAATACGTTTTAAAAAAAATCATATTTATTTATGCGTTCCAAAAAAAGAGTGTTGACCTTCTAGTTTTTCCTTATTCGTAAGTTACATATTTATGAGAAGGGTAAAATTGTAATAATCAAAAGTTCATTAATGAATAGTAGTCTTTGTGTTTTCAAGAAATCAAAGAAGATTAAAATTTTGGCTTTTTAATGCATAAATGATGTTGTACCTAACTTATTAGCTTTTACCTTATAATCTGAAACAAACACTTCAAATATGACTTATTTTAATTTAAAAGTCAAAAGTAACTCAAAAAATTCAAAACAAATTAACATAAAAACACTTCAAATATTGGCTTTTTTCATTTTGGATGTATTTGACTTCGTGATTTTGGGATTTTTTCTAATAAAAACACTGAATATAAAGTAAGAGACATATAAAGATTACTCATTAATTCAAAACAAATTAACATAAAAACCATACGGCATCATTGGTCCCTTGACTATAGGCCGGTTACATTAATAGTCCCTTAACAATGTTTTATTAAATTTGGGTCCTATGAGTATTAAATTTTCACAACTTTCGGTATTTTTGATGGATGTCATTAAAAAATACCGTTAAATTGCCATGTGCCTATAACAATCAAACATGCTTTAAATAAGGGTTAAAATGAATTTTGTTTAGGATCGCGCTATTGAGACCTCTCATTCCTCCAAGTTGACCCCCACAAAACCCAAATTTTCTATTTTACCCTCCCCTATCCAAGTTGACCCCACCTTCCCACCCCCTCACCGCCTCATCCCTCTCCCCCACCTCACTGCCTCCTCCCTCCTCTCTCCCCCCAATCCACAACTTCTTCCTTCCCCTTCCATCGCCACCTCCTCCCCCTCCCCCATCACAGTATACTCACCCCCTTCATAGCCTCATCCCTTCCCCCCCTCACATCTTTATTCTTTCTCATTTTTCCCTCTTTAAAAAAAAAAACAATTTCAGGATTGTTCGGCCATGGTCGACCAAACAAACTTGTTCTGTTCGGCCATGGGTGACCAAACAACCTTGAATTGTTCGGCCATGGGTGACCGAACAGCCTTGTGGCCGAACAATTCAAGATTGTGGTCACCCTTGGTCGAACAGAATAAGTTTGTTCGGTCGACCAGGGTCGAACAAACCTGGAATTAATTTTTTTTTAAAAGGGAGAAACATGGAAGAATGAAGGTGTGTGGGTATGGAAGTGATGGAAGGAGTGTGGAGGGGAGGAAGGAAGAGGTGGTGGAAGGGGAAACAAGAAGGTGGGGGAGAGGGAGGAGATAATGAGGTAGGGGAGAGGGAGGAGGTGGTGAGGGGGGTGGGAAGGGGGTCAACTTGGATAGGGGAGGGTAAAATAGGAAGTTTGAATTTTGGGGGGTCAACTTGGAGGAACGAGGGGTCTCAATAGCGCGACTCATTTTTTTAAACCTAACATATATTACAATTTTCAATCGAGTCCTTAGGATTAAAAAAAAAAAAAAACTCAAAAGCCTTCTTCCCCAATTACACAAGCCAACAAATGAATTAAACCAAAGCAATCTTACTTGAAATTGGGAGAAGGTTTCCAAAATCAAACCTAGCAGAAAATTTGAGAGAGAGACCTAGGATGAGACTTGGTCGGAATGAATGAAGTCAACGTAGGCCCACGGAAGAAAGAGTGTGCAGCGGAAGGTGTTAGTGGTTTATATTAAAGGTTTGACGAAGGCTGATTTATCAAGTGGAGTATATTAAAGGCTTGATTATGAATACCAAATAACAAAAACGGGAAGATACTTTTAATTTGAAGTAAAAAACCAAAAATGGCTAGAGCACCATGAATGAAAATCTGCATAAGCGGAAATACTCAATTTAGGTTCGATCGAATGCAAGTTCAAAATGTATTAAGCTTTCTTTACATTCTAAAACTACAGAATATAACCAAAATTGAAGAAGAACGAGAAAACAATAGCAAGCAGATAATAGCTTTTCCCCAAATAACTGTAAACCAACAGTCATACTCCCACACACACAAATAGTTACCATCATCAATCATCAGCATTGATATTACAAGAAAAATAGAAAATTCAATTTCTGGGAATCACCCCCGAAAACCCAATAGAACAAGATTGAAAATTTCCGCATAAAATAAGACAAATACGAATAATTATCTATTGAGAATGAGATGGTTTGATTACTCAGGCAACAGGTCAGTTCCCTCCGAGATACGGACTGTTCGGATTTTGGACAAAGGCATAACGAGTTTTGAGACTGAGCGAGACTGAGCGATCGCTTGATAAAAGAAACTTCGAGCCATGCTATTGGAAAATGCGCGGTCGCCCAGTGTTTTGGACAAAGCGATCGCTTGGTCCCGTTTTTTGGGATATTTGATGCTTTGTTCATTTTTGTCGTGTTTAAGTGGTTTTATAGTTTCTATTGTAACCATATAAATAGTTGTATTCCTAGAACGTTTAAAGATGAGTCTCTAATAAAATTTCGACAGTCCGGTCCTAATCTCTCTCTATTCTTTGTGATTGATCGATCCTATTATACTCTGTTAATTTGTTAGCAAGTCTTCCGTTGTACACAACATTATCGAAAGTTGATTAAGAGGGGATAGTGATGTCGTGTTGCTTGGATCCATGGAAGACCTTGAGCTTGATAGAGGGTCCACCTCCATTACTGTCACTGCCGCTCCCATGTTCCTCCATTACGGTCAAATTGAGATAGATGGGGGAGGGAAGCTTTGGGATATAAGAAATGAGGGATTTAGACTTTATTTGGTTTTCATTATCGAGTCTTTAACATACTCCACTTGATAAAGAACCGTAGGTCTCTCTTCGTCAAAATTTCTGCTAGATTTGATTTCGGAACTCCTCTCTCAATTTCAAGTAAGATTGCTTCAGTTTAATTCATTTTTGGGCCAGTGTAATTGGGGGGAAGAAGGCATTTGGGTCTTTTTTTCAAACCCTAGGGACTCGATTGAAAATTATGATATAAGTTAAGTTTGGAAAAAAAAAATCATTTGAGCTTTTACTTAAAGTACATATAAGAGATACATGATAACTTAACGATAATTTTTTAATGGCATTCATCAAAAGGATGGTAATTGTGATAATTTAATATTCGTAGGACTCAAATTTAACAAAAAATTTATTAAGAGATTATTACTGTGACCAACCTATAGTTAAGGGACCAATTCTGAGTTTTACCTGAAACCACAAAACTAAAATCACAAATTGTGATGAAAAACAGACGAATGAGGGGATTCATTTCTACCGTCTACCTTTAACATCCAAGCTTCCAAAAATTGCCCATCTAAAAATCTTTAATCCCTTTACTCTCTGTAAAATAATGACCAAAACATGGGACAATAATTGAACAAATATACTAGTACTAAAAATCTTTTTTAGCAAATTCCTATGTAGGAGTGCCGTGGGCATAATATTCAATATTCATGAAACCAACATTAAAATAGAAAAGTTTTTTAACCTTTCCATTACATCCACTGCGACTCTGCGAGGATCAAATAAGTGGAGCCACTTGGAGCATTATTGCCGACTTGTTTTGGAGGTTCAACAACTTGCATAATTACACACTTTAGACTTGATTATTTTTAGAAAGTTTTTTTAATACATATTTTTACTTCCATATTATAGTATTTGAAATGTATACTAAGACTACGTATGTTTCGTGAAAAATGATTTTCAAAAAATGATTTTTGAAAAATGAAAATATTTTATTTTTAGGTATTTGGTAAATCTTTTTTAAAATATGCCGAAAAATATATTCGGGTGTTTGATAAACATATAGAAAATGTTACGGAAAACAATATATGAATAAATACGAAAAGTATATTTTAATGTTAGTGCTCATATTGAATATAAGATAATATTCAACTTTAACTAATTTTTCTTTAATAAGCCTCAATTTATCATTAGTGGTGTCAAATCAATAAGGTTTATCTTTTTTCGATCTCACAAATACAAATAAAATAATTGATGATTGATATGAAAAAAAATGTTTTAAAAAAGAAAATGGACAATGTTTGAGACATCCCTAAATATTATAGTTGACACTAATTTTAAGACGTGGTGAATATTTATTAAAATTATAATTTATAAATAGTGTATACAAACTCAATTTATATTTCTAAACAATTTATTTTAAGTGAAATATTACGTGTATATGTAAATATGTGTCATTGTGGAAGGGGGCGGAAGGGTGCTCGAACATTTGGAAAATGATTTAGGAAAATGAAACTGTAAGTCATTTTTCGAAAAAGAAAATTTGATTTTCGTTGACTTAAAAGTTTTTACGTTGACTATATTTTTCTCATAATTACTGAACACTGAAAAATGAGAAAAACATTTTCTAAAAGTTATTTTATGTGAAACAACAGAGCCTAATAACTCATGATAGTAGGTATACATGAATGAATTTCGCTTGAAAGTGTTCCTATCATACTTGTTAATCATTTATTAGTAGAAACGGTTGCATTAGAAATCACATTCGGTGAATTAGAAACATTATCTTATGTATATAATTCCTCCATTTCGGATAAAAAAATTCCTGTTTAAAAATCAATTTTTTTTTAAAAAAATAACATTTTTATTAGTTCATTAGTAATAAAACGATATTTTTATACCTTAATTTTTTAAAATAAACTTTTTAAGTGAAATATCATAAAATGGAATAATGAACTTTTTGTCTGGAATGGAGGAATTATTATTTTCGATACAATAAATTTTGGCAAAATCGAATGTGAATTAAGTCAAATTTATAGAAAAGTAGCACTACTTTGAGAAAATAAATCGATGTCATTTTTAGATGGAGGGAGTGGATAATATATTAATATTTACTTCAATAATATAGCTTTCTTATTTTCTGGGCAGAAAAAATGACAGTTCTATTTTTGTTTTGGACGTAGTAACCGGAGAAGGTGGTGGGACCATCAAAATTTGGAAATGAAAAGAAATGGATTTGTATTTTGGTTTCTCAAAGAAAATTATAATATTGGTAACAAATATACTCCTTACGTTCCACCAAAGAGCAACCCCAAATATTCGATTCTAACCTCTTCACACTCATTACTTCATTAGATCAAAGCCATCGAAGTCGTTGGAGCTAAAATTTAATGAAACACGGAGTGTAAATGAGGTTTGGACATACTATGATTTCATGTTAAAAATTTTAATAAATAAGGGATATATTAAAATATATTCCTTCCGTCCCAGATAAATGTTCATAAATTATATTTTGAGATGTTCCAATTAATGTTCCTACATATTTGAAATTTTTAATAAATAAGGGATATATTAAAACATACTCCCTCCATCACGGATAAATATTTATACTTTTTATTATGCGATGTTCCAACTAATGTTCCGAAAGACTTTTGGTGTACAAATTTTCTACTCCCTCCGTCCCTAAATTATCTTCCTCCTTTCCTTTTTCGTCTGTTCCAAAATAATTATCCAGTTTAAAATTACATTTTTACTTTTTTAGAACATCACTTTTACCACTTTACTCTTACCTTTTCACCATACTTTAATTATATATCACATACACATAAGCTTTAAATAAAACTACATATTGAACTAATATCAATAATCAAATCAATTGTTTTTTCTAAATCGATGCGTCAGATCAACTAGGACGATAATTTAGGGACAGAAGGAGTACTATTCTTCCCAATATATCATTTTATTTAATATTATCATTATTGCACATGATAAAAAGAGTGAGTGTAATGAGTACATAATTAATGAAAGAGATAGTGTGTGCAATTAGTATTATTGTCATAATATATTTTACAACTCATTATTAATAATATTTTTTAATCCTTGTGTTTTCTCTACTAAAAATATTTATTCGGGACGGAAAGAGTAATCAATATGTTTACAACACAAGTGAATAGTAAAGATGAAATTTTATTGAGATTATAAAATATAATTTTTAAAAGTAAACTTTTTAAGTAAAATATATCAAAATAGAATAATAAATTATTTGCGTAGAACAGAGAGAGTATAACGAGACTTGGTTATTTTTGGATTTTTTAGTTGGTGAATACAAACACCAAATTTATGAAACTTCGTAAAATTTCATTTAAAGGACATTTCATTTAATGCAATTACTTGCATACTTTTTAACACAAAATTTCGATAAACTTCGTAAAATCAATCACGAGTTGAGCTCGAATATTAAACGAAGTAATTGGGGGTAAATTCGGATCGGTCCACGTTTATAAGTTTATAATTCCTTCAGTTTTATGTTTCTTTTAATCGAAAAAAGATATTTTTTGGGGCAAGAAAATGACGATATTCTTAATGAGTCTGAAGAGTACTACATATTACTCATGCAAATGCATTGCGATGCATCAAATTTTACATCACGATGTAAATATCAATGCATTACGATGCAAAATCATTACGAAAACAGACATTCATTTACATTTTTTTTTAACTACACATCAACAAATGATTCAAATTTATATGCATCCAAAATCTAAATCGATACATCATGATTTACAAATAATGCATTGTTATTCAATATTAATGCATCCAAATTATATATTTTTTAAAAATGTTATACATTTTCATGGAATAGTTTACATACCTAGCAAACAAAATACAAAAATAAATGTATTTTGAATCATACAAATACAATGATGAAAAAGAACAATAAAAACACCTCCAACAACATGATATAGATAAATAAAAGAGTTGGAAGTTGGGTTGATGAAAAAACAGTTAGCAGTAACCACTGTTCTTCTTCACCACCCAACTATTTACTCTTTTTCCTCTTTATACTTTTTTTTATGCCTTTGAACGAGTGAATTCAATAATGATGGAGAAGAAGAAGGGCGAGAAGAAAAAATTTACAACATTCTTTGAATATGAATATTATAAGAACATTTATTTCAAAAATAAACTTTTATAATTAAAAATAATAATGAGAGAGTGAAGTAAATAAATATTTGAAAAAGTGTTTTGAGTAGCAATTTCCTCGTGTACTTATTTTGTACTTATTTAGCACAAAGAGTATAGAGTCTAATTTCAAAGGTCATGTGTGGGCCTTGAATCATCAAAGGGTATGTATTCTTCACTTGGAAGTATTTAATTATACTCAATTAGTTTTATACCCGTGCGTTAAACGCATGTGCATATATCTATTTTAATTAAATTATACTCAAATAAAATGAAGATTGTAAACAAAATTTAAAAATAAAGAAAAAACATGATGAAAGAAACAAATTATATCCATATAATTAGGTCTGATAATTAAAACCTAAAACCCGTTAACCCACCCAGCCCAGCTTGAAAATTGCTTGGCTTAACCCGACCTTCTTCTTTTTTTTGGTCGAAACAGGTTATCAATTTCAACCCAAAAAAATAGCGGGTCGGGTCTGTTACCCATATTTTTACCGTGTAAGTGTAGGTTTCTTGGCGAAAAATATGGTTTAAAACTGGTCGACCCGTTACTCATTCTGACCCGTTTTATTTTGGATTATAATGGAACACGATTCGTTTCGACTAAACCCACCCAATCCTCAGTGTATAATTGATATCATTTAATTCATTATTTTTATAATTGTTTAAGTCATTTTCTCGTTTATAATTTTCTAGAGTTTAATAATTGATATTACTACTACATAGGAACTTGGTATTTTCTACCACATGTACATATTTACACATTTTACAATACATCTTGAGAGTTGTGTAATCAATTAATCAGATTTTTGCATGCTAATTATTATATAATAATACTCAAAGATGACTTTTCATTTTTAGCAAGTGTATTTTGGCGGGATCTTACCTCTTTGAGACTACCTATCTTTTATATATATAGATACTCCTACCGACATCATGTGAATTTAATCCGGCATATGACTTCAAAAAAAATAATTGATTTGATTATTAATATTTATAAATGGTAAAAATTTATAAAAGATTATTTTATAAATATTTTTTGTAAATCGGATCCTTTTTACTCAACTCACCGTATGTTGATGAGTTGAGTTGAGTTGTGAAAAAGTGAGATTTTGTCTTACGATTTAAAATCCGTAAGACGGTCTTACAAAAGACCTACTTACTATGGTAAAAACTTGTGTAAAACTGTATTATAGATCCCAAATAAGAAAGAAAATTAAATTGAATTTGGTTTAGGCATGAGCAACCCATTTTTAGAAACTAAGAGTTATCAATCAATAAAACGGGTCAAAATGTGAGAGGGCACGGGCTAGAAGTAGGAAAATTGAGCAATCCAGATCGCGGTACCCGGATCCGGTGAAAAATTTCACTCATTTAATATGGATAGTTCAGTCTTACGGATTGAGATCCATAAGACCGTCTTTCATGAGACATACTTCATTAGAAATGATGAGAATATTACAATAGAGAGTTTCAACGTAGTCACCCTACCTAGGATAAGAGTTACAAGAATTGACATGATCCTACGGAGTACCACACCACGACCCAAAATAATCACACACTATTTTGTCTAACAATGCAAAGACCTTAAAATCCTCGACTGCCAATTGTATCCGTCGTCTGTCTCCCAATTTGTGTGTCAAACTCTCTCCCCCCACCATGTGACATTTTATAGATTATGTTCATATTTCATGAACCTAAGAGGTAGCTCAGTAGTAGAGCTGAGACTTTACAAAATGTGAGATTTCAGGTTCGATCATTTCTCATGCCCCATTAAGGGAAATATCTAAAAATAAAATCCATATTTCATTATTCTTCATCAATTAGGATTAACAAACTCCAAAGCCTTGACCAACTCAAAATTAATTATCAATCCTATTCCTACAAGAATTTGAGACATACTTTTAACAGCATATTTCCTAAAGTTTGTAAGAAAAAAATAATTTATTTTATGATGATCAATTTATTAAGTTTTTAATTCTAGTCATTTGATTGACCGAGAAATCTATCTATATATATATATATATATATATATATATATATATATATATATATATATATATATATATATTAACTATAACTAAAACAGAAGTCGCTGCTGTCACGTGGCGGCTTTCTGTTAAATGCTTAATTTTTTAAAAGAATTTGGTGCAGCCACGTATCACTCTCTATGAATTATTAAAAAAATCTTTTTTTTAACCAAAATTGATTAGTTTACGATATAAATAAGAAGTTACTGCTTACCGTTAGTTTATAATAAATTTTATCACATTTATAATTATCAAGTAGATTTTATCACATTATCAAGTAGGTTATGATAAATTTTATCACATTTGTACTTATCAAGTAGATGATGGGAAACATATGAACGCACAAACATATTATATAGTATTTTGAAGATTTTGTTAACAGTAATTTTGGTTTTGAAATTTCAAACTTACAAAATTAATCTTATCACTAATTAATAAAGATAACAGGTTTTGAAATTTTGAAAGTAACCAAACTAATCTTATCACTAATTAATAAAGATAACAAACACAACATAGCCATAACTTAAAGATCAATTTAACAAGAAGCTGATTTTACTCAAATAACTCAAAATTTTGTAATTTAAGAAATTATTTTAAAAATTGAGACTATAGACCAATTCGTTGCCTTAACTCTATTAAGTTATACAACACAATTTAAAAAATTGATAAAAAATCACATTGGCGGCATATATATACACACAAAAATTGAAAGGAAATAACCTTAGGTCGGTGATGTCATTTCGAAAAGAAAAAAGAGAAAAACCATAAAGGATCCCTAATATATATAATTGTAATAAATAATTGAAAATTTTAATTAGAATACTTTGAAAAAAACTAAAATAATGTAAATATTAAAATTGATCATATGTATGGGTAATTGAAAGATTGGCTTAGGATTTTATGCAGAAAAAAATTAAATGAAGTAATTAATAATTAATATATAGATTATTTAGTAATTTTTTGTTGAAATTGATTGTTTCTTAAACTTAATGTATAGATTATTTAGTAATTTTTCGTTGAAATTGATTATTTAGTAATTAATTAAATTTGATTAAACGTGTTCCACCAACACTACAAACAACCACTACGAAATAGCTTGCAAATTCTATCTACAAAATTCGCATGAATTTTCGGTTTGATTGTTCGGTGTGATCTCATTATTTATTTATTTATTAATTATGTGGACATCTTGCTGTTATTGGTTCATTCAAATAGCTTGCAAATTTTATCTACCAAATTAAGTTTCAGATAGAGATTTAGGATTTTGAGTTTTTTTTTTCTTTCAAATATCGCTTAATTAAACTAGATTTTATCCTATAAAATTTATACAAGTTTAATTTTACCAAAACTCTTCTATTTCCATCTCTTTTTATTTTCATAATTTTTAATTTATACAAATTATCAATGGGAAAATTCTATGTTATTTGTTCTTCTACTAATTTATAACATTTGATTTAAACACGTTTCACTTGATTAGAACTCCAAATTTTTATGGTAATTTTTTTTGCTGATAGATTTCATAAATTCTCATAGATTTTAATCTTTAAATTACATGACTACATGATCAATTTTGAATATTTACCTTATTTTTTGGGTTTTTTTTCAAATTATTCTAATTAAAAAAATTAATTATTTATTACAAGTTTAGAAAATAATCTTATTATAAACAATTTTTGCAAATAAACAAAAACTATTAAAATCATGCATATGGTACTAAATATATCTATATAAAAAAAAATTCCTGCCAAAAAATTAAAATCTGATAGATTTTAAAATTGATGCCTCCTTTATACATGGTAAAAGTTTTTTAAACCATTTTTTGTTGTCAAAATCGGTTAATATCAGATAAAATTTATCACATTTGATTTTAACGTGTTTCACTTGATTAGTGCTTCAAATTTTCATGGTAAAAGTTTTTTATTTGTGGATAGATTTTATTACATTTGATTTAGACGTATTTCAATTGATTAAAACTATTAAAGTCTGATAGATTTTAAAACCGATACCTCCTTTAAAACAATATGTATGATACTAAATATATCTTTATAAATTCTTTTTTTTTCTGTCAAAAATTAAAGTCTAATAGATTTTAAAACCAGTGCCTCTTTTATATATGGTAAAACCTTTTCTATTTTTTTTTACCAATTTTTGTTGTCAAAATCGGTTAATTCAAGATAGATTTTATCTCATTTGATTTTAACGTGTTTTAATTGATTAGTACTCCAAATTTTCATGGTAAAAGTTTTTGTTATTATTTTCGAGTAGATTTTATCACATTTGATTTAGACATATTTCAATTAATTAAAACTCATCAATTCTCATGGTAATTTTTTTTATTTACCATTTTTTCTTACAAAATCGGTTTGTACCGGATAAATTTTATCACATTTAATTTAGACAAGTTTAATTTGATTAGGACTCCTCAATTTTCACGATAAAAGTTTTTTAATTTTTATTATTTCACTAATACTCAGTCAATTTTAAATAGATTTTATCAAATTTGATTAAACGTGTTCCACCAACACCACGAACAACCACTACGAAATAGCTTGTCAATTCTATCTACAAAAATCGCATAAATTTTCGGTTTGATTGTTCGGTGTGATCTCACGTTATTTATTTATTTATTAATTATGTGCACATCATTTTGTTATTGGTTCATTCAAACAACTTACAAATTTTATCTACCAAATTAAGTTTCAGAAACAACATTAAGTCAACCGTGCATCGCACGGGTAATAACCTAGTATATATATAAAGTTGGTGATCAGCACTATGGTTGTACCACCTCACCATCTTTGGATAAATCTTCATTCTAAAGCATCTATATGGAAGCTTTAATTTTTTTTTGGTTTTATAGCCATTAGCTAATAATCTATAATACAATATAACTCATAATCGCACATATGCAATTGACTAAAACTATTTAGGGACTGAGATTGATTCATTTACTGACATCCTACGGTCATTATTACTCCCCGAGTTCACATGTGTGAACCGCGGTTGAGCAACTACCCATTCTCTTTCTCTCCAACTCCCCCCACTATTCACGGTTGGTGGTCGCTAATCATTCCTCCACTAAACTCACGTCCTTTTTCTTTTTGATATTTTAATTAATTAATCAATTTTATGCAAAAAAATTCGTAAGTTTTGTAATTTAAAATATTTGTTTTTTTAACTGTTATCGTAATTAACTTAATCAATTTATTTTTTGAAACTGAATCTCAATTTAATTTATGTCTAAATTTTGAATATTTCTATTTTAATTTTTTTTCTGGCCCGTAATTTCGTATACAAATAAATTTTTTAAAAATCGTAAGTTTTGTAATTTGAAATATTTGTTTTTTTTCTTTTTAACTGTTATCATAATTAACTTAGACAAATTATAAGTAAATATTAATTCATTTCCACATTATCTGCTTTATTTATTGATAAATTTACAAACCGGTGCCGTGCCATCGGCATGGGCAAGAGTACTAGTAATACATAATAATAATCAATATGATAAGATGTATTAGTATTAGTATACATAACTTCTTCTATTGTCAATAGTAGAAGACTTATATTTAAAAACTTTTACAACTAACATTACTTCTACCCAATGTGAGATAAAACTCTTCAAGGTAAAATATTACTTCTAATGACTCACTTTTAACACCATACTTTAAGCTTTGATATCTTATTCATCCAAAACTTGATTTGGACAAATAAAAATATCATTTCGATATTCTTGCCGAGTAGAACACATTGCACAATTATTTTTGTCAACAAACAAATGATACGTAAAGAAATTTGTGCCTCAAGTTGCACAATTTCTTTCACTAAAAGCACTCATTTTTTAATAAATATTATACTTTAAATCTTGATATCTTATTCATCCAAAACTCGATTTGGACAAATAAATATATCATTTCGATGCTTTCATCGAGTAGAACACATTTGCACAATTACCTTCGCCAACAAACAAATGACACGCAAATAAATTTGTGCCTCAAGTTGCACAATTTCTCTCACTAAAAACACTAATTTTTTTTAACAAGTATTATACTTTAAGTTTTGATATCTTATAATCCAAAACTCGATTTGGACAAATAAATATATCATTTTGATGCTCTCACCTAGTAGAACACATTTGCGCAATTACCTTCGTCAATGTAGACACCTCAATTTCGTATCCCTGGTATGTAACATGACATGAAATATCAAGACATGTTAAACCTTAACGAATGTCAAGTTACAGGGTTGAAAATGCAAAAGAAAATGCATGATGCGTAAACAATAAAGTGCAAGGGGCCAAAGTGTCAAAAAGGAGGCAAGAAAGGAACCCATGCGCCACCCACACTCCCTCTTGGCACGGCGCCCAGACCCACCATGGGTGGCGCCCAATAGTGTCTTGTGCAATGTAGCTCTTTGCCTAAAGTATAATCTCTCAAACGCGCGGTACAAGTCGATAAAGTACAAAAAAGAAATCTTAACGACGAAGGAAAAGCCTTCTCAGCCTATAAATAGAAGGCCCCGGCTTGTGAATTCACACACCGTTCATTCAACACACAGTGAGAATATGCAGTTAAAAAGCCTCCGCAGTGAGTTCTGAGAGCGCTTTGAGAGAAATCACTCCCTTAAGCCCCAAAGCTCCGTCAAATCTCCCCCAAACACAAAATCAACCGGTCAAAGTGAAACCTAGTTGCCCTGCTAGGATTCCACCCTAATCCTCCGGTCCAAAAATCCCTAAAAGAGCAGTTGCCATGCCCGAATCCAGATGCCAAATCCACAAAAAAAAGTAGTTGTTTTGCCCGATTTCCATCGTCAGCAAGCAAATAACATCAAAAAGGCAAGCAGTTGCTCCACCCGGTTCCCGGTGCCAAAAAGCAACTTTCGGAAGCAGTTACTCTGTCCGAATCTCCGCAACAACAAAAAGACTCCCTTTCCCGGAAGGACAGAACTAACGCCCCTAAAATCTACTAGAAGTTAGTTGGTACGGGATAAAGCCCCCACGCTTCAAAATGTAGTCTATTTAAAATTTTAATATATAAAAGTGTTATTTAAGCCGACCCGATGTAATAAATATAAGCAGTTATGCTGCCTGAATTCCTATAGAAAATAGCACTAAAAAGAACCATTATTATGGTCAAATATTTGTAATTCCTAGAAAGAGACTGTTGCAAGTTTGTAATAATATATGTAGAGATATGTATATTTAAATGCTTTATTTTACCTGTTAAATAAATATAATAACGACATATTTCAGCAAAAAAAAAACTTGTTTTGAGACCGAAAGAGCGAGTTGTGTGCCTAACACCTTCCCACCTCGTAACTTAGCCTCCGAACCCCTTTTCAAAATCTGGTTATATTTGATTTTTCTTTATTTCTCCTTAAAATAAAGATGACGACTCTGTTACAACATTTTGAGTCCACAGTGAGGTCGGGCATATTCCCACGCGCTCTTTGCAACACTCTCTTTGCACTTTTAATTTCATTTTCCCCTAAACAAGGGAAGATGAAATTAAAAGAGCGTTGCGTTTTCTGAATCTTGTTTTCCCCTAAACAAGGGAGGATGAGATACAGAAAAATCCAAAACACTCACAGTGGTCTACAATGAGGCCGGGCGTATTCAGCGCGCTTTTTACAACACTCTTTTTGCACTTTTAATTTCGTTTTCCCCTAAATAAGGGAAGATGGAATGAAAAAAGTGCTATCTTTTCTGAATCTCGTTTTCCCCTAAACAAGGGAGGACGAGATACAACAGGGGCACTCACAGCCAACAAACAAATGATACATAATAAAATTCGTGCCTCAAATTGCACAATTTATTTAATTAAAAACACTAATTTTTTAACAATAGAAGAGATGTATCCCACATTGGTTAGAAATTGATGTTGGTTTTAAAAATACTATTATTAAGTATTAATTGAAGAAATGCATCATACATTGATTGGAAAGTGATATTGATTTTCAAAGTCATTTAATAAAAGACTTTTACTATTATTACCAATAGAAGATGTATATCTCACATTGGTTAGAAAATGATGTTGAGATTAAATTATTTTATATTATTACCAACAAAAGAGATGTATAACACATTGTTTAAAAATAAAATGTTAGATTTTAAAGTCTTTAGATTAAAGACTTTCACTTTTATAAGAGATGTATCTCACATGGTCACAAAATATTCTACTATTATTACCAATAGATGAGATCTATCACACATTGGTTAGAAATTGATGTTTGTATTAAAAATACTATTATTAATTAATAATTGAAAATATGTATTATACATTGGTTAGAAATTGATATTAGTTTTCAAAGTTTTTTGATAAAAGACTTCTACCATTATTACCAATAAATGTATATCTCATATTGGTTAAAAAATGATGTTGATTTTTTATTTATTTTAGATTATATAAAAGACTTACTATTATTAGCAATAGAAGATATATATCACACATTTGTTATAAATTGATGTTGGTTTTAAGTTACTATTATTACCAATAAAATAGATAAATTTTACATTGGTTAAAAAGTGATGTTAATTTTAAAAGTTTTTAAATAAAAAGTCTTCTACTTTTATCATTAATAAAAGAGAATCGAAGAGATATATCTCATTATATAGAAAGAGATGTTGGTTTTAGATATTTTTTTAGATAAAAAACTTCTACTACTATTACCAAATGATAAGATGTATCACACATTGGTTAGAGAGTGATGTATGTATTAAAAGTCTTTTTATAAAAGACTTGATACGAATAGCAAAAATATGTATTTCACATTAGTTAGGAAAGTGATATTAGTTTAAAATATTTTTAGATAATGTACATCGCATTGGTTACAAAGAGATCCACATTATTTAGAAACATATATTAGTTATAAAATTCATAGATAAACGAATTTTTTATGTTATTATCAATAAAAGAGATGTATCACACATTGTTTACAAAGAGATGTTGGTTTTAAAACTATTTAGATAAAATACTACTACTATTATTATTTTTATGTTATATATAACCAATAGAAGAGATGTATCTCACATTGTTTAGAAAGAGATGTTGATTTCAAAAGTTTTTATATAAAAGACTATTATTATTACTATAGAAGAATGTATCTCACAATTGTTAGAAATTAATGTTGATTTTAAAAATACTATTATTACCAATAGAAAAGATGTTTACCACATGATTAGAAATAGATGTTTGTTTTAAAAGTCTTTAGATAAAAGTTTCAAACTTTTATTACCAATAGAAATAGAAAAGAAATAATTCACATTGTTAGAATATGAAAAATATATATCTTACACTGTTTAGAAAAAGATGTTAGTTGTAAAAGTCTTATAGTAAATACTTTTACTCTTATTACCAATAAAAGATGTGTATCTCACATTGTTTAAAAATAAATATTGGTTTAAAAAGTTTTTAGATTAAAGACTTTTTGTTACAAATAGAATAGATGCATGTATCTCATATTGATTACAAAGTATTCTACTATTATTATCAATAGAAAAGATGTATCACACATTAGTTATAAATTAATGTTGATTTTAAAAATTCTACTATTACCAATAGAATAGATGTATCATACATTTGGTAGAGGGTAATCTTTGTTTTTAAAATCTATAGATATAAGACTTCTATCATTATTATCAATAGAATATTATGTCTTTCATTGGTTAGAAAGTGATGTTGATTTTAATTTTAGATAAAATACTTTTACTATTATTACTAATAGAAGAGATATCCTACATTTGTTAAAAAATGATGTTGGTTTTAAAAGTCTTTAGATAAAAAACTTTTACTTTTATCATCAATATAATAGAAGAGATGTTGATTATAAATTTTTTAAAATAAAATACTTCTACTATTATTACCAAATAAGGATATGTATTACACATTGGTTAGAGAGTGATGCTGATTTTAAAAGTCTACAATTATTAGCAATAGAAGAGAAGTATTTCACATTGGTTATTAAAGTGATATTGGTTTAAAGAGTTTTTAGATGATGTATCTCATATTGGTTACAAAGAAATGTATCTCACATTATTTAGAAATAAGTACTCCGTATTAGTTATAAAAGTCACTAGATAAAGACATCTTTTGTTATTACCAATAGAAAATATGTATCCACATTGTTTAAAAATGAATGTTGGTTAAACAGTCTTTTATCTACTACTATTATTACTAATAGAAAATATATATACCACATGGTTAGAATGTGGTGTTGGTTTTAAAGTCTTTACTCTTTAGATAAAAGATTTAAACTTTCATTACCAATAAAAATATAAAATAAGTATGTCACATTGTTTAAAAATGAATTATGATTTTAAAAGTTTTTAACAAAATGACTTTCTAATATTATTATCAAGTTAAATGTTAATTTTAAAAGTCTTTAGATAAAAAAAATTACTATTATTATTAATACAAAATATGCATCTCACGTTAGCTAGAAACTTATATTAATTTTAAAAAAATTAGGTAAAAAAAATAGTTTAATATTAGTAACAATAGAAAAAAAAAATTATAACCATGAAATAGATTAACAATCTAATTATAATGTCTAAAAGTTATATTATTATTACAAAAAATATATATATCTCATATTGTATCCGTACAAAGCACATGCTAGATAACTAATATATAAGTAAATTTAAGAGGAATCAATACACTTTTTAAAGATTTGGAAAGCACCAAAAATGTCAATTAGTATAATACATACTTCTTGTATCCCAAAATAAGTGTCAATTTTTAGTTTTTCTCTAGTAACAAAAAAAATTAAATTTTGGATCATTTTAAATAAATTGATTTTTTAGACTGACAGAACGTATGAAAAATAAAGTCTAATTAATTTTAATAATTTTTGATTAATCTCTTATCCTTTGTTAAGATGTTTGTGAGGATGGGATGATATCAAATATTAGAAAGCATATGATGCCAAAATCAGTCATTGAAGGTTCGCTTATTGACATGACATTTCTTTAAACAAAGTTTATAGAGATGAATGGTGGTATGGATTAAGGAATCTATCGCCATCCAAAGTGAATGGTTTATGAAAGGAAACTATTAGGAAAAAAATTGAAAAACCCTCAAAAGTCAAAAGTGTCCCTTTAAAATATTTCATATTCTAAAAATTTCACCTACCATGTTCCTAATGAAAAAGTTAACTTGAAACTTTTTGAATTTTTTTAAGATACAGTTTTAAAACTGACCTTTCGATATCTTCTCTTAACAACTAGCTATTTCTGCCGATCTTTTTTTTTTTTTCTTAATCGACTGTTTTTATATTTCAGGCAAATAGTCATTATTTTATTTTTGAGATGTTTAACGTAAATAGTCTATTTTCAAAAAATAAAATATAAAAATAAATGTGTTATTTTATTATTAATGAATTCTAATAGTGTTATTTTTTTAAAAAATTAACTTTTAAATAAGGACTCATTGTTCAAAATCAAATGAAGTTTGGGTTTTTTCACTATCAATTCTTCTTCTCTTTAATGAGATTTATGGCTGCAACCATTTGTTCGGACATAATTTGTAACGTCCCGAGTCTGAAAGCACGGTCCGTTATGTATAACTTACACACTGACCCATTGAGCACGCAACACCTTGGATCATCAGGCCCACCACAAACCAATCCAAAAGTCCATGAATGATATTCGTGCTCAGTAGTAGCGCATGACTACCTTATAAACCACACACAAATCCTACATCTACCCAATGTGGGAACAAAGTGTTGAGCGTGCCAAAGTGCTACACCACAGAAGGTGAGAGTCACCTCTTGATTCCCGTACGAGCCACCTCTTGAATCTCGCATCGCCCAAGGTACGATTTAGCCTTAATGAGGACGTCAAGAATTTAAGTGAGGGAGATTGTAATACTCTATTTGTGTGTGATTTATAAGATAGTCATGCATTACTACTAGACACCAACATTATTTATGGATTTTTGAGTCGACTTATGATGGGTCGAATGAAATGTGTTGCATACTCAGTAAGCCAGTGTGTTAATTACACATAGCAGATCAGCCTTTCAGACTCAACACATTACATAATTTGAGTAGATAATAGCCTAACCACTTGATCCTTTGTAAGCTCATTAACTTGTTGATAAGACTTGAACCTATATAACTAATAAATGTGAAACAAATTGTAGTATTTGCTTTGGTCAATCTTTGATGTTATTAATGTTTATTTGGTGAAGGGTTATGACAAAAAATTTGGCTAAAAATATATAAATTTTTTTTAAAAGTGTTTTAATATAATGTTTTAAAATATATCGTTTAAAAATATATTGCGTTTCAACTACTTTATTTATGAAAATAGCATTTTGAAATAGTTTCCCAAACATATTTATAAAAAAAAAAACTGTATTTTCAAAACGCTACACCAAACGAGACATAAATAATCATGAATATATTCAAAACGGTACATATATACCAAAATAAGCACATATGTAGTGCTCATTGTGCTTATTCAATAAAAGTTATATAGCCTCACATCCTTCAATATAACCTTGATTTGATACGTGCTCTTACAATAATTACTCGGACTTTTATGTTTGCAAATTTTTAATAGTAAAAATTTAAGAAAAACGTTATTACAGTTATTTTATATAAGATAGATCTCATTGATTCGACTCATTCTGTATTAGTGGATTGAGTTGTAAGAAAATAAAACTTCATCTTATAATTAAATTAAGGTCCATAAGATGGTTTTATAAAAGGCCTACTATTATTTAATAATATCTACTTTGAATTCTCATTGTTGAGTCTTATTAGTGTTGATGTATAAAGTAAATATGTATCTTTGCTTCTAATTTTATCCAGCTATATTTTAATTAAGAAAGTTTAAAGTTGGTTATGGCCCTAGCAATCATGATTAATTTAAACTCATGATGAGTAATTGATGGAATACTCATTTTTTGGGAGACAATGGATGAGATTTTCATAGACAGTTACGCATGTTTAATATAAGAATCAAACTAATCATGGATGAGATTCTTGTTCTTCATGTTAAAAATCATAGTTAGTCATAACAATTACAACCCGAAATCCGGTAATCCACCCAATCAATCCGAAAATTATTTGATCTAACCCAACTCATTTACATTTTTTGATAAAAAACGAGTAACTCGTTTCAACCAAAAAAATGTTAACGATGTGTGTCGGGTCGGGTTAAAGCGGGTCGAGTACGTTACCCATTTTAATCTGATAGTTTTTACTCTATAAATGTCTGGATTTTTTTGTGAGAAGATTCGGGTTAAGATAGGTCGACATGTTTTGACCCGTTACATGTTTCATTCCGACCCATACCTAACCCAATGCACTCAATTGTTAGGCCTAATCATATTCAGAAAATTCATCTGCGTCTATAAAAATATAAAACAAGTTGAAAGCATAAATGGCTGATGAGAAAGAAAATAACTATTCCTTTCGTCTCGAATAAATGTTCCTAATTGATAAAACACAAAAGTTAAGAAATATAATTAATAATAGGTTGTAAAATATGTTGTGACAATAATATATCCAATTATCCATCACACACACTATCTCTCTCATTAATTATATATCCATTAAGCTCGATCTCTATCTAAGATATACAATAATGATAGTATTAAATGAAAATATATATTAGAAAGAATGATATAAAATTTACACACCAAAAGTTTTTAAAAACATTAATTAAAACATCTCAAAATAAAAAATAAGAATATTTATCAGGGACGGAAGGAATATATTGATTACAAATGGATAATGATGTCTTGAATATGAATCCTAGTAATTAATTTTACCGTTTCAAATAAATAAAAGGACAAGTATCTCATTCTTTTTTTTTTAGCAAAATAAATAGTAAAATTAAAGATAGAAAGTCATATAAATTTGAAAATTTTAATATAAATTTGAAAACTTTAATATAAATTATGGAATACTTTTTTATCTACAACATTTTTCGTTGAATATGTACGATTATTTTAACTATCAATATCACATAGTAACTCTAAATAAAACGACATACAACTAATGATGACCAAAAACATGTTTTTCAAAGAGTCCACTATATTATTTTGTGATGTTTCACTCTAAGAGTTAACTTTCAAAAAATTTGTTTACAATTTCTATAAATTTCATCTTTACCCTCTACTTGTATTGTAAGTATATTGTTTGTACTTAATTATTATTGTAATTATGGCTAACTTTAATGACATTAATATATCTTCTTTTTTTTTCAAATGAGGACTTTTTGGGTGGAACTAAGGGAGTATTAGACAATGACTTACCCTGGTTTTTATTTATAGACATGCCGTATGACACAATCAGCAGAAACTGTTTTATTTGAAATTTGAATGAATTTATAAGATCAATTGATGTCAGTGATATTATTAGAATCAAAAGAGTACCACCAGAATTGTCATTTGAAATAACTTAACATACTAAAACATAGTTTCTCAGCCTTATAACAATTAATATCGTGTCATTACATAACTCAAGAGAATAGTCTATGTTACGAAACAACATTATTGGAGTTCCAACCTTCAAATTCAACTTACGGTTTGAGATTTCAGAACATGTAATTCAATTTAAATATTCTTGAGTGTGTATCGTTAAAAACATTAATGTATCTATAGAGTGACATGGAGAATGGGTTCAAATACAATCAACCTTCTAAATTGTTCATTGATGCTATGTAATTAAAAGAAATTGCATCATAATTTTTATATCACTATTTAATTAAAACATAAACAAAAAAAGCAAAAAATAAAAAATATATATATATATATATATATATATATATATATATATATATATATATCTTTCAACTACATAACTTATATATTACATTTCAATGTTCACTTACATAAAGAAACAACAACAAAAAAGGGAAAAAAATGTCACTCTAATTTGAACATGACATAAAGTTCTCGACACTCTTACTTGTTTATAATGAACCACAAATATGATAAGTTAAACTAAAACATACCCAAATTAAAAAACAAACAAAATTAGACCCATGAGTATTTTTTTGATTTGTTTTAAAAATTATAAAACTGTATTTCAAGATCTATTCAAAACAACCATAAGTATTTATATTTACCTATTTTCTCATATTTATAAAAGTTCAATTTATTCAGTATTTTTGAATAAATACCATTTTTTTTGAAATTGTTTTTATATATTACTTTGGTTTGTAATTAGTTATATGCACATGGACTTTGTCTGACTTATGAATAGTTTGCCTATAAATTTGATTTCTACTCTATTTATGTGTAATATTTAATAGTTACTCTCTTCATTTCGGGTAAAGAGTCTACTATTCTATTTTGGAATGTTTCACTAGAAGAGTTCACTTTATAAAATTTAGGCGCAAAAATATCATTTTATTAGTGTAAGTCCGGTTGGCAACAAATAAAGCTAGGGGGTGAATAGCATTTTAAAACTTACAGGGTTGTTTTGAAAAACTTCAAAAATGTCAATCGACAGATGAATTGAGGATTCTTTTAGAAGTTGATGCAGTCAGCAGGAAAGAAAATATTGGTCAGCTAGTTGACACAGTTTGAAATGTTTTCAAAATATCACAGGTTATAGAGAATGAATTGAAAAACAGCTTATAAAATAACTAAGTAAAACAACCAAAGAAACTGACTGCTAACATTTAAGTAGATTGAAACTGCTTAAGTGTTAGGATAGTTTGCGTAAGCTGATGAATACGAGACAAAGCAGTTAAAGTGGTTCACAGTGTAAATTGTCACGTCCACTACCAAGTTGGTCAAACTTGGATTTTTGAAGTGCACTAATATTATTAATAATCTAGGGGCTTGTTTGGTAGTCGGACACGGATAAACAATATTATTAATCTCAATACTATTAGTGCCCTCGCTATTAATCATCACTTGTATATCGGGGGTAGTTTTGAGATTACAATTGTTAATCTCATTTTTTTTAGTGAGCGCTAATAATACCACCCTCCCCTTTGTATTAATAGTGAGCGGATAATGACTTTATCCGGATAACTCGTGCTATTAGTTCCGACCACCTATTGCGTGTCAAACATGATAACTCCACTTATTAATCATATATGGCCTTAATCTTGGCTACCAAACGGCACCTAGGTGATTACTAATTGATTAGTGTACAACAAAGGCCGATGTATGAGGAGTATGATTGAAAATCAATCACACTCGTGAGACAATCAAATGATTCCTTAATGAATTGAAAGAAGTAAAGAATATCAAAACAATTATTGTTTAAAACAAGAACTATAAATGAATAAGAATATACGACTATCTAGCTAATGTTTTAGCTGAGACACTTCAAGTGAATATTCTACTTAAGAGAGTGAATGCTTCAATTATATATTCAATTGGTTCATGTGCGAATATATATAGAGATTCTTGAAGTGAATGCTTCAATTATATATTCTACTAAGAGTGTTTTTCCTTTAAAGGAAACAACCTTACATAACTGATTCTAGAAGCAATTTGCTGGCCGACAAAAGTCAGCTAGATATTCACGTAAGATCAAAGTTATATAATATTTAGCATGTGACCAGTCTTAATAGATTTAAGCAAATCTAAATAAGCATATTTCAACAATTACTAATGAGTTACTAAAAGTGTCATTTTCTTAAAAGTCTGACTTTCAAACGGAGACTCGTTGCTCGAAATAGAGGGAATATATGACTTTGTTATGTAATTAGTTATATGCCCTTTATATGCCATTTTCTAATTTAATTCTCCAAATAAAAAAGTAAACTCAATTAGAATAGTTTCTCTCAACATCATTAAATGACATTTCCCAAATTCAATTTTAAAAAAAACATTTGACATAAGCAGAACATAAATGATTCCATTTTTTGGAAAGTTAATTTTGGTGGGAACTTTCTAAAAATGGTGCACTTATATTTTTATATATACTAAAACATAACTATGCAATGCTAGGTTCAGTATTGATATAAATAAATAATATAAAATTTTAATGATAAACATATAAGAGAATGATTATATGAAAAAATTACGAGTTCAATATGCATATAAAACAAATTGTAGAAACTTACGTTAATAAAAAATAATAATTCTTTAACATATCTTTAAATTCATATCGAAATGACATGTCCTTGACCAAAATAATTTACTTTGTACAGTAAAAATTGAAGTTAATCATAAAAAATTATAATCAAAGCACTCATGCGATGCACATGCAGACCCTATATTCATATCAATACAATAGTTAAAACTTTAATGCTAATAAAATAAACAAATTATTGCAACATAAAGATTATGAATTCGATGTGACGAATTGAATGTCATAATTTTGTAACATTATAATTATAATTATTTTATTTGGCTCTCATGTAGAATTCAATAAAAAATCTAAACGTAAAAGCAAAATAATCAGAAGAAAAAATTTAATGAAAATTAAGATTCTTCATGTTTAAAAATGATTTACCTTTAGAGAAAAATTCAATTTATGGAATAAAAATATTAAGAATTTCAATTCAATACCAATTCTAATATTTTTTTCTGGATATAAACAATAAAATTTACATTGAAACCCACAATTCCAATTCCAAACAATGGAATTGAGGTTCTCTTTCTCTCATTCTCTACTATGAAATCTTAACAAAATTTAAATTCAATGATGTGTTTCTCATATAAAAAAATGATATTAAAATGTATACAAATAATCTATATAAATGAAAGTTACATTAATTAATAAAAAAAATTGATAACACATATAATACCAACAAATGTCAAATTGTTTGTGATGTAACATGTTTTGTCATAAAACCTTCAGAACTATACTTTTCAAAATTGGTAATTTTTGCAAAATAATTCAAGTATTATGGTTCAATTTAAATAATCAGACAGAAAGAAAAATGATTAAAAATAGTATATAACCAAGAAAAATAAAATCTAGGAGACGGGTCAAGGAAAATGAACCCAAAAGTCAAATGATCGATGGATATACATTGAAAAATTTGGTTTAAACCGGGTTACGGATAACTTTTGGATCGTGACCCGGTAAACACCCATAAAAACACGTCGTTTTATTTGATGTATTTAAACGAAAAGAAAACACTTTTATCCTAGTTTCACCATCATATTCCAATTTTTTTTTACAAATCTTGCAGCGATGGCCAACCCCAAGGTTACTACCTAAAGAAAGTCCATCGACGGAAGCTATGACTACTAACTTATCGGAAACTTGTTGGTACGTTAATGTTTCTAGAAATTCAAAAACTTTGTTTAACTTCAAAAATCATTTATTAATTTTAATTTGTGATTTAGTTCAACTAACAAACACATTCGATCTGAATGCTTATTAATTTTATCATCATTTTTTTAGATCTGAATTTTTTAACATGTATAAGTCACTAAAAAATCAGAAATTATCGGGTTTCCATTTTTTAGTTTGGGGTATATTTATTAATAGCCTTCTCAACTTCCCAAAAAACAAAACTAACCTAACTATAAAAAAATATTCTTTCATAGACTCTTTTGTGACGAATTATCTATAATATCCTTTTGGCTCTCAAAACTAATATATTGTTCTTTAGGTCGATTAACTCGACTTTTTGGTCGATCAACTCGACCTTTGGGTCGATCAAGGATCTATCAAATGTTGATTTAATCGACCTTAAAATCTGAAGGGTATACTTGTCAATTTCAAATGTTTTGAGATTTCAACATAGTTAAAGGTCGTGAAAGTATATTTCATGGATCATAAGGCTCTACTTGACCATTCTCTTTTTTTTTTACATGTAGCAGTCTCAAAAACTTGTCATATCTCGATTTATAGATTTTTTTTTACGATAATAACTTTGTTATAATGAAATGGAGAAAAAATGTCACATCTAAGTATTATTATAAATTGATTATCAGATCTGTGAATTAGTTTTACTCCACAAGTGTGTGTATATGATTTAGTTTCAAAATCGTTGTTTTATTTCATCTTTAGTTTTCCTAACCTGGATATTGATGCAAATAAATTGACAAAAAAACTTCGTTTTGTTATCTCATCTTTCTACTATTGAAATTTCAAAAAAGAAACTTGGTTTTGTATTTTATAGTTTGTGTTCTCAGGACTCACTATTAATATAATAAATAAGAATGTGAAAAAGTTTTAGAATCATTTATTCAATCAACCATAATAATGATATTTTTTATCTTCAATTTCCGATGTAAAAAAGTGGTTCATATACAAATTAAAAGTGTTTTCAAATTTGAAAAGTTTATTTTTGCGGGAACTTTCCAAAATTGGCTAATCTCTTTATATATATATATATATATAATAAAGCCCAGTAGTTAACTACTGATCATGATTCATTTTTAGCAAACATAACTACTGGTCAGGATTAAATCTTCTGAAAAGTTAACTACTGGCCATGATTAACTCTCATTATCACCCTAATTGGTTCCCTAATTAATTATGACATTTGTCTTCCTATATTAATTTCTTTAATACATTTAAGAGATATTGCTAGATTTCGTGAATCCTGATAATAATATATGAGATATCTGTAAATCATTTACGGTAAGTTATTTCCTTTCTTTTTTTTGTTTCTTCAATTTAATTTATTTATTTTGTTCATTATGTACTCCTTTCAATTTAAATTAGGTATCTCTTAATTGCAATTGGCCAGTAAATAAAAGGGAAAGACAATGAGGTCTTAAGTAGCATTGAGGAGAACGTACACAAAGAAAAATTCAAGGGGGACGGTAATGACATAAAAAATGAATAAGAAAGAAGAGAATGAAGTGGGGGTGTTAGAACCAAGGGTTGAAGAAAGAGAGAAAATAAAATAATAATAAAGTAATAGTTGATTTGAAAACTTTGACTTACAATTCCTCAAATTCAAAATAAGTTTCCTTGATTTTGTACTTTGTCTTTCCTTTCTATTTAAACTTTACAAATAGCTTCTGCACACCTACTAACTAAATGACATGTCATATAGTAGCAGCATATAGTTCTTTGGTTAAATGTAAATACTAGACAAAATTATTGTATCTCGCGTTTCAAACTCAATCATTTTTGTGAAGCAAAAACTTCCAGAAAAAGTTTAAGTTGTCGTTATTGAGAAAAAAAAAAACAATACAATGTTGTTTCTACATGTCAAATTTCTTTTTTTATTTAACAATATTTGATTATTAATTGGTTTTACTAATCTTGCTAGAGACACGAGTATGAATGCCAAATTTTTTCTTTATAAGCTCCCCCTCGCTCGATTCACGGATATATCATTATAGATGTCCAATGTTTACCTCATATTCAAATTTCTTAGTTTTTATTTGTTGTTAGTATTTCCTTTTTGATGTGAGGCTCCTCCATCCTCCCTCCTATAAGGTAAGGCTGGTTGTCCCCCTCAAGTTTGTAATTTTATTTATATTAAAAAAAACCTAACATGGTACCGCCTCTATTTCCCTTAAAAAAATTACAATACTAACTTTTAATTTTTTTTCCACAGTTGGATGATTATATTGTTTTAATTGATTACCGAGAGGTGTTTATTTTAAATTGATTATTTTAAATACAGACACCGTCCCATACGGACGTTGTGCCATGTGCACGGGCACAAAATTTAATATATATTATAATTTTGCTCAGTAGTTAACTACTGGTCAGGATTCATTTTTACCAAACATAACTACTGGTCATGATTAAATCTCAAAAAAGTTAACTACGGGCTAAGATTCATTTTTACCAAATATAACTAGGTCAAGATTAAATCTCAAAAAAGTTAACTACTAGTCATGATTCATTTTTACCAAACATAACTACTAGTCAATATTCATTTGTGATTCATTGATTTACTAATTAAACAAATATTTAGTTTATAGATTTTAATTGATTGTTATGGTAATAAATTGAATATCAATTTTTTTTAAAATGTTCTTTTATAGATTTTTAATTGATTATTATAATAATCAACTAAATCCCAATATAATTTTACTAGGATTTACTATTTTAAAAATATTTAGATTGTCATTCTTAATTAATTATTATCGTAAAAACTGAATCACAAGTTAATTGTTGCCCGACGTGGATTTTTTTTCGTAAGTTCTATAGTTAATATTGAATATCTATATTTATTATACTCAAACATAACAATGTTTTAATTGCTTGATATTGATATTGAGACGCACCCACGGATACAATAGCTTACCATCCACGAATGTTTAAAATTACAAAGAAAATAAAGATAACACTTTTTTTTTTGTTGAAAGAGAAAGATGAAAGAGCCTAAGAAGAGACGGTGCATGTATATATCGAGATTTTGGTGTGTCTAAAAGAGAAGATAACGGTATATTTTTAATTTTTTTTTAAATTGGATTAAGGATGGGTATATGATATTATGTGGTTGTAAAATAAAATATTTTTTGTCTGGCATGAATTTATTTTTTAAAAAATTGTTCGCAAGTTCTATAACTAATTGTTGTAATTTTAAATATTTGTATTTTAATTTATTTTTTTATATATTTGTGCTAAGTTTACTAAAGAGAAAGATGAGAGAGCCTAAAGAGAGACGGTGCATGTATATATCGAGATTTTGATGTGCCAATAGAGAGAGGATAACGATATATTTTTGTTTAAATTGGATTAAGGACGGGTATATCATAGTATATGGTTGTAAAATAAAATATTTTTTGTTCGGCCTGGATTTATTTAAAAAAAATTATTCGCAAGCTCTATAACTAATTGTTGTGATTTTAAATATTTGTATTTTAATTTCTTTTTAAAGTATTTGTACTAAGTTTTCCTCATTGGTTTTTTTAGTTTTTGGAATGTCCTATTTTCTTTAAATAATATATATTGATCCGACACATATAAAATTCCAAATATATATTGATCACGTCTTATACTTACACCGTGCCATAGGCACAAGTACAAAATCTAATATAGATAGATATGTAGTCACAAATAAGTGAGGCGACTCAAGACAAATCGCGAGGCACGGCTAGACGATTTCACCACAAAAAATAAAAAACAAAAAAAAAAATAAAATATGCATGCATAAGGGCTCAAGACCGTGATTTCTTGCTTAAACTACTAAGAGCAACCACATCGGGAGGAGTTATCAACTCTCCAAAATGACTTTTGAAGATTTTTAGTTTCAGCTATCCCCACAATGAGCAGCCAAACAAGCCCTCAATCTCCAAAATCAGGTAAAACACTTCTAATTTGAAGAGTGATTTACCTTGAACAGTAAACGCATGATACAAATTTCTGGTCAAAGCTGATTTCTTGCTCTTTGAAATTGGCTCCATCTAATTTCTCCTACCCCAACCTTTGCAGCCTAGGGATGATTTGAACCAAGCTTGAATTTTTATCCTCTGCTCTTCGTTCTTCTTGCTGCCATAGTTGAAGCTTGACATGGAGATAGGCTCATCACTTTTGGATCTCATACAAAATCATTTGAGGCTAGAATACTTGGGTTGATCAGATGGGTTTTTCAGAAATTTTGATGAAATAGAAGAAAAAGTTTGGTCGGAAAATGCAATGAGTCTTCATGGGTGTATTTTTCCTTGTGTTAAGAAATATTAAAAGAAAAAGGAAGCTTTAATTTCAAAAGGATAAAGTAAATTTGAGAACCCAGATGGAAATTTAAAATAAATATGAATATTTCATTCAAATTTTAAGTACTCATTATACAATTTTAAAGTATAAATATGTCAATTAAATTGTGGTGAGAAAATATAAATAAAAAAGATGAAAAATATATTGATGATTAGGTTTGTTAGTTGATATTTAAGAGATTTTAAGTTTTTAGAGGAATATATAGAGAGTGTTTATTAGAATGAATTTTTTTTAAGATGTTAAAAAATATAATTAAAATAAAAAACGAAATGTTTAAAGAGTTGTTTAAAGATCCATTGATGCGGATGCTCTAAGCTCCTTTTCACTTCGGCCAATCGGTATTGATAGTGAAAGTATATTTTGGAATATATTTCCTTAACCACTTTTATTAATTATGGTAAAATATTGTTTTAATAACAAAACATTGTAGTTAAACCTATGACTTGTTTGGTAGTCATGATTATAACATTATTAGTGTCCTCGCTATTAATCCTCACTTATATATAGTTTTGAGATTAAGTTAATCTCAATTTTTTTAACGTTAATAAAATGTATTAATAAGGATAATGTATAATAACAAAACCATTGTAGTTAAACACTATACTTTCAAATAGTAGAAAAATATTTCCCGGGCAAATATTTTCCTTTAAAAGCCAAACTATTTAAAAAATATGATATTTTTAGTAGTTCATTAATAATAAAATAACATTTTTATATTTTAATTTTTGAAAATAAATTCTTTAAATAAAACATTATAAAATATAATAGTAAACTTTTTGTTTAGAACAAAGAGAGTATATTGGGACAAATAAAAGAGATGGTCTCCTGTAAGACAGTTTTACAGATTTTTTTCCGTAAGACAGATCTATCTAGGTTAAATGTGGTAAAATTTAGAAATTTCAATGCAACCCCTTAGTTTTTGAAAATTACAACGCCACCCCTCATGTTTATGTATACATAGTGTCACTTTTTATTATTAACAATGTCACTTTATAGTATAAAATGTATCACTTTTGACCTTAGAAGTATCACTTTGCATTTTAAATGAAAATTATATTTTTTCCCTAAAAAAATGTTTCTTTTTGGGCTTAAATGTGTCACTTTTAGTCTTAAATATGTTACTTTCACTTTGAAAAATGTTTCATTTTTTCATAAATGAAAATCATTATGTTTGGCATTAAAGTGTTATTTTGTAACATTAAAAGTGTCACTTATTAGCATTAAATATGCTACTTTTGACCGTATAAGTGTCATTTTGTCTTATAAATAAAAATCGTTATTATTGACCTTAAAAATGACATTTTTTAGTATTGAAAATATCACGTTTTAGTATTAAATGTGCCATTTTTTGCAGTCAACGTTAGTTTTAAAGTGACACTTTTTAGTATTAAACGTGTCACTTTTTAGTATTAAAAGTGTTACTTTGTATTTTAATGAGAATTATAATAAATTTTCCTTTATAGTGTCACTTTTATCTTTTCAATATGTCACGTTTGGTTTTAAATATATCATTTTGTTAAAATTCATTAAGATCCGTTAAATATCTCAATAAAACTTAAAAACAACGCTGGGTGTTGAACCAAGACTACTTAGGATACGTTAAGTATCTCAATAAAACTTAAAAACAACATTGGGTGTGTATTAATTTCCAAACTGAAAAAGTTTCACCATAGACCATCTCACTTGATTTATTTTGTAATTTTTTGTTACATATTATTTATTTATTATAATCTGTAAATTTTTAAATGGGCTCCATCAGACGGATGAGAATCAATAACTAACAAGCACTCTTTTGAAAAAGAAAAAGAAAAAAAAAACCAAGGAGGAGAAAGGTGGTGGGATGTGGAATGGAACCCACTTAATCTTCCTTTAAGGAACAACCAATAACCATTCTAGGAAGGTAGGTCCCATTTGAAGGAAACAGCTAATCAACTTTGAAGAACGGGTAAAAATGGAGAGAGAGAGAGCGAGCAATAGTAGTATTCTTTTTTTTTTCTCGATATTTACAACTCAAATATTGTTTCCCACTTCAAATTTCTTCGCCCATGTCCCCTTCGCAGTAATGTTTCATTCTGCTGCCACTTAAATGCCAGCAAAGATTCCTTATCATTCATTTCCTTTCTTTCTTTCCTTACGTTTATTTTATTTAAAATCTAACATTTTTAACCGATTCATTGTACGTTGTTGAGTTAAGTGGTAAGAAAATAATAGATCTCCTTTTACACTGATATATTTGGAATTATATATATATCGATTAAAAAAGAAGAATTTAGAAACAGAAAGAAAAAACAAGAAGAAGAAGAATTAAACCGACCTACTTGGTTTTGAAGATATTTTTAAGTGGAAAGTGGAAAAATGTGAACCGCTTACCCCACAATAGGTAACATACTCAAAATGGCACAAGCTGGCCTTAATTTTAGGCCCATGCCTTGCTCCCTAGTTCCTATACCTTACTATAAAATATCAACGCGGGAATCGAAGTCGCTTCAGTTCATTCCTGCAGCGCCAATCAACAACGTTATGGTTTCTGTAAAAACTTATGTAAGACAGTTTTATGGATATTTTTTTGAAAACGGATCGTATTTATCCATTCCATCGTGTATTAGTGAGTTGAGTTGTGAGAGAGTGATGCTCCGTTTTACGAATTAAAATCCGTAAAACGGTTTTACAGGAGATTTACGAATTGTGAGAGAGTGTGGGGCTTCTCTGCATGCGAAAGATATGGGGAAAAGCGGAAAGATTCAAAGAGAATGCCTTTTATTCCAACCTGTTATGCTTGTTTCCGACCTACTCAATTCCATGTTTGTTCCAAAAACAACGAGATTAATCCGTATCACTTTCTTTAGTCTAAATAGTAAATACTACATCCTCAGCCCACCGTTCATAAAAAAGACTTCATCCCTCCGTCTATCCTATTTAGGCTGTTCAAAAACTTTGATTTTCTACAAGTTATCTTTACCCTTTTATCCATGATATGATTCCTACTATACACATTTCTTGAAACAGAACGCCTAAACATCTTTTTGAAAATACACATTATCATAATATTTATAATAACATCAATTTTTTTGTTAATTTATGTGTGCTCGTTTGAAAATGAAGGAAGTACAAGATTTTAGACGTTAGTCGATGAAACAAGTACACTCATTCGTATTCATTTCTATTACTAACGTTTTCTTGTGTGTAGGGGTGGTAATTGGGTGTTACTGGATAATTTGGATAAAATCATTATCTATCCAATTCAATATAGTTAATGAGTGTTATTGGATATTATCCAATTTCAATGTGTTATTGGATAATATATTCTATCCATTAATAAATGAATATTATCCGGATAATACCCAATAAGAAACATAATATTTTAATTTGTTTTTGACTATTACTTTCCTTCATATATTATTATTCACTAATCTCAATACAAAAAAAAAACGCAAAATTAGACAAAAATAAAACAACAACGTACATGAGTATGTCGTTTGAAGAGCGGAGTCTTACATGAGTAGATCTCTTTACCTGATTTATTGTATATTGGTGGGTTAAATTGTGAGATGGAAGCCTGCTACAAAAGATGTGGAGATCTACTCAAAATTAGTTGGCCATCATAATTTTGGCTAGAGCAAATTATTGATACATGATTAGCAACCTAAAAATTACGGTTTTATAACTTTTTATTGATTAGTAATATCAAGTCTTACTGTAGACGTTATACTAGGGGTAGGAGACTTAATGTAATCCTCAATAATGAAAATATTCAATGCATTTAAATCATCGTATTAGTATTAATTTGGTGGTTAAATATCAATAAAAAATATAAATTATGATTTGATGAAAAGGACAATTAATATAAACAATTACTCCATCTAATACAATTACACCATCTGTCCCAAATATTCAAAATCATTAGAGAGAGGCTATTTCCACAACAATTTTTGCTTATCGACTAAATTCATAATTATGACATTAAATAAATATATGTTTGGACAAAACTACCCCTTTTAAGTTGACTAATCAAATTACTTTCTTAATTACCTTCTAACATTATTTTTTTGATCAAACATCAATGGACAACATAATTATTCTATTTATATTATTAACATTTTAATTCTCAACAAACAAGATAATTATTTTTTTTCGTAATAAATATGTTTAATCAATTTTTCTAATCACTCATGTTTCATGTTTCATTATCATAAAAATTACTCCATCTATTCATAAATAATCGTCCTAGTTGACCCAGCGCACAATTTAAGAAAAAAACAATTGACTGATTATTTTTATTGGTTTAATGTGTATTTTCTTTTAAAACCCATGTGTATGTGACTCATAATTAAAGTAGGGTGAAAAAGAAATGATAAAGTGGTAAAACTGATGTTCTAAAAAGGTAAGTTTCAAACTGGACAATTATTTTGGGACGGACGAAAAAGAAAAAGAGGACGATAATTTAAGGACGGAGAGAGTATATGATTAATATATTTTCTACCATTTTAGATTATATTGGATATTTAATTATCAAAAATTAATATTCTAATTTAGTTTTAAAAATATATTTTTAAAATATCAATTCAATTATTATGATAGATATTAAACTGAATATTGATTTCAATCAACTTAATAATTAAATTTTCGAATCAATTATAAAGGTAGACAAAATATTTAAATATTACAATACTATTTCATATTATGATTTTACTATTCGATTGTTTTATTATTACATCCTTTAATACAATATCATGTGAGGCACAAGTGTGTTGACCTAACGGAAAAAAAAGTAATAAAATTGGACACATGGACGAATTTGGCATACAGGAAATAAAAAAAATGCCAAACTGGAAATAGTGACACTTTGAGAACGTTAGCCGTCAATACTCAATATATTCTATTTCTGGAAAATAAAAAAAAATTAAATTTAAATACTTATATTCATTATAATTATAAATAATCCAAAACATAATAATAAATAAGTTCATAATAATCAACAACTTTTATGATTACTTGTTTATATTTATATTAAACTTTCAAATAAATTTCAAAAAGGGGTCTAGCCTAGTGGTAGCAAGTTTTGGTATAAAGTAAATTAATTCAAATTCGAATCTTGTTAATAGCAAGTTTCATTTCTATCTATTATCATTTTTAATTAAAGAACATATAATAGTGGTGGTGGTGGCAGCGATGGCCAGCAAGCGGTGGCAAAGGTTGGGGGCAGATGGTAGTGGTGGTGGGCAAAGGTGGCGGGAGTGTTGGCAGGTAGTGGCCGGAGGTTGGTGGCGATGGGCAGCAGATGGTGGTGGCGGTGGGCAGTGGGTGGTGGTGATTGGTAATGGTTGCTGGAGTTGGGAAGTGGCAGCGGTGGGCGGAGGCGGGTGGTGGTGGTAACATTAGTTGATAAACCAAATGGTTGTGATAACATTAATGGATAAACCCAATTGATAACCGGTTAATATCCATAAATTATCCATTTTGTTATGAGTCTCTAATCGGTGTTATCCTTTAACACTCATTAAGTTAATGGGTGTTAATGGATAACACTCAATAAATCTTTTTTAATGGTTATATTGGATAACCTAATAGATTGGATAAAATTTTGTCACCCCTACTTATATGTGTATATATATATATATATATATATATATATATATACATTTTTTTTCTCGAGAAATGGGGTGATGTAACTTACAGTGTAAATGGGCCAAAGTCAAAGAGATGTTTCCTTTGATATTGGGCTTACAGATAGGCTAGTCTAGTTGTGTTGTAACTTGTAAGTTACTAACAGTGTAAACTGGCCAAAGTCGAGATATTTCCTTGGAATAATTGCGGCCGGTACTCTTTTTAGAAATTGTAACCACTTCATTATCCTATTTCTTTATTCAACTGTATAAGTCTCCTTTTTATTATTTTCTTCATAAAATGTCCCTCACCCTCCCGTCTTCTTCTACTCCTTGCATGTAGCGTAATCATCATATTATATATGTCATTTCACACAATAATTCTTCACAATAATTCTACTGATTCTTCATTCAGAAAAATACTTGATAACAATTCTCAATAAAGTCCATTTGATATGATTCATAAACCAGGCAGAATATAACATTAAGTACTGGATATTTTCTTATATTGAGTGGGTTACCATTGTTTAAGTGATTGACAAACAAAAACTATGTACTAGAATCAACAAAAGAAATCAACGAATACAAAACGACACGGAAGGAGGATATGAACAACGACACCAATGTTAACGATGAGAGTACCTTCCATGGGAATTACTGTTTTGAAGAAGAAGAGTACCTTACGATGCCCAAATTGCGAGCGGCGTTGCAACTTACGAGTCCCTTTTCAATATTTAAGAACTTACGACGATCAATTTTCTCCATCGTACCGCTTGGTGATACCCAATTTTCTGCATCGTATCGCTTGAAATACCTAAATTTTCTGCATCGTACCTCATGCGATGTCGTATTTTTTGCATCTTTCTCGATGAATCACAACTGGGTTTGAGGTAGGAGTTTGATGGTTTTGGGCGGTGCTTCTTGGAATCGGTGGTTGGGGAGGTGAGTTTGCTATTTTTTTTTTGTAGAGGAATAAGTCCATTGTTGGGTGTTTTGATGGAGAGAAATGAAGAGCAACTTTGATATTGAATTAAAATGGACGAAAAGGAAAAAGTGATTATTGTGTGTTATTCAAAGTGAGGAGACGAGAGAATGAATTGAAAAATTGAATGAGATGTGCGAGAGTTATTTGAGAAATGATGGGTTTCGGGGGGGGGATTTAAAGTGAGGTGACGGTGGGGAGTGAGTAGGGGTAAGGGAGTATTAATAAGGAGATGAGAGAGAAAGATATAAAGATAAAGAAAGACATTAATGAGAAGAGAGAAACGATACATTTCTAACATTTAAAGTACATTTTGCATTACGTAAAGACAAACGATGCCCAAATTTTAAGCGATGCTTAATTTTTTTCCTTGCGACGCCCAAAATTTTGGGTAGTGGGTTTTGCATTGCGACACCCAAATTTTGGGCAGTAACTTTTGCATAGCGACACTCAAAAATTTAAACGACGCCCAAAATTTTGAGCGACGCCAATTTTTTTCCTTGTAATGCCCCAAAATTTGAGCAACGCACAAATTTGAACTATGACTTTTTCGTGCGCCTTTCCTTCATTAATGGTATCTTCGTCATTTTCCCTCTAAAAGTGTACTGTAGCAATTAAAAAAATTATCGTGGACTTTTGGAGTTATATTTTCTCCACATGGTACCGGTCCGGTTATCACCATATTTCCTTTAATATTGGGCTTACAGATAGGCTAGTCTAGTTGCAACTCAAATCAATCCTTAGCAAGAGATTAGGATAAATTGCGAACCGGTCACCTTTCCCAAACTTCAAAATTTTAATCGCTTAATTATCTTGTTTTTTTTTCAATCACAAAAGTTAATTTTTGTGAAATTGTTCCTAGGCTGGAGCCCAAAATAAACCCCACTTACCGAGCATGTTAGCCTACCATGTGCAAGGCACGCGAGCAAGACATATGCATATCACATGAATATTCCAACTACCCTACCAACTAGGGAACAAGTTTGTAGCGATCGGAAGATTTTAACCCAGTAGACATTCATCCACAGCAAGCACGTTAAGTCCTTGCTCGCCTAGGACCGTAACGGTTCAAGGACGTGGGGAACTAGACTCGCATGGTTCCCACCCCCACGTCTCACACCATAAGGCATTTGCAGGGAAAGCCCGTGTCGTGATCCATGTATTTTTCTTTGTGTTGATAGTTGGTCTAGTTCGTCGTTTAAGCCCAGATATCCTACTTGATTGAAGCCCAACAGCCTCCTTGTGGATTAGCCCAACATGTTATAAGTCTAGTTCGTTTTTTAAATATTGAAGAATATGCCAATTTATTCAATGTCATGGTGGATTTACTAATGAGCCTGATCTTTTTAGTGCTGAAGGAGTGAAATTCTATGATGAGATTTTTGGTCCATGCCCTCACAGATACTGAGCTGCTGATATAAATCCTTAACAAATACAATCTTTTTTTTTGTTGGCATTCTTGAGGAAGAAGAAAGATATGAAGCTCTGCTTTCAATAGTAAAAACATCGGATGCTTTTACTGCTAATTTCTTGTATGCCCCAACTCGACACTCAATGACTCAACAATCCCTCCGAGTCAACTGAGTCATGTGCAGATAGGGCAACTTATGGTAGTATGGACTTAGTTTCAATTGAGATCAATTCAATTTTTTTCATTTAATCTTATTTCCTACCTTGAACCAATCACGTGTGTTTATTTTTTTAATCTAGTCAATCTCAAAATACAACACTTGATAGTATAAAAATAAAAAATGTTGTATATTTTAAATTCCCAACTACCTCGCCTAGTTCTCACCTTCCTCCATTTTATTTTACTTCTTAAAAACGAAAACAATAGTAGTGCTATGTAATTAGCTACGAAAAAAGTACTACAAATTATTTATTTTTTAATTGAAAATTATTTAGAAAATATACGTTAATTTTTTTAGAATATGCTATTTTAACTCTATAAAATCGAAACATTAAAGAAATTTGAGAATAAACAAAGTTTTAGAATAAACCTTATACAAGTATTCTAAAAATTGTTTTAGACACTCATCTAAGATCTTACCTAGGCGTTGCTAGGCCCCACCACGGCGATGCCTAGAAATCAAGTCACCTAAATTCATGAATTATTTACTATTAGTATATTTGAATGTTTAATACTTCTTGATTAGGTTATATTAAAAAATCAAAAAAAGAATAATAATGTCCTAATTTTAAGCTCGGCCTAGTGCTGATTTGTCGGCCCCAGCTAGCTTTCGCCTGACCATTTTTAGAAAACTCCCATTGTACTATAAAATCTATACTATAATATATTAAAGTTAGTGAGGATAACTTTAATAGTGACACATCATCAAACTTTTGATATTGTTGAATCCTCAAACTTCTATATCACTTGACTTAAAACTTTTCAGATTCTAGTTCATTAGCTAAAAATAATAATTAATAATAGTTAATATGATATTGTGATTTTAATCATTTTACTATTAATCTCTTTTATTGTTAATAATAGTGGAAATCTTATATAAAAAGTATTTTTACTACCAACATCATTTCTTAAGCAATGTAAGATAATATTATTATATTGGCATTGAGTGAGTACTTTACTCTAATGACCTAACTTTTAACATCATACTTTAAGTTTTAATATATTATTCATCCAAAACTCATTTTGGACAAATAAATATATCATTTTGATGCTCTCACCAAGTCAAACACAATTACCTTTGTCAACAAACAAATGACACGTAAAGAAATTTGTGCATCAACTTGACATAATTTCTTTTACTAAAAACACTAATTTTTTCAACAATGTATTAGTGAGTACTTTAATGATTTCTAAAATTAGCATTAATTTATAACCAATGTAATATGCACCTATACTATAACTTACCAATAAAAGTGGTGTAACAAATATTAGTTGAAAATTGATGTTGATTTAAAAAATATTTAGATAAATGACTTTTATTAAACTAACAAACGAAAATATATGTTCATAATTGTTAAGAAGTTGATGTTAACTTTAAAAGTCCTTAGACAAAATCTTACTAATAAAAATGATTTATTCTTCATTGTTTACAAATTATTATTTTAGTTTAAAATTTTTAGATAAAATTCTTTTACTGGCAATATAAGAGATGTATTACACATTAAATATAAAATAATATTGGTTTTAAAAGTTTTAAAATAAAAGACTTCTACTATTATTATTAATAAAATAGATGTATCCCACATTCGCTAGAAAATGATGTTGGTTTCAAAAAAATTTAAGATAAAAAACTTCTACTATTATTACCAATAGAATATATATATATATTCCATATTGGTTAGGAAATAGTGTTGGTTTTTATAACATTTTAATCACAATACTTAAAAATTTAAAAATTATACTATTACTATTACCAAAAGAAAAAATGTATGTCACATTTAAAAATTATAGTGGTATTATTATCAAAAGAATTCGTGCGAAGCACGGGCTCTAGGTAGTAGTCCCTCCGTCCCTAAATTATCGTCTTTCTTTCTTTTTTCGTCCGTCCTAAAATAATTATTCATTTTGAAACTTATATTTTTAGAACATTATTTTTACCACTTTATCCTTATTTTTTCACTTTATTTTAATTATGAGCCACATATATATGAACTTTTAAAAAAACTACACATTAAACCAATATAAATAATGGCGAAAATAAAAAAAAGACTTTAGAAATTAATAACTAAACCTGTTAATAAAAATAAAAAAAGATGGTTGAGTGAGTTGGTGAAGGGTGAATCTTAAATGTGTAACCCGCGTGCGGTCTATGGTTCGAGTCCCTCCAGCAACAAAATTTATTTTTAATGTTCATTTCCTCTATTTGCTCAGGTGTCCCTCCACTTTCAATGTTTGTTAGCTCCGTTAGTCATCCGTTAGCATCAATTGTCTTGGGATACTTGACAGATCCTAACGGACTTTGACGAAATGCTAAATGACACATTTAAAACCAAACGTGACACATTAAAAACAAAAAAAAGTGACACATTTTAATGTTAAAAATGACATTATAAATGAAAATTTATTATAATTTTTATTAAAATACAAAGTAACACTCTTAATACTAAAAAGTGACACATTTAATACTAAAAAGTGACACTCTTAATATTAAAAAGTGACACTCTTAATACAAAAAGTGACACATTTAATACTAAAAAATGACACTCTTAATACTAAAAAGTGACACATTTAATACTAAAAAGTGACACTCTTAATACTAAAAAGTGACACTCTTAATACTAAAAAGTGACACTCTTAATACTAAAAAGTGACACTCTTCCTTAAATAATTTGGACCAAAATAAATCATTTGTGTTTCAAGTTCATCTTCTACATGCCAGATGTTCAAAAGAAGTATTCGATCGATTCCCATCAAGCCAAGGAATTTGGTTCCAAGACTCCTAACGTTCGGTTATTTTAGACATATTTTCAGTATTTTTGTAAGTTTGAGTAAGAAATATATACTTTATCTTGAAAAAGTTATGATTTTGTGTTTTTAACGATTGACACTTGGGATTATATACATTTTTATGAATGAAAAGATATATTTCTCAATTGGTTATTATCGTGACACACTTTACCATAAAAGAACACACTCCAAGCCTAAAAGTGACACTCTTATTGATACAAATTGTATGGTTATAAAAATTTCCAAAAGTGACACACCTAATGCCTAAAAGTGACACAAATAAGTTATTGACACTTATGAATAAAAATTTAAAGATGAAAAATGATTTTTTTGCAAAAAGTGACACACAAAACTTAAAAGCGACACATTCTATGTTTAAGTGACACTATTTAAAGTAACTAAGTAAAACTTAATACTTAAGACAACAATTATCCAAAAGTGACACACTTTTGTTCTCAAAGTGACACACTTTTGTTCTCAAAGTTTAAAAGTCACTTTATTGATCGTTAATGTAAACAATGTCAAAATAACACATCTCTGATAATAAAACTTAAAAACAATCATAAGAAGTTTCAAACCTTAGACCAGGTGTGCTCATTCAAACAACTTATAAAATTCATTGTGAACCATCTCACCATATTGGTTTTTTTGAATTTTTCTAACGTATTATTTATTTATTATGTCCTGCAAATTTATAATTCTCATTAAGAAGAATTAAAACCATTTTATGTAGAGTTTAACCTATGACCAAAACCATGAAATTAAGCCAAACTCACAATTATGATTTTTATTAACATATTTAGTTATTAATTCGCGAATTTAAATTTTTAATGAGGATCCGATTTCCAAATAATTGCTCAATTATTTTTCTTAATCTATGTATCGAATCAATTAAAACGATAATTTAGTGACAGAGGGAGCGTAATAAAATGTTAGAGATGGACCAGGTCTTCTTCCGAAAGTCTCCGCCTGCTTTACTAATTAAGGAGGTAGGTCTAAGAGAACATTCTGAATTTTTGACAACATCAAACGACACAGTTTTGGTTATTCCGAAACCAAAACGGCGATGTTTACAACCCGAACCACTCCAGTGGGGGTACCACTTGACAGACAGCAAAGAATAAGATGAGCTAACTGCCAAACGATATATTTAAGCCGAGTAGGGAAAAGTCAAACCACAACCCGGTAGCCGGTGGTCAGTAAAACCTGTTGACAACAACAAGCCAACGCCGCAGTCGTTATCTCGTTATCCGAGCCTTATAACCGAACCAATTCCACCACTTTTTTAGGCTATGATAACCCAACAACCCCCTTAACTTAACCGTCCAAGCGCCAATTCAATTTCAAACTAGTCGCTTTCTCTAATCTTGATCTCTGCGTTTAAAAGTCACTACATTTGATAGTGGAAGAGTGAGTCAGTTGGGCTTTACTGAGTCCCCACTTTGAAATAATTTTTCCTTGAAAACTATTTCAATTTCAGGTAAATTAATCAAGTATGCTTTCTATCATTTCACTTTAGTTGCTTAAGATTCTGATAAGATTCAAGTTTCCTTTAACATTTTCCTTACTTGGGTAGCTTTATGTGAAATCATGCGAGTCTAGTGTTAAATTTCACTTTTCGTCTACACTTTCTAGGTTTTAAAATCCGACGACTTGTGTAATCCGCTCGTTTGTTTGACTTTTCTGTAGACAAATGCCCAATTTCCGGAATTTCTTTCTGGTTAGTAACATCTTCTCTTTCGTTCCTTTTTTTTGTTTATGTTCTTTATCCGTTTTTGGGTCAATTTATATATGCAGTAAGACTGCTGATAACTGATTAGGTTTCGAATTTCGCTCCATCTTGATCAATCTTATGCTGGTTTCATAAATGACATGTCATGTTAGACCAGAATTCGTGAAGTAATAGTTTTTGTTAAAGTTAATATGAAAGTATAATATATTCTACATGCCTTCTTTTTCTGCCTTTCCACCTTTTCGGTTTAGCTATTTTATAGTTTTGCTTAATTTTTTTTAATTACCTCTGGCCCAATTTGGGGATACAAAAAGTGAGTTTGATGAGGGTATCATTTAGTTCCATTTTGTTTACTTAGATGGTTGATCACAGGGTGATGTGAACATGCTTTTTTTCCCATTTCGTGGTGTTTTAATATACACATGGTTCCCATTCATTTGGTATTATATTGGAATGGGTCAAAGATATAAAAGGTCGTGTTTGAGGGATTTCGCTTTTGAGCCATCTGTCACGGGAAATTATTGATATTGATTAATTTGTTTTAAAATGAAGAAACATGGGTTCAGGTCTACTTGGGAGGGACTTGCTAAATCTTTTAATCATGGGTGTTCCTAGTGCTTTACTGTCTGCGTTTGCTTTCTAGACCTTATAGTTGTTTAAATACTTGGAAGTTGAGGAAAGGAGTTGTTTCATTTTTGCTTGGGGAAATTTTGGTTTATCAAAAAGGTAGCTTAGTGATTTATTTCGTCCTTCCCAAATGCGTGTCCCATTTTGAAAAACGTTTGTCCAAAATACGTGTCGTTATAAAGTTACTACATTCACCTTTGTCATTTGTCAACTGCCATGTCCTAATGTGCACGTGCAATGCTATAAGGTGACATCTGAGGGTATTTATGTGTACGTGCTACTAGAATGACTTAACTTCCTTACTTTCATTGAATAACTAAAAAGAGGGGATGGCGGGGGTACATTATTTGCCATAGGGGTCTGTTTTCAGAAGTATTACCATGTTACCACTGATGGACAAACATATATAAATTTATGGTGGGCTGGTGGCAGAAGTCATTGTAATTCAAATTATTACATATCTATATGGGCGAGTAAAGAGTGTATCATATCTAAGATGAAGGAGCATATTGCTCGAGGAATGGATATAACTGATCATTAACTTCACTTCCTTCCTTCGTTTATTTTCATTTTCTGTTTCTCTTCTGTAGTCATTAATAAATATAATAGGGAAGGAAGATAGTTTAGATTGCATATGTAGGTTTTGAGACTGACTGTAACTGCTATTTCTGAACTGAAAATTGAGAGTTTGGTTTCCACTGCGTTAATGGACTGGTATACCAACTTAAGAAAGATCTTACTTTTGAATGCCTTTAGGGTGCTATTTTAACAATTCCCACGAATGTTTGCATTGGGAAACACATGCGCCAATATTTCAAAACTCAAATCAAGGTTTTTGAAGATGTGACTTTGTAGTATTTCTAAATATGGGCCCTTGAATGACTACTGCACCCCAGCAGTATATGCGAGTTCTGCTTGTCACAGTAGCATTTTCCCTTCAAATAATTCTGAAAATTAATAAATTCAAATAGAAATATATGTAGAGATGGCATGTGTGTGCACATTATGTCACACAAGTGAAAAAAGAGAAAAAAAGAACAACCAAAATGAATTTAATATGCTATAGGGGTCAAACTTGCAATGCAATTGATTGATATGCTCGAATCTTGATCATTTGGCAACAGTGAAGAAATTTCACTTAATCTTGTTATTCTGATGCATCTGCACTATTGAAAGATGCTTTATCGTGCGCTGCATGTGATTTCTTGATCATTGTTAGTTATAGGTGTTTCTTTTACTTACAGGGTCAATGGGGCAGAGTTAGTGAGGTTGATCATGGAGCACATACGATTAAATCTCATGGATCTATGGTTGCAAGGAACCACATGCATGATTGGCTTATACTGTTGCTGCTTGTTGTCATTGAGGTCATCCTAAATATCATACATCCATTCTATCGTTTTGTTGGCAAGGATATGATGACAGATCTTAGATATCCCATGAAGGAGAATACTGTACCGGTGTGGGCTGTTCCTGTAAGTTCTTTCCGCTTGCCAGACTGATACTATATTAAATGGGCGTGCCAGAAAAACTCCGAGAGTTGGCAGCATATATTCTCAATGTTTCTTATCAATTGATACAAGTCAAATGAAATGCATTTGCCTTGTTTCAAGAACAACTCTATTTTACTATATCTCATATTATTAATCTCCTTTGCTACACTTCTATAACTAAGAATCTTATCTGAAAATAAATGCTATCATGTCTATTCAGGTTTGGTTGGGGGAGGGGTGCTGTAGTATAAAAACACGCAGTCATTTTTAAAAGGCTAAACATTTGTGACCAACTCCAACAGACCAAGTGCAAGGAATTTGTTTTATGTTTAGTACAAAGCCTTTTAAAATAATTACTTTTCATAGTTGACTTCTAATGAGTATATAATTGATGAGAAATTTCCCAAATTGTTGAACAGATGTATGCAGTATTGCTGCCTATTACTGTTTTCCTTCTATACTATCTTAGAAGGAGATGTGTTTATGATCTGCACCACAGCATTCTAGGTAATCTTATTTTGATACTTCTCAAATTTGTGGAAAAAATCATTTAAACCCCTTTATGCTCCTTAATTCGGAGGAAGATTTTAGATAAGTTAGTGACTTGAATTCATGAATGTTTGCAGGCCTCTTGTTTGCTGTACTGATAACTGGGGTCCTCACAGATGCGATAAAAGATGCTGTTGGACGGCCTCGCCCTGACTTCTTTTGGCGATGCTTTCCAGATGGAGTGGATGTATGTGACCCAACTTAATTTTTATATCCCCCATCCAAAACATAACACTAGAGGTTTTTGCTTCCCATTTGGGTGTGGAACCTCTAAGGTTTTGACACCGCACGGTTTCTCCAGTTCTTTAGTGACATATTATTCTTGTTGTGAATACTTTCAAAAACTTTGAAAATATGTTCTTTCCTTTAGTGAATAGTCGAACATCCACATATTCACAATAGGGAAAAACATATTTGCAGATTATCAGACTTTACAGCCGTTGGATGTACTTTCATTTATGTGCTGGCTTCATCCGAGCATCCAACCAAAGGAACCGGGCCAATTTATGACCGTAGAGGTTGCACTTCACATTTGGATCTCCCATCATGTGGATGAAATTGATTGGACTTCGCTTATGGGTTCTGCAAGTTGATGTGGATGGATGGAATAGTCAATACTCCCCACATGTGAGGCTTGCAGAAGGGGGAACCTCTGCTATTACACTATTTATGTATTTCGTTAGCGTGTCTTATTGCTTTTACATTTAATAGTTTTTGCATGGTAAAGTTTCTTCCTTAAAGAAGACTATAGATATGGCTTTGTCATTTATGTAGATACTTGCTTTCTTTTGTTTTTGTTATCCTTACACTGTCATGGATCTTTAACGTAATCCTTTTACATCATGATCATCTTGTTGACTGTGGATCTGATTATTTTGTATTTGCACGTACATACTCAGAAACACATGCAATTTATGAACGGTTCCTGTTACGTTGTTTCTCAAAATCCAATGATGTGCTGTTAATATTGTTAATATTTGTTGTGTTTATTTCGTTGCTGTTACTTGCAGAATTATGATCGTTTTGGTGATGTTTTATGCCATGGTAAAGATAAAGATATAAGGGAAGGACATAAAAGCTTCCCAAGTGGTCATGCTTCATGTAAGAAAATTCTTAATAGTTTCTGCATTTCATTTAGCCAAAATTACGTGTGACCAAAACATGAAATAACTCAGATTGTGCAAAATAAACATGGGTGCATGGTTCTGGCTTCCTTTTGGTAGCAGTTTCTTTGTATATACTAGTAGAAGTGACTTTCTATACAATATAACAACTCTCTTTGCGGAATTCGCATGTTTATAAATGTCTTAGGAGCTTTCTCCAACCTTTGGCTTGGAGTGAGGTCAAATCAAGTACCTACAAATATGACTTTCTTATAATTATTTTCTTTTATTGACGCAGTGGGCTTATAGATCCATTCAGTTAAAGAAATTTGGGATGCTTTGCAGGGTCCTTCGCAGGTCTGAGTTTTCTCTCATTGTACTTATCAGGAAAGATTAAAGTATTTGATAGGCGGGGGCACGCGGCGAAGCTATGCATTGTTTTTCTTCCACTACTCATGGCAGCCCTTGTTGCAGTTTCTCGGGTGGATGACTATTGGCACCATTGGCAAGATGTATTTGCTGGTGGCCTCTTAGGTTTGTTCTCTGCAGCTGATATATATTTTTGGCAGACAATATATCCTGGCTTATGTATTTCATGTTCAGGACTCGTTACCGCAACATTTTGCTATCTTCAGTTCTTCCCAGCTCCATATCACTCTGAAGGTAGGATGTTCCTTTTCTTCTGTCTTTTGTACTTTTGCTATTTGGTGCAGTTATCATAACGAACTACCCACTTGAGCTTGAGTTGTGTTTGTTTCCATTAAAGCTTGTTTGAGTTTGAGTTCATGAGATAGTCAAACCAAGCTTGAACAAATGCTAATGAGATAATCAAACCAAGTTTTCTCATATGTTCAAGCTCATTAGAATATAAAGATTGGCTCAATGAGCTCACAAAAATGCTATTTCATTGAAAAAGCCAAGCTACTCAAACTTGGTTTGGTTAAAATGTCGTTTTGAGATCAGCTCGAGAACTTATTGAACCAAACTTGAACACTTTTTTACTTTTGCTATGTTATCTGACTAAATCTTGAATATTCAAGCGCTTGGCTCCACTTGTTTATAGTCATTGCTGCAGTAATCTTAACTTGCATTTTCATCCTTTTAACTTTCTTTTCTCCTAGCTATTATTTGAATTGCCATTACTATACCCATGTTGGATTTGTCTTACGATGCATTTCCCAAGAGCTCTGTCATCCTGTTGACTTAGACAGGCCAAAACCCCATCTAATTTTTCTGCAAAATGGACTACAAACTTATCCTCTTATTATTTATTTTTTTGGGTCTCTCTAGTTCTTACTTGTCAGAGTTGGGTAGAGGAATTACTTCATAAAATTGGACTAAATCAACTAGAGATACAGTGATAAATATGAGGTTTGATACAAGAAATTACCAAGGTTATCAGTGGGTCCTTGTGTGCCAACTACTAATAGATAGTCTCTCAAAGAGTTTATATTTAGAAAGTCAAATAATTGAGACATAGCTACCCGTGGAAGTAACTAATGCAGTAACTATTAAATTGCAGCTTATTTATCTCATACAATTAATAGGTATCTCAGCAACCAATTAACATAGTGATTTAAACTTTGTTTTGTTCAAAGTATTTGTTTAAAATGAAGACAATTAGAACTTTTTTCCACTGTGCAGCTAACTTGCAATTTGATCAAGTAATTCTTACCGTGATAATCATCTTCATATTTACTCTAATATCTGCATACAGATATATGATAAGCCTTGCAGCTTTATTGAACAATGCTTCTATGTCTTGGTTTTAGGATGGGGACCTTATGCTTATTTTCGGGCACAAGAGGAGCTGCGTGCCAATTCAGAACTAACTCCTCCTGTAAATGAAATCAACATGCAAGTGGTGGATATTGAAGGTGGAAGCCGACAGTCTGAGAGAAACAGCCCCAAATTTATGCCAGTCTCATCTTAACACCACTGCTCTAGCCCAAGCTGCCCAATATTGGAAGATATGGACTCTGGCAAAACATGAAGTTGTATGTTCATTACTTTGTCCAAATTCTTTGCTCTAGAACAATTATGCTAATTGCTATAGTTGTTACTGAATTGCATTCACCTTATCCTCGTTGTTAGTGATTTACCAGTTTTATTTTTTGTTACAAGAAGATGCTTCGCTTTTTGAAAATATATCGGCTTTTGAGAAGGAAACGGTGTTGGAATAAATTGCGGTGTAATCTGAAAATGACAATTAAAACAAATACAGAAAAATAATACGGAAATTATTTACGTAACAAAATTACGTAAAAGTCGAGGCAAGAGTTAGAATCTTTCTCCGCAAGACGAAATTGCCCCGTATACAATGTTTTACTGTCTACGACAATCGTCCCCAAGATACAACGACTTTCTAACTTTATAATCGTAGCACAACGACTAAAAGTTTTCGGCAACTATTAAAATACCCAAGATTTTCTTTAGTATGAGAATGACAAATACATGATTTTGTTCTAGTGGAGTGAATGAAATAGATGGAAGGGGGTTCTATTTATAGTTATTAAAGAGGTAGGGGTGTCTTTTGCAAAGAGTCACAAAATGGGCGGCCAGATCTCAGCCACAGGATCGTGGCTGATCAAAGGAGGCGGACCAGTTGTACAGGCGCGAGAAGCACTGGAATGGTCCCAGCAGCAACCGCTCCATAACCGCCGAGTGAACAACAACACATGATGCATTGGACCTTCCTTGGTCGGACACGTCCATTTGTTGTAGACGGGCTGGCCCAAGCTCGGCTAACCTGCCACCCGTGAGCCGTACCACCTAAATCGGGTTGAAACCTAAGTCGAGCCATCGGTTTGGTTGACCTAGACAAAACTTTAAGGCTCTACAACTCCTAGCGACGATGCACACGTGCAAAATGTGCCTCTAAAGCGCCCAATACAACTTGCACAAGCGCATGCAGGTGCGGGATCGAACGATGCTTTGCACCATCCTCACAGCTTGCTTTGGGTTAGCAAGCTAACACACATGTGACACCATTATGATGCACCTTGGAACACACAATTGAATTCCCATAAATTGCTCTTCTTCACACTTTATTTTCACAATGTAGGATATGTCATTTCATATACTCATTCACACTTCAACTATAAATTAAAGTTGCTCACTTTGCGCATTGATTTCTCGTTCACTTGAAATTGGTTTTGAGCAAATAAATACATTATTCGTATCTACTCGAAACGTAGATTAATGATTTGTAACTTGTTTATAATTCCACTAAATAGAATTTAGATTAATTATTGATCAAAGATTGGTCGTCACCAATTTTTGCAACCAATTTCCAACAAATGGGTATTGCCACATTAGACTTCATATTGTTGTAACAAGATAAAACGTTTTGTAAGGGTAAAATAGGCATGACCTATTTTATTTTTGTTTCTCCTTTCTTGGTAATATACATATTTGTCAAGTGTGACATTTTTTGGTAACAAAATCTTTAATTAGATTTTGTTTTTCCTTGGTCCTTAAGGTTTTATCATTTTTGGAAACAAAATATTCCTAAAGAGTTGTGGTTTCTTGGACCTAAATTCTAGGAGTTGTTTTTGGTAATAAAATCTTGGTCAAATCTTTCACCAAAACCGTGCATTAATCCTAGTCTAACCATGATTATTGATCACTTTTATATTTGGTAACAAAATCCCATTAGTTTGGTAAGTTGTTGATTTTTTCCTTAAGTTCTAATCATTTTCCTTGTAGTAGACGGACTGTTTTTGGGTGTGTGTAGGAGACGCATAACTACATATTCAGGAGCAAAGATTCGTGATTCTTGCAGAGCTCCAGATAGAGAACAAAAACCATAAAAGTTGTGAGCAGATCCGAGGAGTTTCAAGCGCTTTGAAGTCCCGAATGCCAGCTGATGATGTCTCAATGCAAATACATTGGCAGTAACATTGAAAATTCTGAAACTGTTTTGTGCTTCCTGTTTTGTTTAAAGGAGGCTGTTTTTGTTTCTTCCCACGTTTTGTTTAACTTGTTTATGTGGGGTTTTTGCTCTCCAAGATTCATTATCTTGTGAGAATATTTTTGTGTGATTTCACATAGTTTTTGTAAAACAATTCATCGTTTTTTAGTGAAATCTTTTTGGCCATGAGGCTAGATCTACAAGTATAGACTTGTAGATTGTTTGGTAAACTTTTGTGATTAATTTCGTGCTTTAGTATTAAGTCTTCTGTTGTTTTTGATTTTTCTGTCTATTGTGACTTCTATTATAGCTGTTTCACAAGCTACATTGGAAACTGCATTAGGCAGTTTGGAGAATCCTAACTACTCGCGTTCTTTCAATTGGTATCAGAGCCTGCTCTTGACGTCACTAAGAGTAGATTCTGGTTGTAGCCATGATGGATTCTCAATATGAGAATTTTGTTCGTCCTAATACTTTGAGAAAGAAAGGTTTGTATAATGACTTTCGTTGCTTTAACTCTTCTGTCTCTGAAGATGGTGCAATCGATCGACCGATCGATGGATGCTTATAAGGAGTTGTACAATGATTGGGAAACGAGGGTTCATCAAGTTACATTGCTTAGAAAGGCAAACGAACTGCTAAAAAAGGCTAATGAAGAACAAAAGGATTGCATTATAAGGCTGGAAAGCTTGTTGAGTAAAAAAGATGTTGAGATCGAAGGTTTGAAAGAGCAGCTCATTCAAGCCAATGAAACCATGGCTAAATGGAACTCAAGTCAACAAAAAATGGATGAGATGCTCAATTCAGGTAAGTCGTCTAAGCTAGGTATTGGTTTTGTACCAAAGATGTTTGTGAGAGAGGGTGAAGGTACTTCTGAACCTAAACAGCCCACGCAAAATTTTCAAAATCCAAATTTCTTTGAAAAACCGAAATCAAGAAAGAAAAATTTTGTGTGTCATTTTTGTCATAAGCCTGGACATATACAACCTTTTTGTTTTCTGAAAAAAGGCAATATATAAGGATGATGTAAGGCAGACTTTCTTGGCAAAAACTCAGATGAAGAATCGTATGAAATGCCATTGCGCCCAATGCAAGAACATTGGCAAATACATTGGCCTCATTCAAATTCGCATCGAAATCTCATCCTCGAAAAAATCAAACTAAAGTTTTAAACGATGTGGGTTCCTAAGGGTAGTAATGACAAAGGCAAGTCCAAATATTGTGAACCCTTTGATATATGTCTTGGTGCTAAGCGGTTCTATGATGAATCTCCTTCAAAATCTTCGAACCAAAGATTCGAAACCATTGAACCCGCACATTACGATCTCGCATATTCGAAAGTTCACCAATGTCACTACTAGAAATCGTGCCTTCAAATGACGGAATCATCGACGAATTTAGCTTTTGAATTTATCATCACGACGAATTTCCGTCACGAAGGTGACTTTAGCGGCGGAATCAATGTAATTTTAATTAAGAATCATGACGAATTGAACATTAGTGACGGAATTTTTCTCAAGGACGGAATTTTCCGTCGCTAAAAGTCACCTTTAGCGACGGAATTTTCCGTCGCCGAAAGTAATCTGAAATTAAATTGTGAAATATTCAGTGACGGAATTTTCCGTCGCTAAAGGTTACCTTTAGCGACGGAATTTTCCGTCGCTGAAAATAATCTGAAATTAAATTGTGAAATATTCAGTGACGGAAAATTCCGTCGCTAAAGGTCACCTTTAGCGACGGAAAATTCCGTCACTGAAAATAATCTGAAATTAAATTCTAATTAATATAAAATATCAATAATATTTGAAATTAAATTAAAATAATATTTGAACTGTTAATTTAATAATATAATATCAATAATTAAAATGATTAATATCAATATAATTACAAAAATTAAAACATTCACATTACAACTTAAACTTAACTTAAATTCTAATTAATATAAAATATCAATAATATTTGAAATTAAATTAAGATTAAATTAAAATAATATTTGAAATGTTAATTTAATAATATAATATCAATAATTAAAATGATTAGCATCAATATAATTACAAACATTAAATCATTCACATTACAACTTAATTTAACTTACCTTAGCTTAACATAATGTTAACTTAAATTGAAATTAAATTAAAATAATATTTGAAATGTTAATTTAATAATATAATATCAATAATTAAAATGATTAGCATCAATATAATTACAAAAATTAAAACATGCACATTACAACTTAACTTAACGTAACGTAACGTAGATTAACTTAACTTAACTTAACGTAACGTAATGTAACTTAATGTAACTTAACGTAACGTAACTTAACTAAACTTAACTTAACTTAACTTAACTTAACTTAACTTAACTTAGCTTAGCTTAGCTTAACTTAATTTAATTTAACTTAACTTAACTTAGCTTACTTAACTTAACTTAACTTAGCTTAGCTTAGCTTAACTTAACTTAACTTAACTTAACTTAACTTAACTTAACTTAACTTAACTTAACTTAACTTAACTTAACTTAACTTAGCTTAGCTTAACTTAACTTAACTTAACTTAACTTAACTTAACTTAACTTAACAGCTTAACTTAGCAACTTAACTTCTAACTTAACTTAACTTAACTTACGCAACGTAACTTAACTTAACGGCTTAAGCGTGGCGATGGCGTAACGTAACTTAACTTAACTAATTTAACTTAACTTAACTTAGCTTAGCTTAAAGTAACGTAACTTAACGTAACTTAACTTCACTTAAACGTAACTTAACTTAACTTAACTTAACGTAACTTAACTTAACGTAACTTAACATAACTGAACTTAGCTTAACATAACGTAACTTAACTAAGCTTAACGTAACGTAACTTAACTTAACTTAACTTAACTTAGCTTAACTTAACTTAACTTAACTTAACTTAAACGTAATGTAACTTAACTTAACTTAACTTAACTTAACTTAGCTTAACTTAACTTAGCTTAACTTAACTTAACTTAACTTAAACGTAACTTAACTTAACTTAACTTAACGTAACGACTTGGCGTAATTAACTTAAGCTTAACACTTAACTTAACTTAACTAAGCTTAACGTAACTTAACTTAACTTAACTTAACTTAATGTAACGTAACTTAACTTAACTTAACTTAACTTAGCTTAACTTAACTTACCTTAACTTAACTTAAACGTAACGTAACTTAACTTAACTTAACTTAACTTAACCTAACTTAACTTAACTTAACTTAACTTAACTTAACTTAGCTTAAAGTAACGTAACTTAACTTAACTTAAACGTAACTTAACTTAACTTAACTTAACTTAACTTAGCTTAACTTAGCTTAACTTAACTTAACTTAACTTAACTTAAACGTAACGTAACTTAACTTAACTTAACTTAGCTTAACTTAACTTAACGTAACTTAACTTAACTTAACTCTTAACGCTTAAGCTTAACTTAACTTAACTTAGATTAACGTAACGTAACTTAACTTAACTTAACTTATCTTAGCTTAGCTTAACTTAACTTAACTTAACTTAACTTACCTTAACTTACCTTAAACGTAACGTAACTTAACTTAGCTTAACTTAACTTAACTTAACGTAGCGTAACTTAACTTAACTTAACGTAACGTAACTTAACTTAACTTACTTAAACGTAACTTCAACTTAACTTAACCTTAACTTAACTTAGCTTAACAACAGCTTAACTTAACTTAAACGTTAACTTAACTTAACAACAGCAACTTAAGCTTAACTTAACGTAACCCTTAACTTAACTTAACTTAACTTCAACAACCAACTTAACCTTTTAACTTAACGTAACTTAACTTAACTTAACTTCTTGCGTAACTTAACTTAACTTAGTTTAACTTAACTTAACTTAACTTTAACTTAACTTAACTAAACGTAACAACTTAACAACTTAACGCAACTTAACTTAACTTAACGTAACTTAACTTAACTTAACTTCTTAACTTAACTTAACTTAACTTAACTTAACTTAAACGTAACCTTAACTTAACTTTAACTTAACTTAACTTAACTTAACAGCAACTTAACAGCTTAACTTAACTTAACTTCAACTTAAACGTAACTTAACCTTAACTTAACGCAACGCAACTTAACTTTAACTTAGCAACTTAACTTAACTTAACTTAGCACAAACGTAACTTAACAACTTAACTTAACTTTTAACTTAACTTAACTTAACAACTTAACAACGCTTAAACTTAACTTAACGAACGCAACAACCAGCAACTTCAACTGGCTTAACAACTTAACTTAACTTAACTTGCCTTGGCAACTAACGTAACTTAACTTGACGGCTTAACTTAACTTAGCAACTAACGTGGCAACAGCAGCTTAAGCTTAACTTAACTTAACAGCTAACTTAACTTAGCAACTAAACGCTTAACTTAACTTAACTTAACAACTTAACTTAAACGTGGCAACTTAACTTAACTTAGCGTAACGTGGCAACTCTAACGTAACTTAACTTAACTTAGCACTTAACTTAACTTAACTTAAGCTTAACTTTAACTTAACTTTAACTTAACTTAACTTAACTTAACTTAACTTAAACGTAACGCTTAAGCAACTTAACTTAACTTAACTTAGCTTAACTTAACTCTAACTTAACGACTTAAACGTAACATAACTAACGTGGCGTAACTTAACAACTTAAGCTTAACTTAACTCTAACTTAGCTTAACTTAGCTTAACTTAACTTACCTTAACTTAACTTAACTTAACGTAACGTAACTTAAAGATAAAAGCTATAAATTGAAAATATAAATTAAGAAAAAAAATCAAATAAAAATGTTTTATCTATTTGATAAATTAAATTCACAATAAACAAAGACAACAAGATTGTGAAAGACTAAATAATATTATTTAACTAAATTAACTAAATTAAATTGGATTTGATAATTTAATAATATTATATTATGCATTACGCACACACACTTTTTTTATTAAATTAAATTAAAGATAAAAGCTATAAATTGAAAATATAAATTAAGAAAAAAAATCAAATAAAACCGTTTTATCTATTTAATAAATTAAATTCAAGATAAACAAAGACAACAAGATTGTGAAAGACTAAATAATATTATTTAACTAAATTAACTAAATTAAATTGGATTTGATAATTTAATAATATTATATTATGCATTACGCACACACTTTTTTTATTAAATTAAATTAAAGATAAAAGCTATAAATTGAAAATATAAATTAAGAAAAAAATCAAATAAAACCGTTTTATCTATTTAATAAATTAAATTCAAGATAAACAAAGACAATGTAAATTGTATTGTATTTATAAACCCACAACTAAAAACACACAAAAACCCTAGGTATAAATACAACTCTGAACCCTAATCTCAAACACTCTTTCTAATTGGAAAACACCTCAATTTGTTCACGACAATCCATCAAATCGTTTAAAATTAATGTGAATATTTTAATTTTTGTAATTATATTGATGTTAATCATTTTAATGAATGATATTATATTATTAAATAATGTTTTGAAATATTTGAGATTTGTTATTTAAAGAGTCCAATTAAAAAATTAAGATATAAAAGTGTCATTTTATTACTAATAAACTACTAAAGTTGTCATTTTCTTTAAAAAAATGACTTTCAAACGAAGACTATTTAGCCAAAACGAAGAAAGTATTTAAAATTATAAAAATATAATTTCAAATCAATTTATAATCATGTTCCCGAAAAATTAAAACTCCCTCCACCGCCAACCCCAAAATTCCCAAAAAAAATCATATTACCGGCCAATTTTCTCTCCTTCTTGACATAATACATTAATACTCAAGGCCGAGACATACCCACCCCTAATGTCAATCGTCTCTTATCTCTCATTCTCTCCTTTGTGAAAGTCCCCATGGCCGCCGCCCCATCAACAACCAGATCGAGATCGGCAGTAGCTCGCCCAACCCAAATCCGGCCAACACCGCCCTCTGTAATCTGCCCAACACTGCCATCCTCCATCTCGGCCCAGCAACAAGCGATCCCAGCCATCCCTCTCACTCGTCCTCCTCCTCCGATCTCCTTCAGATCCGGCCAAGGATTCCCGCCAAAAACCCTAATATACCTACAGCTCCTCCCAGCCATCTCTTAGCGCCTCTCTCTACATTCATTCGTCGTGATTCTTAGCTTCTAATCGTGACAATTGATAATGGTCAGAAAAGCTAGCCGCCAGCTATGGAGTCATCGGAAGCATCGTCGTTCGCCTCATTCAAGGCAAAGAAGGTACTACATTCCACCATCAAATCTCCATTCTCCGATGAAGGGCAAAGCATCGGATCGAGCCCATGGAGCTCCAAAACCCCGAAACCCAACAATCCGCCACGAAGAACCCGAACGGACCGCTCTCTCTCACGAAAGAAGTCGGACAAGCCGCACGAAGCTCAGGAGGTTTTAACAAACCCAACAACTGGGTTGCCTTGCCTATTTGGCTTGTAGTAGACTGGTTTGATTCATCAAATTGGTAAGATGATTGTTGCACCAATTAACTCGTGTGCTTACAAAGTTATGTAGTTTCAGGTTGCTTCAAAGGGATCTCTCTTCGTATTTGTTGATTTGAGTTGTTGCTTTGTGAACACATACTGTAGTTTGATGCAATGTAACTTGGGTGTAACTACTTATTTGGATTCTAGGGATGGTAAGCGGATTGCCCTTGACTCTCGGTGAGAGATTGGTGCGCGATTTTGGGTTGTTAGTTTTAGGTTCCCCACCACCCTCACCCCCCACTCCTTTCTCTTGCCATTTTGTCTATAAAGGTGGAAATCCTATTCCCTTTTGTATATTTTTCCTTATAATGCTATCTTCTTTTTCTATGAAAATTAACTGTGTGGTCACCAGGAACAGCACCCCAATTGTCCTTATATTGATCTGTTTTAATGTATCAAACCACGGATGCGTTTTTTTGTTTACAATGCAATTGATGTGTATATAACTCATACTGCTCCTTTATTCTGAAGAGCTTAGCCTATATTCACGAATTAACCTCTTCATGAAGCTGCCATAATGTTCATTGACAATGGGTTAATTTTTAAATTCATAGAACTTACTTTTTGGCAGTCAAAATTTTCTCCTTTTCTGTTTTTGGTTGCCAATCTAGGTAATCTATGTTATTGTCCCAATTTTTATACCTTTGTAAAATACAGGCTCAATAGGCTCCAATTTCGAGTCAAATATCTATCTTTCTAACGAATTTGATTCTAATCGGTTTCTTTGTAATTTGACAATTTATTGTCAATAGGGGCTTGTCGATTGGATGGTTTCGAGATCGAGAAAAAGATGATCTTCTTATTATGGCCAAGGAGGTCGGCTCTTTTTACGTCTTGCTAAATGTGATTTATTATCTTTAATTGTCTTTATGTTATGGAGCTTCTCACCCTAGCTTTTCTTGCTTAGTTAGGGGGTTGCTTCTCTGATACGGACAACATGCACAGTGAACCAATGTATGCTCATCCATGTATTGATAAAATCATGTCAAGGTACGGGCTTCTCATTTGCTCTGGGCTGCATGGATTTGCAGATGCTTGAAATGATAGTTCTGTAAATTGTACTATTTGAATGAGAAATTTTGTGCAGCTCTGATATTCTCTTACTTTTTTCTTCAAACAAAATATGATTACAAAAATTGTTGGACAAATAACATTTCATATTTCAGACATACTGGTGAAATATTATGATACTTCTCTTGTTGATGTAAGACTTGAGGTATCTTTTGGGATTTTCCGTATCCGAGTCCCTTTATCTTTTTCTCGCATTCATTGCTACAAACAAGGACACTCTTTACTTCTCTCAGAATATATACCATAAAGGTGTAATGTGAACTGTAGAGAGTAGGTTTTGAGCCTTGTGTGTTTAACAGGATGGTTTTTTAGCTGGAAGGATTTAGGTTTTTTTAGTTTCCCTTTTATTTATGTGGCTTCTTTGTTCTTTATTGGGCTGCCTCCAATTATTTTATTTTATTTTTATTTTTACACGCATCTCTCGATTCTATACACAAGCATTTACTTGATGGTATGACAATTGCCCCCCAAAACACACACACACGTGTGTACATTAATACATACATATGTTAAGGATAAAAGACCTACATTTTTAAGAAGATAAGAGAAAAGTGGATATAGATGTAAAGGACGGGATATAATGGGCTAGAGAATAGGCTTAGGGAGAAAAACTAGGAGGTAACCACGAGAAAAATGATCTTATAAAAAATCTACCATTAAAAAAAACGTGAGGGGATGGCGGAGAGTGGAGAGAAAATCTAGGAGGTGATCTAGAGAGGTGATCAAGTCAACCCCAACCCAACCCCAACCCCAACCCCAACCCCAACCCCCAACCCCAAACCCCCAACACTAACCTTAAACCTAAACCCAACACTAACCTTAAACCAAACCACAACCTTAACCCAAACCCCAACCCCACCCCCCCCCACCCCCCCCACCCCCAACCCTAACCCTAACCCCAACCCTAAACCTAAACCTAAATCATAACACTAACCTTAAATCTAAACCTAAATTATAACACTAACCCTAAACTTAACCCAAATCTAAACCTAACCCCAACCCCACCCCCACCACAACCCCAACCCCAACCCCAACCCCAACCCCAACCCCAACCCCCACCTAACCCCAACCCCAACCCTAACCCAACCCTAAACCCTAACCCCAACCCTAAATCCTAACCCCAACCCTAACCCTAAAACCTAAACCTAATTCGTAACACTAACCTTAAATCTAAACCATAACACTAACCCTAAACTTAACCCTAAATCTAAACCTAACCCCAACCCCACCCCCACCACAACCCCCACCCCCACCCCCAACCCCAACCCCTAACCCTAAACCCCAACCTAACCCTAAACCCTAACCCCAACCCTAAATCCTAACCCCAACCCTAACCCTAAAACCTAAACCTAATTCGTAACACTAACCTTAAATCTAAACCATAACACTAACCCTAAACTTAACCTAAATCTAACCCCAACCCCACCCCCACCCCCACCACAACCCCCACCCCCACCCCCACCCCCACCCCCAACCCCAACCCCAACCCCAACCCCCAACCCCAACCCCAACCCTAAACCCTAACCCAACCCTAAACCCTAACCTCAACCCTAAATCCTAAACCTAATTCATAACACTAACCTTAAATCTAAACCATAACACTAACCCTAAACTTAACCCTAAATCTAAACCTAACCCCAACCCCCCCCCCATAACCCCCCCCTACCCCACTTCAACCCACCCCACCCCACCCCTAACCCTAAAACCTAAACCTAAACCATAAACCTAATTCGTAACACTAACCTTAAACCTAAATTAATGACATAAATGTATGTACGTTTAGGGGGTGTTAGTGTAAATAGTAATAAATAAACGGGTGTTAGTGTAAATTTAGTGTATTAATGTTTAAACATCGATTTATGTATGTTTGTTAGCTGGGTAGCCATGTTGATGCTATGAAATTCATGGTTGTAGTTTAATTGGCTTTGCAGCCAAAAAAGATAACTGTATGTACGTTTAGGGGGGTGTTAGTGTAAATGGTAAGAACTAAAGCGGGTGTTAGTATAAATTTAGTGTATTAATGTTTAAACATCGATTTATGTACGCTTGTTAGTTGGGTAGTCATGTTGATGCTATGAAATCCATGGTTTTAGTTTACTTGACTTTGAAACCGAACAACATAATCAGTAGTGTACGTTGGGGAATTTGAAACCGAACGTGCTTACTTAGTTACTTTCAAGCAACATTCATTCAATTTCTTCTCTTTCCATTCCTTTGGTTTAATACTCATATTGGTGGTGGGGGAAATAGGGTTGGACCCTTTTTGTTATTATTATTAACTAATTGATTTTGGATAACTTGTATATGTTTAGGTTCATCCAGCAAAAAAAACAAAGAAATGATGATTATGCCATAAATGTATTCCTATGGTAAGCTTCTAAAGCTTCTTGTTTGATCATATGAAAATAACGACTTACTTTTTCTTGTTGATTTTTAATCAAATTAGTAATTTTACTTGGACATGTTTTCTAGCTGATTGCCGTGAAGATGAAGTTTTTCTTGATCCTCATGTCGTAGGATTTTTTTAATTTTATTTTTAGGTTTTTTTAATAGATATGGTTTACATGGATTTGTATAAGTTTAAATTTCCAAGTTAACTCTAGAAACAAGTTTTTGGTATTAATTGTTATATATAATTTATATGGATTGTTGTAATAACATTTATAGTTTGATGTTTTTAAATTAGTTTTATATTATTGTTTATTTAGTATCTTCAGTTTTGTATTTATATCTTCAGTTTTGTATTAATTGTTATATTATTAGGTACAAAAATTTATGATAATAGTATTTTTGGGTTTTTTTAAATTTTTTTACATTATTAGCGACGGAATTTTCCGTCGCTGAAATTCAAATTTAATTAATTTTCAAAAGCCTTTAGCGACGGAATTTTCCGTCGCTGAAATTCAATTTTAATTAAATTTTAAAAGCCTTTAGCGACGGAATTTTCGAAATTCAAATTTAATTAATTTTCAGCCTTTAGCGACGGAATTTTCCGTCGAAATTCAATTTTAATTAAATTTTAAAAGCCTTTAGCGATGAATTTTCCGTGAAATTCAATTTTATTTAATTTTAAAAGCCTTTAGTGACGGAAAATTCGTCATTGAAATTCAATTTTATTTAATTTTAAATGTTTTACTTTAGCGACGGAAAATTCGAATTATTCTTTAACGACGTAAATTTCCGTCACTAAAGGCTACCTTTAGCGACGGAAAAATTCCGTCGTTGGGGGCCATTAGCGACGGAAAATTCCGTCACTAAAGGCACAGTTTCTAGTAGTGACTTTACAATCTCTTGAATGCACTTAGTATAAAGACTTTATGTTGTTGGAGAATTTCAGAGCATTTCAAGGCATTTTTCTTCAGCCTTTAATGGCAGATTTATAGGGCATTCTTGAGATCCGTTGAGAAGACGAAGTGTAACAAATTCTATTAGGTTGAATGTATTAAATGCATGGAGTGACTTATAGATTTCGTCTTCACCGATAGCAGGTGGAGTTGGTGCAGATGTTGCAGAGTAGGTGAGCAATCGAGTGCACTGCAATAGTTGGTACTGCATCAGAATCGGCCTGCTTCACTTGCTCACGCTCAAGGCGAAAGTCTTCTTGCTGGAAAGTCGGTCGCGTGTCGAGAAGTCATAGAAGATGTTTTAATTCAAATTCAAACTGATAAAGGATGAATTTAATTAATCCACTAAGACTTGGTGACTGGACACGTCAGACTTGGTGACTGGACACGTCATGCTTGAACACGTGCAGACAAGGTCTGCCGCTGGATGCTGAATGAGGTCTTCCAGTGAAGCTTTGCTGAAGTCTTCCGCTAAACCTGTGAAGCCTATAAAAACTATTCTATTACAAAGTTCTATACACAGTTGCCACGCTAATTGATACGCAGCCCAATTAGCCACTAATGTATAAAACTAATGTAATGTATGAACAGATGTAAATCAAGATACAAATGAGAAACAACAGTTAATGATCCGATTCCAAAGAAAACGGTCAAGAAATTGAATTGAGCACCTCTATGTCCCTATCTCACGAATTTTAGTGTTGATCACGCCAAGAAACTGGGTGACTGAGCTGGAAGTCCACGTAGTGGACTAGAGTTGAGATGTAGAGGCTAAGTAGGATATCTAGGCTTTGTTATTTTGGAAATGAGATTGGTGTGACTTTGGTTGCTTTGGGAATCAACTAGTAAGCCAGCTAAAGCCCTCCGGTGTGAGAGTCAATAACGAGGATAATATGTGCCGGAGCTCAGGTGTTCCCTCAAGCTGCAGGTGAAATTTGTATTGAGAGAGAGTGTGTTGTGTGCTTGCTTGTGTGAATAATGCATAACATGTTGAAAGTGGTGGAAGGCGTTATTTATAACCCCCGGCTTGGGCATCAAACCAAGACTGGCTATTGAACGTGGCGTTATTTATAACCCCCCGGCTTGGGCATCAAGCCAAGACTGGCTATTGAACGTGGAGACAACATGTTGTTGGTCGGCTAGCTGGCAGTCTCCTATTGGCTCCATACTCTGTTGTTATACTTCGCGTATCAAAAGGTGGGTTAATGGAGACGAATTTCGGATGGCACAAAACACGCTCACGTCCTTCCAATGTGATGATAGCACGTTGCTAGCTTGGTACAATGCTGATGTCCGGGCGTTGATGACGAGGAATCTGTTGGTCCGCGACTGGTCCACCGGGCATATCTTTGGATTGCTTGCTCATGGTCGCCTGTCTCCTTAGGTGGTTAAGGTTGACCATCGTTGCCTTGTTTGTGATCGGAGTGGAGCTCTTAGGGTTATGCTGGCAACCACGTGTCTCTCTACGTGGGTGGCCTCAGGTCGGGTCCTTTCAAGTGTCTTACAAATCTCTCTTGGCTCTAAGATTGGAAAGCCAGTCATTTCCAAATTTGCATTACTTTCTTTGAGCCTAATTAGAAAACAAACAAAACATATTAAATCGGTAATTAAAAAAATAAAAAAAAACTTGCAATTAAAATCAAAGAACACCATTAATTTTGTCTCCTCCTTGGCCGTTTTTGTCATTGGCACCATGGTCACACAACCCATCTATATTAAATCGGAAGAATCTTACAGATATTTAGTTTTGCCAACATCAAATTGAAAATAAGCCAGTTGCATAACACCAAGAAGCTCCACGACATCCACAAGAATTACCCTAAATTGGAGAAGATTACACCATGAACACCGTTGATGACCTCAACATGCCACTCATCTTCTCCCGTTGTTTCTTTTGCACTCTTCTACACATCCGATTACCGACTGGGGCGCTGGCAACAGACAATAACCCAAATTGTGCGTACATAGTATATAAACTGTTTTTGATTTCGATTTTTTCATAATAAACATTCGGGGAATTGAGAAGTTTGATATTTTAAACCACGTAGGTAACCATATCCCATTAGTTTGGCTAGGGCTCTATTTTGCAAACTAGCCATGACTGCTGTTGTTTGTGTCTAACCAATTAAATCCCTCAAATATCTATTAAATTTTGGGATTAAAAAAAATTGAGGTTTTGCTTAGATTTGGAAAAACCCCTTAAACAGATCTGAACCAATTTCAATTTTGTTGGGATTTAATTTGTTTTTTTTTCTTGATTAGAGAAGAGGAAGATGAGCATACGGGTAAGGAGTTATAATAAGGAAAGAACTATACAAAGAAAGGAACTATATACAGTATTTACCACTAATAATAATTACAAATATTATTTTCTAATATGCCCTTGCAAGATAGATGCCCAAGAGGAGAGATCAATCTTGTGAAATAATAGTTGGAAGCGATGGCGAGCAAGCGGCTTAGTGAGGGCATCAACCAACTGATCCACCGATGATGTATGGGAAACCCGATTGAGCCCGTCTTGAACCTATTGCCGAATGAAGTGAAAGTTTAGTGCCACATGTTTCATGCGAGTATGGAAGACCGGGTTCGAGCAAAGACTAGTGGCCCCACATTGCCACAGTAGATGACGGGGTTGAGTGGAGGAAGTGAGATCCAGCTCGTCGATGAAAGAGATAATCCAGCGGACCTCGGCAATAGTGGCAGCCACAACTCGGTATTGAGCTTCAGTCGAGGAGCGAGCAATAGTGCGTTGTTTCTTAGAGCTCCAAGAGATCAGGTTGCTGCCAATGTAGACAATGTAGGCACTGGTGGAAATGTAGTCATCTCTGTTGCCCACCCAGTCGTCATCGGTGAATGCAGGGAGAGCTAAGGGAGACTGACGATGAAGGAGAATTCCAACATCAATGGTCCCGCATAGATAGCAAAGAACTCACCTGGCCACATTCCAGTGCTCGATGGTCGGCCTATGCATGAACTGAGACAGTTTGTTGATTGCATATAGGCAACATCAGGGCGAGTGAGAGACAGATACTGAAGGTTCCCGATCATAGCCCGAAACTCCGTAGGGTCGGTGAAGCAGTACCCGACTGAAGTGTTAGAGTTGGCGAGGGGAGTAGCAACCGAGCAGACATCTATCATGCCCGTGCCAGCGAGGAGCTCTGCAATATAGCCAAGCTGGGATAGTAAAAGACCACTTGGTCATGTAACAACTTCAACACCAAAGAAATAGTGAAGATCACCAAGGTCTTTAAGCGAAAAGCGAGCAAGGAGATGAAGGTCTGAACAATAGCGGGCTGGTTCCCAATGATGATAATGTCATCCATGTAGACAAGGAGATATATGATGGTGCCCCATGCATTAAGGATGAACAGTGATGTGTCGGTCACAGAGTTTTTGAATCCAGAGGCAAGGAGAAACTGGCGCAGCTCTTTGTACCATGCTCGGGGAGCATATTTGAGACCATAGATAGCCTTGTGAAGCCGACATACATGCTAAGGGTTATCCTTGTCGATGAATCCCAGAGGTTGAGCCATGAATACCTCCTCGAAGAGAGTACCTTGGAGAAATGCATTATTCACATTGAGCTGCCGAAGAACCCACCCTCGGCAGACGGCCAAGGAGAGAACTAGTCGTACTGTAGTGGGTTTAACTACCGGGCTGAAGGTCTCATGGTAGTCAACGCATGGTCGCTGGTGAAACCTCTTGCCAACTAGGTGAGCTTTGTAGCGATCTATGATGCCATCAGCATGACATTTGATACAGAAGATCCTTTTGCAGCCAACAATATTGCGAGCACCTACCGAGGGAACCAAATCCCAATTACCATTGCGAGTAAATGCATCATACTTATCAGACATGGCCTGGCGCTACATGACATCTTTGAGAGCCTGTGTGACACAAGTCGGTTCGCTCTCCGCTGCTAGTTGAGCCGATATACTAAGTTTGGTGAGTGGCTTGAAAATATTGTTTTTGGAGTGAGTAATAATAGATGAGATACCAGCAGCAGCGGGCACAAGAATTGGAGCAGTGGGCACTGGATTGTCGTCGGGTTCAACGAGCACATGAGTAATACGCATAGTGATTTCCTCGGGCGGGGGACTTGGTGCCAAGGAAGAGCCAGTAACGTGCATAAAAGCGTCTGTCCTCGGGCAGGGTGCTAGGTGGTTTCGAGGAGGGCTGAACAGTATGCACATGGCTGGTAGCGGGCATAGTACTAACTTAGTGAGGTTGGTGTATGAGAGAGCTGGGATCAACCATGGTCTGATTAGTGTTAGGAGCAACTAGTGTAGAGTCACTGGAGTGGGCAGCAGACGATTTGTATGAAATTGGGATAATATCATGAGGAGGTAACGAGGTAGCTCGCGTGGAATCAGTGGGGCGAGGAAGATGTAACTTGAGGTTGGACATGGGGAACTCGGACTCGACAAACTGAACATGATGGGAAACGAAAAGTTTGGTGGTGTTTGGATCATAACATAGGTAGACACTTTGGGTGAGTGAGTAACCAAAGAAGACACATGGGGTAGAGCGAGCAGTGAGCTTGTGGGTGGAGCCAATGGTAGCAAAGGCAACGAAAGGCACAAAGTTTGAAGTAGTTAGGTGGAGACCCGAGTTGAATGGTTGGTGTTCGTAGCCGATTTATGAGGTAAGTCGCAGTTTGGAAGGCAAGCGACTAGAAGGGCAGTGGAAGAGATGCTTTGGAGAGAAAGGATAAGCATGTTTTAACAATATGGTGATGGCGACATTCCGAGAACACATTGTGTTCCGGAGTGTGAGGTGGTGAGGTGAGATGCTGTTAGCTGACAAATAGGTGGCCAAGCTAGTGTCCCGGGCAAGGCCAGTATACTCTCCTACATTGTTTGAGTAAAAAGTGACAATGGTCGTTTTGAAATAGTTTTCGACCAGGGCTTCGAAGCAGGGAAAAATGGTGGCTACCTCAAACTTGTGTTTGAGGGGGTAATCCATATGTAGTATGTGAAGTGATCAACAAAGATCACATAGTATTTAAACCCATCAACAGAATGAAGGGGGGATGTCCAAACATCAGAGTAAATGATTTGGAGCGGGGAGGTAGACACAATAGTAGATTGAGAGAAAAGAATTTTATGACTTTTATTGCATAAACAATCATTACAATGTGTTTATTTAATGCGAGCAGTGTCTAAAGCTAAACTAGATAAAATCTAATGTGGGACAGGTTCAGAAGGATGACCAAGCCAATTATGTCAGTCGTGATAGGAGACTTTAGCGTCCACACATGCAGAGGGGCGAAGAGGATGGTTTGTGGTCGGCCATTCATACACACCATCTTTAGAGTGCTCGCTCAGCAGTATGTTCCCTGTTAGTAGATCCTTCACATGAAAATAAGATGGTAAAAACTTAATAGATGTTTTATTTGAGATGTAAAATTGAGATAAGGATATGAGGTTATGTTTCATGTTGGGTACAAAGAGAACATCAACACGACCTTTGACGGACTGCATGTATTCGGAGATCGACTGAGTGCCCTTGGAAGCTCGCTTGAGATAGTTCTTGATCTGCTTGATATGACTGCGAGTTGGGCGATCATAGATGTGATCAAGGGTTTGCCATGCATCGCGGGTAGTGGCGGCCTGTTTAATCAACGAAACCAAGGGAGCAGAAATGAAGCCAACAAGAGCGCCAAACATAAGTTTGTCTTGTCGGATCCAGAGTTGGTATTGTGGGTTGGGGGTAGGAACATCCTTGGATGTTTGAGCATCCTTGAAAAGGAGGGTGGGAGGCAGACATGAATGTGAGCCATCTACGAACTTGTAAAGGTCATAGCCAATGAGAGTTGCCTCAACTTGGAGTTTCCAAGCGATGTAGTTGGTGGTGGTGAGTTTGGTGATATTGTGGTGAGAGATATTAATGAGTTGGAAGGTTTGATTTGGATCAACAAAACCGGTTTTGGACGGTGAGGGTTTGGTTGTCGGAAGCCATGGAGGCGGAAGTTTGGGCGGTAACGGCAAATGGAGGGAGGTTTAGGGGCAAAACTCCGATACCATGTAGAATCTCACAACAGTTATGAATAACTGCATAGCCTTTCAATTGATTAAATCGCTAATTTATATATTAAGTTACAATTATGGTGACACAAAGAGTGTGATACAAGAATCATATACAAGGAAGAAGTTATAATAATGAAAGAACTATGTAAGGAAATGAACTACATACAATATTTACCACTAATAATAATTACAAATATTACTCTCTAATAAAACATAATTAATAATGTGTTGAGACGATAATACCCATCTATTTCTCATTAATTTTTTCTTGGTTTTTGGGTAAAAGTGATTATTGTTAGCATTAATTGAATCTCACTATTCTAAATAAGTGAGTTTCTAAAATATGTCATATTGATATTATATAAAAGTTAATGGTATATTCGGAAGAATGATAGAGCATTTATTATCAAAAAGTCATTCGAAACATTAGTTGAGATATCCCAAAATAGAGTATGAACATTTATCCGAGACGGATCCACTTCGTTCGTCCCAAAATTATGAAAAAAATAATTGACTTGATTATAATATTTGTATAATGTGTTGTTTCCTTTAAATCTCATGTGCATGTGGCTCATAATTAAAATAATCTGAAAATGTACTAGTATACTCCTTACGTTTTCAAATTATCGTCCTCTTTGACCCGACACCGTTTAAGAAAAAAGTAATTGACTGTATTATAAATATTTGTAAAATGTGTGGTTTTCTTTTAATGCCCTTGAGCATGTGACTCATGATTAAAGTAGGTAGAAAAAGTAAGGGTAAAATGTTTTGAGTGACCTTAAACGTAACACCAAAATCCCTAAATATAATACTATTTAAGACATAAAATGACCTAAATACCAATTTTAACATTTCATAGATATTCACTTGTGGTACACATTTGCAGATATTTTATAACACATCCGCTACACACTAGCGGATGTTTTATAAAACATCCGCAAGTGTGTAGCAGATAAAAAATACAAATCAACGATTTTTGTTCGTAATTGAAAAGAAAAAATAAACCGAATCAAAACCAATCCAATTAATATTCGATATCATGCCTTAACAATGGAAACCGAATCAACAATGATACGTAATCAAAATTACGTAAAGGGGGAGAGAGGGATGTGGTAGTATAGTTTAAATGTGGAGAGGGGTAGTAAAGTAATTTTACCTTTTAAATGGTGTTACGTTTAGGATTTTGGTGTTACGTTAAGGTATTCTGAAATGTTTTTCCTAAAAGGGAAAGTTTTGAAATAGGACAATTATTTTAGAACGGACGAAAAAAAAGGAGGAAGATAATTTGAAAACAGAGGGAGTAGTAAAAATGTTGTCCCGAAAAGGAAAGTTACAAACACAATCATTTTTGAGACAGATGAAAAAAGAAATCAACTCAATAAGTTTGGGATGGAGGAAGTACATGTTTTTGGGGTAAATTTGGGTTGGTCCCTTTTTTCGAAGTTTGTAACAGCTACAGTCCACAAATGTTTTTTTTAAATGAGAAAAGGTACGCTTGGGAGCGAAAAGACTACGATACCCTTAATCAAACAAAATTGTGCTACGGATCACTCACTCAGTACATCATGCCACATCAATTTTTGCATTGCAATGCATCAATTTAAATTACCTAATCCAATTTGGCATCGCGCTACATAAACTTTTGAACCGCGATTCATCAATTTAAATTACCTAATCCAATTTATGCATCACGCTGCACCAAGTCAAACACTAAATTGATGCATCACACTGCAAATATTGATGCATCACGGTGCAACAATATAATAAACCAGACCTTTATGTCTTCTGCCTTCTTTTACCTCTTCCTCCATTGTAAGCCTTCTTCCGTAAAAAAAATATTTGCCAGAGTTGTGGAAGGAGCTTATCTGGGCATTTTATGAATAATTTTTTGAGAATGAACTTTAGTTGTTGAAAAAAAAAACCGATGGACCAGATGGGTTATAAAAAGGAATAATTTTTGGCCGATCTCTTTCCCAAGTTTATAACCCCTTCAGTCTCGTACTTTTTTAACCGTTAAAGTCCATTTTTGTGAAATCGTTTCTAAAATGCTCGTATAAGAGAAAAACAACTAAAATTCACAGTGATGAATAGAAAGATGATGAGGAGATCGAGTGGTGAAGAACACTTGTGTGTTTCACCATAAATTAGATTAATCCACCACCCTAATTTCCCGTTCTCTTTCCTCTTCACTTATCGATTTTCAGTTTCACATGTGTCTTCTTATTCTTATTCTTCTTCTTCCTTTTCAATCGTGATGCATCGATTTGTCTGGTTCATTAAAATTTACAGTGCATCAATATTTTGCAGCGCGATGTATCTATTGGTTGATTGGCTTGTTGTAGCGCGATTAATAAATTGAATCAAGTTATTAAAATTGATGCAACACGATAAATGAATTAATGCAACGCGATGCATAAATTAGATTAAGTAATTAAAATTGATGCAACGTGATGCATGAATTGATGCATCACATACATAAATTGGATTAGATTATTAAAATTGATGCTTCGAGATGTATAGATTGGATTATGTAATTAGTAGCGGCTGTAGCGTGCTTTATGTTCATTAAGGGTACTGTATTATTTTCGCCCCTAAAAATGATTTTCTCGGGTTAAAAAAAACAGTAGGGCACTATAGCGGTTAAAAACTTATGAAAATTGACTGACCCAAATATCACCCGATGAATTTTGGAAAAGGGCCTGGCCCGTGATTTCCCCCATGTTTTTAACTTAAAAGCCCACGATCAGATATCCAGGCTAGATGAATGAGTATTTGATGCTGTTCAAAGTTCAAACCCAAGGCAACCCAAACTGTAATGAGCCAGCCCAACGAGTAACCAGTCTTCCTTCTCCTTCCCCCAAAACCAAAACCCTCACAAAACCTTAAGAGAGAGAGAGAACACATCATCAGTGGAGGCAGCTCGAGCTTGAGCTTCGGTTTATCAATGAAGACGAAGAGCCACCAACACGGCAATGAATCAAAAAAGCGAATTCC
>CM028377.1:141028429-141096358 GCA_013146195.2 Codonopsis lanceolata
TTAAAAATGTCTAGTATCTAATATGTGTGTGGATCACAATATTTGAACATGCCAAGTGTGGTTTATAAATAATACATGAACCATAATGGATTTGGGAATATAGAATGAATGATCATTCTAGAATGAATTTTAGTGAATATAATCTGAGTTTTTATCTGATCCTAGACCATCAATGAAGTCTTGGGGATGATATGAGTTGCTACTTGTTAAGTTATGGGTTTAACCTAGATTCATAAAAAGAAATGAATTTCTATGCTTGTGTGGTTTATTATTTGTTAAGTTATCCACTTAACTTGGATTTATGCTAGAAATAAACATCTATGCTTACTAGATATTATGACTTATGAAAGCATAATTGTGATACTTGTTAGGGATTGGGTTTTCATACTTAATGATATGACTTATAAGGCATATTGTGTAATTGACTTCAGCATAATACGCTTTTTGATTACTCGTGGTTTCATTGAGAATTGATTCACCAACTTGTGTTGAATTTATATTTCACTAATAGGTGAAATTGTGAACTGTTGATCTAGGGTTTCTTAATGAGACAAGAACCTAGCTATGCTTGAACCGAGAACTTAGAAAAGGGTTAGAAATGCAAATAACATTTATAACCTATTTGGGATGAATTGTGAAGTGAAGACTTCAGTCGAGCTTAAGGAACAATTAAACATTGTGTGAAACGTGGTGAGATCCTACAACTTGTAGAATCCATTTGACTAGATTACTAGCTTTTGGAACTTGGATTGAATTGAGTGGACAACTTGATACTTCTGATTTAGAGACTCAAATGAGCTCCTATTGTGGTTTTATGATTATTGTAACAATGTGCATAATCGTATGAGTTTAGTAGATCTGTATATCTACTTGAGAATTTGCAAGTAAACATCTACTTGTGCATTGCATATAAGTCCAGCTGGCATTACTTGAGTTTTTACGTTGATGGTGGGACGATGCATTGTCTTCACGAATTATGAGATTCGTGGTTGCAATGTATCGCCGTCGGATCGGGTTTCACACACACCTCCACGCTAGCTAGCTGGGAAGTAGCCCCTTGTCGTAACCAAAAGAGCGCATTGGCTAGTGCTATTTTTTCCCAGAGTAGAGAGCTCGGTTGAGAGAAGGCTTCGGACTTTGCCGATACCCGAACACCACGGGTATCATTGGCCGATATGATTAACGGTTGTGATTGCGGGAGCGACACAACGACATGATTTGGTATCTTCTCTACCCTTTATGTGGCTTACTATGGGCACTTATGTGATAACAAAGTGTTAGTTGAACATGAGATCTTATTGACCATGTTTGTATTGGCTGATGTTATACGAAAGATTTGATGTGTATATATATATATATGCACACTTATACATGATGATTGTATGAGAGATTTGATATGTATATATAGAGATATACATACTTATATATGAGATATATATGAAAGACTTGATGTGTATATATATAGATATGCACACTTATACATGATGATTGTATGAGAGATTTGATATGTATATATAGAGATATACATACTTATATATGAGATATATATATGAAAGACTTGATGTGTATATATATATAGATATGCACACTTATACATGATGATTGTATGAGAGATTTGATATGTATATATAGAGATATACATACTTATATATGAGATATATATGAAAGTTTTGATATGTATATATATATAGATATGCACTCTTATACATGATGATTATATGGGAAATTTGATATGTATATATAGAGATATACATACTGATATAGGTGTATATATATAAATATGCACCCTTACACGTGATGATTATATGAATAGCTTGATTTGTATATATGATGATATATATACTTGCATATGATGTTTTGTGGGAACTACCTTCTAATCCATCTGATTTGTGTTTGAACAGGGAATTACACCCTGGTTCATTTGGACGGTTTAGTAAGTGAGAAGAAATGGTTATCTTGTGGAGTATCTAAATGATACGACGCCTCTTTACGGGTTTTTCTGTCATTTATAAAATAACACCATGATTATTTTTATGTTACATAATTATATGTTGCATATACATTGTAGTAGCATACTGGGTCATTATGACTCATTCCGTACTTTGTTTTTTTTTAGTTGCAGCAAATTGGTAGTTGTGTTGAGACCGAGTAGATCGTGACTGTAGCAGTGCGCAGCTGATCGATAGATCGAGATTAGATCGTGTGGTTCGTGTTTGTAGCAGCCGACTCTCCTGAGTAGCAGCTTGTGGAGTCCTGTTCCCTTTTATAGCATTGTCATTGATATCATGTACTTTGCTATTCTTGTGAGATCGACATTTTGTAAAGTTATTTAGACTTTACAGATGGGTAGATACTGTGGTATTCGTGTTAGTTCTTTCTTGGGCCGACGTGTTGTGTCGTGCCTTGTTCGTGGTTTCGTATTTATTTCAGTTGTCTCCCGGGCACGCAGTAGCTTTGGGGCATTTCTTTATCCTACTTGTTATCGTTGTTGGTTGACGCCGGTATGCTTTAGCCATCGGATAATTGATACATCAGGTTGGTTCTTTGTTGAAACGCCGGCCTGGAGTGCCGATGGTTTGTTCAGCATCTGCAATGTTGCGGCACACGAGTTTTATTTTTCCTCCTTTGAGGGATAATGTCTCTCTTGGTTTCATTGTCGTTGGTTTCGAGCTTCATAGCTTGGGACTTCTTTTCTTATATTACTTCCGCTGATTCGATTTTTTTGAAATACTGTATTTTAGTGCGGTTTTATGTTCATGTTTAGAGCGTGTTAGCTCGACTGTTCGACTTGCACTACTGTTTAACAAGTGCTTGTCCTCTTCTTATGTTAGTTCCAGCGGCACGACCTTGGGATTTCGTGTTGGAATTCAGGTCGGGTCGTCACAATCCAGCAGTGATCGAGGATATACAGATGCTAATTGGATCTCTGATATTAAAAACTCAAGGTCTACTAGTGGATTTGTATTCACTTTGGCAGGTGTAGCCATATCATGGAAATCTTCTAAACAGACTGTAATAGCTAGATCCACGATGGAGTCTGAGTTTATAGCTCTAGATAAAAGTGGTGAAGAAGCTGAATGGCTACGCCAATTTATAGAAGATATTTCAAGTTGTGCAAAACCTGTGCCAGCAATTTGCATACATTGTGACAGTCAATTAGCTATTGGCAAGGCACAGAGCAACATGTACAATGGTAAGTCTAGGCACATACGCCATAGACATAATACCATTAGACAACTACTCTCAACTGGTACTATCTCTAGTGACTACGTAAAGTCAAAGAATAATATAGCAGATCTGTTAACCAAAGGGTTAAATCGAGAGTTAGTTGAGAAGTCATCAAGAGGAATGGGTCTCAAACCTCTTGGTAAATAATTCTAAACAATGGAAACCCAACCTAGTTGACTGGAGATCCCAAGATCTAGGTTCAAAGGGACAACCTAATTATAAAAAAGATTTTGAGCCACTGTAGGGGATTCATGTCTTATCAAGTGATGAGTGTAAGTAAGATGATAAGCATATGGCTTTTAATGATTCTTGAGAATCACCTATGTGAGAGAGAAGTGGGGCCGCTTCGAAGAGAATTGTATGAGACTTAATTCTTAGACCCTCTTGCAGAACCAGGCGTATGTTCAGGGCCACGAATTAACATAACTATTATAACTAAATTGTGTCAGGAAGATTCATGTGTGAAGTATGTAATCGTTTACACCTAAGGCAGAACAGTTCAAGGACATCATGTCTACTGATCAGACGGTAAAGTTAGCATGCTTTTGCAAGGGAATGTTCAAATGTTAACACCTACCTATCCTATGCATGTTTCAATTGTTGGAGTCTATCACAATTATCGTCAATTTCCTTCATGCGGGGGATTATTGGAAAATTAGTGTTTTAAGTGAAGTAATTGGGGCTTTGAGGCACTAATTTATTTGTGAGTCATTTATGTAATGACTATGGTAATTGTGGAATTATGTTCTTCTCCGTGAGTACATAAGAATACTATATTTATTTGTCCAATTTGGATAGCGGATGAATAAGTTATAAAGGTTTATACACATGCATTTGCATTTCATATTGTGTATCTTTTTCCTTGGCATCCTGCTTGGTGATAGATTTCTGGCACTAGTTCAGTTCGTCGGAACTTCCAGTGCATAAGTCATCCAGTACCACCATTGTATCCTGGAAGACGATCGTCTCATGTAAGAACTCCACGCATTTACATGGAATGAGACGAATAACGTTTCAAGGAAACTTTGCGAGACACGGGCCTCGGTCACAGCTTCCTTCCACCAGCAGACTTCGTTTCGAGTCACCAGCAGGCTTCGTAGCAAGTCACCAGCAGACTTTGGTTCAAGTCACCAGCAGACTACGTATAGAACGACCAGCAGACTTCATAAGTCTTTTTCAACCGGTAGCTCTAACGGTTTTGTTTCCTTTATATTTTAAATTTTGTAAGATTGGATAGGGATTTACCCAACAATCATAATCTTTATATTGCAATCATTTGTGTATTTTATTAACACTAAAGTTTTAACTATTGTATTGATATGAATATAGGCTTCGTGTATCGCACGAGTGCTTTGATTATAATTTTCTATGATTAACTTCAATTTTTATTGTACAAAGTAAACTGTTTTGGTCAATGACATGTCACTTCGATATCAGTTTAAAGATATGTTAAAAAAATTATTGTTTTTATTAACATAATTTTCTATAATTTGTTTTATATGCATATTGAACTCGTAATTTTTCATATAATTATTCGATTATATGGTCATCATTAAAATTTTATATTATTTTATTTATATTAATATTGAACCGTGCATTACACAGTTATGTTGTAGTATATATAAAAACAGAAGTACATAATTTTTAGAAATTTCCTGCCAAAACTCACATTTCAAAAATGGAATCACTTATGTTCAGTTTATGTAAAAAAAAAATTGAAATTGAATTTGAGAAATATCATTTAATGATGTTGACAGAAACTATTCCAATTGAGTTTACTTTTTTTATTTGGAGAATTAAATTCAAAAATGACATATAACTATTAAATATTACACAAAAATATAGTAGAAATCAAATTTCTAGGCAAGCTATTCATAAGTCAGACAGAGTCCATGTGCATATAACTAATTACAAACAAAATAATTATATAAAAATAATTCGTAAAAATGGTATTTATTCAAAAATATTGAATAGCTTAGTATTATTATAAATAAAAAATAGGTAACTAAAAATACTTACGATTGTTTTTAATAGATCTTGAAATACAGTTCTATAATATTTAAAACAAAAAACAAATAAAAAAATACTCATAGGCCCGACTTTCTTTGTTTTTTTTTAGTTTCGGTTTGTCTTAGTAGTTAGTTTAAATTATCACTAGATTTTGTGTCTGTAACACGGTGTCAGTATGAAACTTATTTAATGTATGAAGCAGACAATATGCAAATGAATTGATATATGCTTGGGATTTTGTAAATATCATATGAATACACACTACACAACTGAAAAGAAGACAAAACTCAATCAATTAAACAAAAAAAAATACATTTTATGATGGTCCATTACAAATAAGTAAGAATATCGAGAAATTTATGTCATGTTCAAATTAGAGTGACATTTTCTGTAACGACCCGAGCCCGAGAGCCCGGTCCACTACGCGTAGCCCACACACTGGCCCACTGAGCACGCAGCACCTTGGGTCATCAGGCTCACCACAAGCCGACCCAAAAGTCCATGGATGATGTTGGTGCTCAGTAGTAGCGCATGACTACCTTATAAATCAAACACAAGTCCCACATCTATCCTATGTGGGATTGGGGTATTACAATCTCCCCCACTCAAATCCTTGACGTCCTCGTCAAGTCCGAATCATACCCCGAGCGATGCAGGAATCAAGAGGTGGCTCGTACGGGGATCAAGAGGTGGCTCCCACCTTCTGCGGTGTAGCACTTTGGCCCGCACAGCACTTTTGTTCCCACATTTCGGATCCGCTCGATATCATTTGTAACGACCGAGCCCGAGAGCCCGGTCCGCTAAGCCCACACACCGGCCCAGAGCACGCAGCACCTTGAGTCATCGAGGCTCACCACTGCCAGGCCCAAAGTCCATGGATGATGTTGGTGCTCAGTAGTAGTGCATGACTACCTTATAAATCAAACACAAGTCCCACATCTATCCGATGTGGGATTGGGGTATTACAATTTCTCTTCTTTTTTTTGTTAATTCTTTATGTAATTGAAAATTGAAATGTAATATATAAGTTTGAAAGAGATACATGTTTTTTGTTTTGTGGTTTCAATCAAATAGTCATATAAAAATTAAGATGTTATTTTTTTAATTACATCACATCAATGAACAATACATATTTTGAAATCTCAAACTGTGAGTTAAATTTGAACAATGCATACTCGTGAATATTTCAATTGAATTACATATTCTGAAATCTCAAACTGTGAGTTAAATTAGAAGGTTGAAACTTAAATAATCTTGTTTCGTAACATAGTCTATTCACTTGAGTTATGCAATGATACGATATTAATTGTTATAAGGCTGAGAAACCAAGTTTTAGAATGTTGAGTTCTTTCAAATGGCAATTCTGGTGGTACTCTTTTGATTCCAAGAATGTCATTGATATTATTTGATCATAGAATTTCTTTCAAATTTCAGATAAAACATTTTTTTTTATTATGTCTTACACAATGTCTATGAATAAAAACCATGGTAAATCATTGTCTTATATAAGACTCCATTTGAAAATATGTTTTTGGTTATCATCAGTTGTATGTAGTTTTGTCTAGAGTTGCTATATGATATTTATAGTTACAATTGTCGTACATGTTGAACAAAAATTATTGTATATAAAAAGTATTCCAAAAAATATATATATATATATATATATATATATATATTCAAATTTATAGGATTTTCTATATTTAATTTTACTGTTTATTATTTTTTGTTTGTTTTGTTCATTTAAAAAAATTAATTACATATTATTTAACTTTAATATAGTATATAATTTTATACACATGTATAATCTGTGCAACGCACAGATGCATCACTAGTATTAATAATAAAATATGTCAAATAATAAAACTATCTTTGGATAGATTTATTATTCACGTTTAAGTTACCTTGATAATTGTTACATATTTATCATCACAAGTGTGTATGATCCAACCAATTATGAACTCCTCTTTGGATTGATTAATAATTGCATGAATTAAGCATACACAAACATCTAATTATTCTTTATTTACACAAAAGAGGTTACTTTGGTAAATTTTTTTTGCATAAATTGACTTTAACAAAATATTTAGACAATTATATATAAACAATTAATGTTTTATACAATTAATCAAATTTAAAGATCCCGAAATAAAATAAAAAATTCATAGTAATCTTTACATCGTTAACTTATGTTACACAATTTGGTCTTGGATCATTCCTTGCGGTTTATATGATATCTGGGCTTGTATGAAGGTATGATCTCGTAGAAACCTGTCAAAAGAAGAGCACCTTAGAAGGAATGCAAGGCAGGGCCTCGCGAAACCCCTCAGGCGTGAGAATAAGTATTAAGCTTGTAGAAAACAAAATAACATAGTTTCGGTGCGTAAAAGTGAGCGTACATTTCAAATGAAGTATTGCAAAGTATATATAGCCCTTTTTGGGAGTGAAATCCGGGCTGAGTCATTACTATGGCGAGATCATAGGACTTTATGACCGTAAATGTAGGTTGATCGCGTAACTGACGGAACCATGGCTTAAATCTCGGGCTTCAGGGTTATCTGATAGTTAGGCTCGAAATGAATAACTGTCTTATTCGAGCAGCCTAGCACCCTGCTCGATCAACTTGATAGGAGGATTCCTACTCGGTGGATATGTAGGATGTTTCTTCCCGGGTTGTCCTGCTCGGGTGACCTTTTTTCTAGTCCCTATCTTCCATGTGTTTATCCCATGAGGGCACATGTGTCATGCGTTAATAAACCAGGGGCCCTGCCCAGTTAACACGGCCAAACAACTCTGCCCGATAAATCGAGCAGCGGCAATTATTCGGATGCCTGCCAAATTAGCAGAAGGGGCTCTGCCCGATGATATTTTTTATTTTTTACTAAGTGTAAAAATAAAAAATAAATAAACAATAAAAGCAAGCATTCCCACAGTTGTAAACAAACTGTTGTCTCATTTCATTATCAATAAAATTACATCTGAGGAAAATCACTACAAGACCTATTACAAGCTACTTAATTCCCTTTTTGCTCGGTGGTTCTTCCCGGTGTGTCCAGCTCGGCAAAGATTCTGTCCATTTCGGATTGCAAGTTGGGAGGAAGAGGAGGAGGAGGAGGCAGATGCATTGTGTCTTGCCCAGGCGAAGGAGGTAGCTGCATCACGTCTTGTCCAGAAGGAGGAGGCAGATTCATTTCCAAACCGGTGGAGGGAGCAGCCTGATTATCTTCAACATCTATGACCACGGGGCCGGCAGGCTAGGGAGCAAGATCCTCATCCTCATCATCGTTGGCCTCACGCTAAAAAATAGCGTTCATCCGGTCAACCACGTTATTGGCCAGCGGAGTTGGAGGGATCCATTCCGACTTATCGCTCTCCTGGTCATTATTCGCGATGATCCCCAATTCATCTTCATTGCAGGGGACCAAAGCGTGGCTTTTTCGGGCTTCAGCCCACCAGGGCGAAGCCGATCCCCATTGCGCCATCATCTAGGCGTTATGTTGGGAAGCCCGCTGCTCGCCAGGATGCGAAGAACGTGGTTGCACCCTTGAGAATAATAGGGGACTAGTTTCGCATCCACGAGCTACTCGAGCTCGGCTGTCTGCTTGAAGTCATCCACAGCAGCAGTTTTGGCAGCTGCGACTTCCCTTGCCAGCCTGGCTTGCCAGGCTCTCTCTTTCTGCTCGACCGCAACCTAAGCTTCCTCAGCCTTCTTCATCTCCTAGCTCAAGGTCTTCAGAGCAGCTACTTCCCCATTCTGAGCAAACTCCACCTGGGCCTTCAAGCGGATAATTTCCTCCTCGAGCTTCGTCAGCTCGGCAACTTTGGCCAGGACCTCATTGTCCTTGGCCAACAAGTCCTCCTTGTAAGAGCGGGCAGCCTCATCAGATTTCTTCTTCTTCTCAAACAAGGCCCCAGCCTTATCTTTATATTCGTCTGCACGTTTGTGCAGAAGAGTAACCTTGGAGGTGAACTGCAACACACAAACCACAATTGAGCAAGGGGATATTCATTAATATCAATTAATTTTACAAGGCAATTAATGCAACACACCTCGCTGACCAACAGGCCAATTTTACCGAGCAGAATGATGTTCGGAGTTTCGGCATCGTCGCAAACAACGTCGGGTTGAACGACCCTCTTCAGAATCCCCTGCTCGCAAACGGCACTCATAGTTCCCCGGTCGCGAATATTAATCCATTCGGGAACAACAGCGACCTCGTTCACCAATGCTCTTACCCCTTCTCGGGATACGAGCATTACAAAATTGGCCCTTAACCAACTAGGGGTACCATTCCGCAGTGGCTCTTCGCGTTGAGGAGGGGGAGGTGGCAGTCCCGTGACCGAGGGAGTCGAAATATTGGGGGAAAGCAAGGGAGAAGACCCTGCTTGAATTGTTTCTTGGGGTTCATCCTCCCCTGCTCGTGATCGGGTGCTTCAACCTCCCGCTCGGGTGTCGGTCACAACTGGTCTATTCTGAGATGCGTGCTCGGTGATCGGCGCTGTTACTGGGGAAGACCTTGGCTCGGTGGATGAGCCAGAAGCTCGAGATGACTTCCTGCTCTTTTCAACAAAAGGAACCTTGGGCAAGGAAGCAGACGAGGGCTGCTCGCGGCCTATCAGCTCACCATGGCGAGCAACAGATCTCGCCTTAAAGTCAATCTTTCGCTGCCTCAGTATATCTTTCACCACTGTCAGAAAAAAGAAAAAAAATTAGAAAACATCGAGATATTTTTTCTCCAATATTCAAAGTAACAAGAACATATACCAGCATCATCAAAATCAAGACGGGGAATGCAGTCTCCCGCCAGACCGCACAGCTCGAACTCACTGGGGAACTTGATGTCATGACAAGTCCCCCAAAAAGGATGGGCAGGCTCGGGTGTTATGGCTATCAAGGGCTCTACACCCTCCAGGGGAGCAGGGTACATCCTGGCCAGACGCAAGACTTTTGCATCCTGCACGATTGATTTCCAATCAATCAACCATGGTTGACCCTGCTCAGTCACCCCCAGCGCGTCTCTCAATATCGTCATACACCTATCTTCTCCGGTGAAGGTGACATGTGGGGAAAATGGCCACCCAACCAGGGATTCCATAACGATGATTCTCTTATCTCACTTGTCAACCTTGTGGGGAAACTCAGTAAACAGCTTCAAAGCCCCAGCCTTCGAGCGACCAGTAATCCTGCCCGATCTTTTATCTTTGGTAAATTGAAAAAGTTTACGGAGTATAGTCATCTTCACTTCAAAGCCGACCAGCCGGCAGGTTGCGCTGAAGACGATCAAGTTCAACATCGTGGTGAGTTGAAGGTCGCATGGTACAACGTTTGTCTCCCTCAGGAACTCGACAACAAAAGGGTCTAACGGGAAGCGCATCCCGACGCGGAAAAAGTCGTTGAAAAATACTATCCTCTTCGTCTTGCTCCTCATCTGAGCAGGAGTCATCTCGGATTCATAGGGAACTCCTCGATAGTCCTTCTCGGAAATCCCAATTGAGCTGAACCAGTTCCCAACCTCTACAACAGAGTCAATTGACTCCCAGTAAGCAAGCGAGCTCAGATTATAGTAATCTTCATTACAGTGTCTCCTTCCTGCTCGAGGTCGACCGGCCAACTCCTCATCGCTAGGGATCCCACTCGAGCTAGCCTCATCCACCTCATCCTGATTGGTGGTCATATCATTCACAACCCTCTCAGTAGGAATTCAGCTGCTCGCCTCCTGGGTATTCCTTCCCTCAGGAGCATATCCTTCAGATCCAATTCGTTCAGAATCTGTCAATGCATGATTTCCTTGGGCACCATGGTCGTAATCATAAGCTTCTTGCTCATGATCAGAGTTATCGTCAAAAATTCGAAGCGGAGAAGACATCCTACAAGAGATCGAGGAATATCTTGATTAAAGCCCTAAAAAAACTTATGATTCCTTGAAGATTTCTCATTGATCTCCCTGTAAACTACCCAGAACTAGATGCAAAGCCTTAAGAATCTACCAAGAAAGCATGAACATGAAGAACATACATAAAAATACAAAAATTTAAAAAGAATTTAAGACAGAAATAGAAGAAGAGAATTAGGACCAGAACAAACTTACTTGCGCGTTAAACAGGGATCAATTTGCCAGAGGCAGAAATGTGAACTTGATCCAGAATGGCAGAAGGAGAAGAAATTCTTGTTAAGATGGAGCACTCACCGTCAGAAAAATCAACGGAATAGAGAGAAATAAAGAGAGCTTGAGGGAAAGGGGGCAGTGATGCACCTGATCAAGCCCGCCATTAATGCCTGCCTCGAAAACACGCAACCCATCATAATTGTACCTAGCCGACGTCACCCCAGAAGAACCTTCTAGTTTCCTGTAACCGGCGTTTCGAATTGAATGCATTAACTGTCACCCACAAAGCAACTCCCTTCACTCACTGCCAACGAAAACAAACAAGTGTTCTGCTCCCTAACTCAATCTACAACGAAATCACAAACATGCTCCTTGCACCGAGCATAAATACTCGGCGAACAAAGAGCAGGGGGCCACTCATGAGCTCGACCCAAATCCTGGTCACGAGCTGGACACATGCGCCCTCTTGAGATAAACACATGGAAGATAGGGACCAGGAAAAAGGTCACCCGAGCAGGACAACCCGGGAAAAAACATCTTACATATCCACCGAGCAGGAATCCTCCTATCAAGCTGATCGAGCAGGGAGCAAGGCTACTCGAATAAGACAGTTATTCATTTCGAGCCTAATTGTCAGATAACCCTGAAGCCCGAGATTTAAGCCATGGCTCCGTCAGTTATGCGATCAACCTGCATTTACAGGTCATAAAGTCCTATGATCTCGCCATAGTAATGACTCAGCCTGGATTTCACTCCCAAAAAGGGCTATATATACTTTGCAATACTTCATTTGAAAGGTACGCTCACTTTTACGCACCGAAATTCTGTTATTTTGGTTTCTACAAGCTTAATATTTACTCTCACGTCTGAGGGGTTTCGCGAGGCCCTGCCTTGCATTCCTTCTAAGGTGTTCTTGTTTTGACAGGTTTCTACAAGATCATACCTTCACATAAGCCCAGATATCCTACAAACCACAAGGAACGGCCCAAGACTAAATTGTGTAGCATCATTAACAGAATAGGGGTCCCTTTTGTAAGAAATATAGCTAAAGGATCAAGTGTGGAAAATATAAAGGCTACTATGTAGAAGACTAAAAGGAGAAAATTGTAAATTATGTTTTCTTTTTCAACTATTACGCAGAAATCTACTAGGTTCTCCATATGGTTGTTTTGCTTTACTTTATTTAATTCAAATTAAAGCCACATTTATTAACTTAATCTTCTAAAATCTCATGTTTCCCGTCGGCCAACACGTCCACACGAAAGACGGCTTTGCACAGTCCATATCGATGGTTTGCGAAATCCATCGCGCGCACCTCGAGCCGTCATCTGCAAGTTATTGGAATTTGACCATCATCGTGCGGCAAACCAACACTGCAAAATGCCGCGCGAGACCTATTTCCACCAATTCAGTGATTGATGGGTAGTTCTGTAGTGGTGGTTAGAGGTGTCGAGGTGGATTGGCGGGGCGAGTCAACCCACAACTTATTTTAACCCGCCATTTAGCGGGGTGAGGCGAGCCAACCCAAAAAAGTGGTGGGCCTAAGAAATACAAACCCAACCCACTTCTTTTAGGGGCGGAGCAGACTAGCCCAATGGGCCTAACCCATTTTGATAGCTCTAGGTGAGTCAACCAAAACCCGCCATTTGGCGGGACGAGGCAAGCCAACCTAAAAAAGTGGCGAGCCTAAAAATATCAACTCAAGCCAGCTCTTTTAGGTGACGGGGCAGGCTAGCCCAACCCATTTTGACAGCTTCTATTGGTGGTACGCTAGCTAGTGAAAGGAAAAAGGCATACTGGCTTTGAAGGTTATAGTAGGCAAATTTCTTGCTTTAGGAAATCTGAATCCATTCAAAGTAAATAAAAAAAAATTATGGGTGTTCTTACTACAAGCAATTCATACCGAAACATCAAAAAAAAAAATCTCAACACAACCGAACAACGAGATCCCCAAAATATAATTTTTCTGAAATTCTTCCCAAATCTCAGAGAATCATGTATAAAGCGGCTCTGAGCCTCAGATACCACAACCTAACAACGAGAACCCCAAACTATAATTTGTCTGAAATTCTTCCCAAATCTTAGAGAATCATGTATAGAGTGGTTCTGAGCCTCTGATACCACTTGTAGGAATAATTTATTAAAGTGTAGCAACAACAAAACATGATTTGAATACTAAACAACATATTGTATGAATTCTATCATGACAAAACCGAGAATAGGAAGAAATAATCTGAATGCAGAAGCGTACCAGAAGCAATTTAGACGAAGATTGAGCGGAAGAGCAACTGAACAAGGAAATAATTCTCAGGATAGTTTTCTCAATTCTAATCCTTATGCAATTGTAATTTTCACTACAGAGAGGATATAGTAAATTTTGCATCGATGGAATGAAATGAGGACCATAACCCTTTATTTATGTTTGTGACATCCTTTGATAATGGCTGCCACTCGCTGGCAATGGTTGCCACCCATTGGCAATGGTTGTTAATTCCTCGTTTCCAATTCCACCCCTCAAGGAATCAGAAATTACTTAGGTTTCTACACATTAATTTCATGACTTTTATACCCTTAAGCCTATAAATTATTACTACAATAAATCACTTAAAATTTAGATCTTTCATAGATGATAACACACATTAATAGTTTATATATGTGGTCCCAAACTAGATTAATATAAGATTAACTATAAATTAATCCAACAAGTTAACCTTCAAAATATGAGTCTGATCAGGAAGGCAAAATAAGTTTTTTACTTGGTCAGAGGCTAATTTTAATCGCTGTTCAGGTTAGCAAAAAACTTTCACAAGTGCTAAATGTAGCCGACATCATTTGTAAAGCGTGACACCTTTTCACAAACTTGACTAAATATGCCCTTGTTCTATTTGTAATTTTAGGGAACAGTTGCCATTGTTGTCTTTGTTGCAAATTGTGACAAAAAGACATTTGGTTTAAAAGGAAAGACTTAAATAGCAATTTGGTCATCCAACTTTCCAATTTTTTTCGTTAAGCTCACTTTTTTTCTCTCACTTTAATCACTATACTTAAACATAAATCACACGTTAATCATTATGTCAAGATTTTTGAATGAAATATTTAAAAAATTTACAAAAACCTGAACATACCCTTACTTAGACCATAAAAAATTAGGGACTCCCTAGTAATATTTATAAACAAAAAGGTGCTTTGAACCAATTTAAAAGATCAAATAAAAAATAAAAAATATACTCAGCCTAAAACTAGAATTTTCAATAATTATTCAGCTCTTATATCTCGATCTCTACCCACTGCCTCTTCACCACGCATGGAGACCCGTCGTTGGCGACTTCCACAGTTTCAACGCTGCACTCACCGACGAAGGCAAGAAATCTTGGAGCACGATACTACCAAAATATGCAGTGATTGCACTGCTTGATAAAGATCTGATTTGGTGAGATAGGTTGCTCCCACTCCATCTACTTGATATGTAAGTCGAAAATCTTCACCTGCAATGTTAACGCCATCGTAGCTGCATGCCTCTATCGATCTAGATACCAGGAATGAGATTTCGGCTTCAAACATCTATATCTCAAATGGAAATCGAATCGAATTAGCCCCATTGACTGTGTAGCAGGAATGAATACTCTGTTAATTTTAAGATCTGTATTTCTCCTTCTAGATTTATTTTAGGTTTTGTCAAATCTATTGAAATTTAAAAAAATATTCTTTCTGTAATCATCAATTGTTAATTTTAAGATCTTTATTTCTTCTTCCGGATTTGTATTTCTCCTCCTGGATTTGTATTTCTCCTCCTGGATCTGTATTTCTCCTTCTAGATTATCAATTGTTGAGAACAATGGTGACGGATGAGGTAGACGGAAGGGAGGGTGGGAGGAGGGATCCTGGGAGGAGACGCTGGTGGTGGTGGCGTTTCTCCTCCATTAACTTTTGCTGACTTGTTTGGATGTACACATTAGAACTTTTACTCCTTAGTATATGTTTTTCGTTTTGTTCCTTATGCAGGGAGGTTATTGTTGTAGGTGCTTTTTGCTAGCTTTGATGCAGATGTAGGTTGCTTCGGTTTCTATTTGGTTCAATTGTGATTGGGGTTTTAAGGTGTGGCCGTTGTATGAACAAAGGACGATTGGGTTCCATTCGGGATTCTCACATAATGTAATGGTTTTTGTGTTGTTTGGCATCTGTCTATTTTTAGGGTTGATGTCTTAGGAGCACCAGGCTCTTGTATTCATTTTTCTAATCAAACACAATATCTTGTTTCTAAGGAAAAATTTTGGCAATAAAGTTTAGATATTTAAAAGAATTTGGGTTTTTGATAGAATAGAAAAGATTTGGGGAAGAAGATTTATCATTACCTTCGGAGAAGAAGAAAGACTTGTAAGGAGATCTCTGTTTCAGAGTATATGCTTCACATAACCCTTGTAAAAGCTGTTTTTGAAAGTTAAAACTCTAAATATTATTAAGGGCATTTTGGTTATTTTAAATATTTCTGTCCATCTAAGTAACAAAAATGACCCATAGTGACCATATTGGCTTGATTAGCCAAATATAATCACTAAATTGAGAGAAAAAAATAGTACATTGAACTTAATGAAAAAAATGTGAAAGTACGGTGACCAAATAGTTATTTAAGTCAAAAGGAAACATATGTTTTACAATGGTGACATATTACAACGGTGAGAGTACATTGTTGTAAAAGACAATCATATCTTTAATTTTTGAAGAAAAAAACATTTCGTTACAAAAAAAAGTTCATTTCCAATTGTCAATAGTTATCCACAATTTTTTTTAACTAGACTACTTTCTACTTGTCCGTCACATTAGCTAGGAGGCAAAATGACAAGCTGCCCTTTCAATTTTGTACCAAAATTGCTAGCCATACGATCAACCTATGAAAAAGGACGATGTTGTCTTTTACTAACTTAATTTTTTCCTATTTTTAATATTAATATTAATTATAAGGATAACATTCCTCGCCTCCTGTCACGTAGCATGTGGGCTGGGTTCAATAATTATTAATTGTTGTCTTTATGATCCAATCAATTGCTAACATGCTTATAAGGTATGTGGATGTCATTAAAAAAAAATCATGAATATTGTTAACATAAGTTTTAAAATAGAATAATTAATTGGTTAGATAGAAGAGAGCGAGTCTATATTTCTTAGTCCAGATCTCTTATACTATTTATGTGTATCACTGGTGTACCATTTTTCATCTCAACCATTACACCCAATCATTGCATCTTAACCAATGGTTGAGATAAAAAGTGGTACACCAGTGATACACACAAATAGTACAACCATTACATCCCAATCATTGCATCTTAACCAATAATTGAGATAAAAAGTGGTATACCAATAATACACACAAATAGTACAGGAGATCTAAACTCTATATTTCTCTTATATTTTATCTGGTACGAAAGTTGCTAAAAAAAAAAAAAAAGAGAGTTGTTCTTATACATGCATTGATATAGATAGCAATAAATAGTGGATCAGTTAATGAGATTTGGCATGTGCATAAATTCATTTTTTATAGTGGAAGTGAATTCCAAGTTCCAACAGTATTTTCTGTCCCCAAGCTTTCCCAACATACACATACATGTCTCCACGTATAATTATTTAAAATCCGTAATTCGATGCTTATGTGCATCAATTACTCGTAATATTCAGTTCAACAAATATAAGTTTTTTAAGAAATAGAGTGATAGCTGGTGGTTCTTCAAACAAACTCAAGTATTCAAATCCGGATCCGTAATTTTCGGAATTAACAATAAATTATTATATTAATATCATATATTGAGGGTAAATTTGAAATATTTTTAAAATTGTAGAGATAATTTTTGAGTATGAACTATATAAGTGAAACATCCCAAAATAATATAATTGACTCTTTAATTGAAACGGATTGAGTAGTCTTAAAATTAATGTTTACTTCAAATAAACATCTTTCAAAATACTCCCCCCAGTTCTAGATTGGTAAATAATCCACTATTTCATATTAGTATATATGTTTCATTTAAAAAGTCTATTTCAAAGAAATTATGTGTACAATCTCCATAACATTTCATCTTTATCCTCCACTTATTGAAAACATATTGGTTTTCATCAAATATATTTTTGTAATTATTACCTACTCCAATAACACCAGTATATTTCTTAACTATTACTCTCTACGTCCCTAAATTATCGTCCTCCTTTCCTTTTTCGTCCGTCCCAAAATAATTGTCCACTTTGAAACTTACATTTTTAGAACATCACTTTTACCACTTTACCCTTACTTTTTCATTTTATTTTAATTATGGGTCACATATACATGGACATTAAAGGAAACTACACATTAAATCAATATAAATAATCAAGTCAATTACTTTTTCTTAAACTGTGCGCCAGGTCAACCCAGACGATTATTTAGGGACGGAGGGAGTATATTTTGGTGGCGCAAACTCTTTGGGTTGAATGGAAGGAATACGTGTTTTTTATTTTATATTGTATAATTTTAATAAAATTATATGCGCTAACTCTCATATTCAAAATAAGTACTCCCTCCGTCTTTAAATTATCGTCCTCCTTTCCTTTTTCGTCGGTCCCTAAATAATTGTCAAGTTTGAAACTTACCTTTTTAGAACACCACTGTTACCACTTTACACTTACTTTTTCACTCTAGTTTAATTATGTATCACATACACATGGGCATTAAAATAAATTACACATTAAACCAATATAAATAATCAAGTCAATTGTTTTTTTTTAAACTGTGCGCCGGATCAATTAGGACGATTATTTAGGGACGGAGGGAGTAGTACTTAGTATTAAGTTGCAATGATGTTTATTTTACAAAAAATGACTTAATTTTTTTTAATTTTTATGAAAAAATAAAAATAAATGCCATTTTGGAGATAGGAAGAGAACTAATTTTGTACTTACACAGTAATGAATTGTATAAAAATACAAATGTTTTCATAAGGGGCCCATAAGTCATTAAATAGTCGTTAAGGGTAACCTATCACTTGAAGAGTAACTGAAGAGTAGGTTCTGTAAGACCGTTTTACTGATCTTAGTTTGTAAGATGGAGTCTCACTCTCTCACAGTTTAACTCATTAATACACGATGAGTCAAGTAAAAAGGATCCGTTAAACAAAAATATCCATAAAACCGTTTTACACAAATATTTACCGTAACCGAATATGGGTGTCGCTTAACCACCATTTACTCTCTGAAGTGAGTATCATTTGGGCAATATACATCGTATAGCAGAATAGCGAATGATAAGGATATAAATATGTTTACACAAGAAAAAAAAATCTATGCACAAAATCGAAGTGACGTGTTTGTGATGCATTAAAGGGTGATATTGATATTATGTACTTAAATAATATGATATCTAACTGGTATAATAAAATCATGCAAATAATTTGTGTCCAACTCATTTGTATTACAATAAAGCTCATTCTCACACATATGCAATTAACTAAAGTTATTTAGAAGTTGAGATTTAATTATTTTAAAAAATTTAATGGTTAGGATTCACTCTCACATTCACATGTGTGAGAGTAGTTATCCACTTTTAACTTTTTATTTTCTCTCACCCTATTACAAAATCACACCATACAATTAATATTATAAGCAGTCATAGCCTGAGATTAATTTTCTAAACCATTACCCCTTACAAAACATCAACCTTACATTAATATAATATTATATTCTAATATACAATAGAGCTCAGCCTTGCACGCTCACAATTAACTTGGGATAAAGAACGACTGAGATCGATTATTTTACTTTCATCAAACAGCTGTAATTTATTCCTCATTGGCACATGTGTGAACGACATTTAGCCGTTCCCCCGCACAACTCTTCTCCCCTGCGTCCCCCACTCCCTATACGATTCCAACTCCCCTACTATTTCCTTACCTTTCTGAGTGCTTCTCCGGCAGTTCGCGAAGTTGTTACGTCTGGGTTTCTCCAAAATCCCCCTGAATCAGGGAATCAATTATCTGACCCATCCGCCTTCACTGCATCTCCCCTCGCCAGCAAGCTCTCCTTCTACTTTCTCCCATATCTGTCGGCTCTCACCTTCTTTCCTGTTCAAACCTTCCTTTCATCTTAGTTATTGCCGACATCCCCCAATCCGTCATAGCCGCCGGTGAAATCTCCGTCCTACTGTCCTCATCTGCCCGCTTCATCTCTCTCTCTCACGTCGCCATTGTCCCCATGTGAGGCCGACCTTCAATCTATCTCCAGTCACCAACCTCACCATCTCCGCCTTCTCTATAGCCCACCATTCTTGCCGAGTTCTTCCGCCTCCAAATGAAGTGCTACCTTTCAATCTGCTCCACAGCACATAGCCGCCGATTGCCTGTTATTTCGGCGCTCCAACTGGTCGTTCCCCTTCGCTCCCTTGCTCATCTCTCCCCTCTGTTTTAGTTAAAGCAGCATCACAGTTGAGGCTGGAAATTGGAAACTCTCTCATGTTCATATTCAAGTAAGATCTTTCAAAATTCTGTTATTTTAAATTGTTTAATTTTGGGAATTTAATTAAGTATACTATATATAAACTCATTTTATGTGTAAGTTGAATGGTGATGGTAATTGAGTTTTTCCTTCATGATTAATCTGGGAGCTTTGATTATTACTGAAACTTTTTTCCAATATGTTGAGAGCTTAGATTGTTGCGATTCATTTTGGTTTGAATAATTGGTTGGAGATAGTCTGGTAATTGATTTAATTTTCGAAACATCTGGGGTTCCCTTTAGTAATTTGACTTATGATAGGGAAACACATTTTTTTTGATATTGTGCAAATGGCCTGGAGCCAGAACATGATGCTATGATTTCCAGCTAGGTTGTAAAAATTTTGGAAATTGCTACTATTACAGATTAATAACTGAGTAGGGTGCAAAAATTTGTTTTTCCACCCTAAATATATATATGTGATTTATGAAAATGTAATCAATGTGAATTTGGAATGCTCTATTGTGCGGGGTTATTGCTGAATTTGGGAATTTAAATTGTTGGATTTTTACTGAAATTATTGGGAAGTATTATTTAAAATAAATCTCTCTTGGGTGAGATGATTGCCATCTAACATACAGACCTGTTAAAAAAACAAAAAAAAAAACAAATTTCAAAGCAATAAATTCATCTCTGTTCGTCCTCAGTTTCCAATTAAAAAACATGTAAGCAAAGAATCAAACACTTGGAGGACTCTAAAAGTAGAGCTCCAGCCATCAAAAAATGGCATTGTGTTAATTCGGTCAGTGTGGTACGCTTACAATTAACTTAGGATAAAAAATGGTCAGGATTTACTGTTTTACGGTGATCCAACGGTCCTTATTTCCCTCAGCTCTCACATGTGCGAATGACGGTTTACTGTTTTACGGTTTTACTGTTTTACAATTTTATATTATCGTAATTAACTTAACCAATTTAATTTTTTTCCGATCCGTAATTTCGTATACAAATTAATTGAAATATATTTTTTCTTTTTAACTGTTATCGTAATCTTTTTGTCCAGCCCGTTTTTTTCGACTCGCAATTTCGTATACAAATTAATCAATTTATTGTTTTACCAAGATTCTATGGGTATTGAATAAAAAAATATTCTGTAACACCAATTTCCAAATAATGTCTCTTAATTTTTTTTAAAGAATTTTCATTTTAGTTTTTAAAAAGTTGATGAATGTCAAAATTTTAAATGAAAAATTATGTGCGGGCATTTACTTCAATGTAATATTGATATATATGAAATATAAAGAATATCTCTCTATCACGTTTAATCTCACAATCTCAATCGTTTTTATCACGTTTTTTTCCATCCCTATTTTATTATTGCGAAAATTATTGAGATATTACAGTTTACAAAGACGGTTTACAGTTATTATTTTATATTTAATATTTTACAGTTAATATTTTACGATTTTACAGTTATTTGCGAAAATTAGTTACTCATTTACTGAGATGTTACGATTTTACAGTTTTACAGTTTTATGGTTGCGAAAATTTGTATTTGTATTTTTTTTCTTTTTAATTGTTATCGTAATTAACTTAATCAATTTAATTTTTTTCCGACTCGTAATTTCGTATGCAAATTTTTAAAAAATTAAAAAAAACGTAAGTTTTATAATTTGAAATATTTATTTTTTCTTTTTAACTGTTATCATAATTAACTTAAGTAATTTAATTTTTGTCCGACCCGTTTTGTCCAGCCCACAATTTCGTATACAAATTATTAATTAATCCTTCCGTTCCGGGCAAAGAGACCCCGTTTGAAAGTCAATTTTTTTTTAAGAAAATAATATTTTTAATAGTTCATTTCTACAATATCTGCTTCATTTATTGATAAAATTTCAAAATGGCGTCGTGCCATCGACACGGGCAAAAGTACTAGTCTATAATACAATATAGTTCATAGTTGCGCACATGTGCAATTGACTAAAGTTATTTAGGGGCTGAGATTGATTCTTTTACTGACATCCTACGGTCATTATCATTTCCCGAGTTCACATGTGTTAACGGCAGTTGAGCAACTACCCTTTCTCTCTCTCTCCAACTCCCCCCACTATTTATGGTTGGTGGTCGCTAATCCTTCCTCCACCAAACACACGTCTCTTTTTTTTCAATATTTTAATTAATTAATCAATTCTATGCAAGAAAATTCGTAAGTTTTGTAATTTGAAATTTTTTTTCTTTTTAACTGTTATCATAATTAACTTAATCAATTTAATTTTTTCCGACCTGCAAAATCAAAAAAATCGTAAGGTTTGTAATTTGAAATATTTGTTTTTTTTCTTTTTAACTGTTATCATAATTAACTTAAGACAAATTATAAGTAAATATTAATTCATTTCCACATTATCTGTTTTATTTATTGATAAATTACAAACTGGCATCGTGCCATTGGCACGAACAAGAGTACTATATTATATATTGAACTTCATTGTTATTCCAAATGAACTATCAATCTATTATACATTTTAGAGGTATCATATTACGAGGTCGAGTAGATGGTCAATTATATCATTTTAATTTTGACATTCATACCATCAGATCAAAAGTGTTTATATCAATTTTGACATCTATACCGTCTGATCAAATTTTCTTAAATCTTTCTATTTTAATTGAAATTTCAAGTCAGTACCAACCAAACAACAATTAGTGCTCGTTTCTTGCATCTTTTTTGAAGTGACTTTTAACTTTTAGGTTAAAAAAATCATATTTAAAGTGTTTGTTTCAACTTATAAGCTAATAGTCAATAAGTTAGGTACACCACCCTTTATGCATTAAAAAGTCAAATCTAAAAAGGTAAAATTTTAAGCTTCTTTAATTTATTGAAAAAACAAAGATAACTATTTATTAATAAACACTATTATAATTTTACCATTTTCTCAAAAATATATAAAAAGAGTTAGGAATACTAATTTCAAAATTTAAAAGAAAATAAAAAATTAATGCAGGATAATAAATATTATAAATTATTTATTCATTTTTACAGGGTAAAATTTTTTAACATCCACATATTTGACTACTCAAAATTAGCAAAAAAATAATAAAAGTTAAACGTAAAAGACTAAACAAACTAATGGTTTAGAACATAGTTACATATTTATTTATTGTTTTAAGTATGATTAAATAAATAAATATTAATTAAATATTATCTCATGTTGAGTTTTTAAGATAAATGTGAGATTTTTTTTTCTTAATCAGAAATTAGTTGATTTAAAAATTTAGAGTTTGTTGTCAATTAGCAGTAAATAAACAATTTTCAACTTATTTAATAAATATATTTATATATCATTTTTCAACAACTACAACAAATATTCTATCATCAAATCAGTTATAAGTCATTTAACCGATCAGCCGCAAGTTACGAGCCCTAAAGCCCGGAGATCGTGTTATATATCCATCTAACATCAGCATTAAATGAAAAAAAATAATACTGTATAAGCAGTATCTCATTTAAAATTTGTGCGTACGTTAATTGGACAGTTGAATCTACCTCATTAATATATTGAGGCAATCCCTTGTGGGTCCTTAAAACCTACCCACCATTACATTATTACTTATATATAGAAGCTCTCCCTTAATTTTTTTGGTCATGGAAAAATATAAACACTCTCTGAAGATAAACAGAAAGAGATCGAAATGGAAAGTATTCTAGGGATTAAATGTTTAGAGAAGCTTAAGACGTACTGGAGGAGGAAAAGAGGGCACCCACGTCCACACCAACATGCTGATTACACAACCAACAAGAGGAAGAAGCTTGATGTTGTTACGCTAGGCGGAAAAAAACATCCCCCTGCACCAAACAATAAAAATGCCAGGAGCATCTCGACTACGACTAGACCTTTCCGAATGGTGTCCACGGGTACGGATGAGATCGTCGACGGCAAGCTGATTGTAGAGATCTATAGACGAATGATCTCCTCCGGCCAGTCCTTTGATCTACAAGTTTCAGATGATATATATGTATGATCAATGCTTATTTAGATCTACAATTTTCTTTGATGTATTTTTCTCTACAATATTTGGTTAACAAGTATTGAAAATATATAGAGTGTAAAATTAATAGGTAGTCATCAGCCGATCTATCGAGAATGAGATCGGTATTCCGAGTTCCGACTGACCTAGCTCTGTCTTCATTTTATGTTACAATAATATAGACGGTGATTTTAGTAATATGGTCTTGATTTTGTTGAGGTTTATAATATGGACAAAATTTTAGATCAGAGTAATTACATGTATTTTTAGTAAAATGGATCTTTTAATCCGATTTATTATGTATTAATAGGTTGAGTTAGTGAGATCGTGGAAGTATGTCTTACAAATTAAGATCCAACCATCTTACATAAGTCATGGTGAGGAGTGAAGTACTCAAGTTAGATAAGATAGTCATGGTGAGGAGTGAAGTACTCAAGTTAGAGATATCTTATCTTGGTTTAAACTCTGAAACATTCTGGGTTGTTATAACGTGGTCTTGTCTTCCCTCCCGCTTAACGAACGTCTTATCTAACGTCATGGTACACGTGTGTTGGAAATTGGTTGTAAATATTGAAGACGATTAATATTTGACCAATAATTAATTTAAGTTCTATTTAGTGAAATTAAAAACAAGTTATAAATTAATAATCTATATTTCGGATAATATATTTATTTGTTGAAAACCAATTTTAGTTGAATGAGAAATTAATGCACAAAGTGAGCAACATGAATTTATAGTTGAAGAGCAAATAAATATATGAAATGACATATCCCACATTGTGACAATAAAGTGTAAGAGAACACTTTATTAATAGGTGCACTTTATGTGAACTAAATTGTGTGTTTTAAGATCCATCGTAGTGGTATCACATATTCAGCTAACATAGAGCAAGCACCATTCGAGCCCGCAGGTCGCATTGGGCACTTTAGATGCGCACTTTGCATCTTTGCTAGGAGCTGTGGAGCCTTAAAGTTTTATTTAGGTCAACCAGACCGATGGCTCAACCCGGTTCAGTTGGCTGGTCAACGGGCTCGGTCCAACCCACCTACAAACGGACGTGTCTGGTGAGGAGGGATCATGTGCATTGTGCCTGCAATAAGCCCAACAATGTGTTTTAATGTGCATCGTAGTGGTGTCACATATTCAGCTAACACAAAGCAAGACCATCCGAGCCCATAGGTTAATTGCATTGGGCGTTTTAGAGGCGCACTTTATACTTTGAATCCTTGCTAGGAGCTGTGGAGCCTTAAAGTTTTGTCTAGGTCAACTAGACGGACGGCTCGACCCGGTTCAATTGGCGGGTCAGCGGGGTCGGTCCAGCCCGCCTACAAACGGACGTGTCTAGTGAGGAGGGATCATGTGCATTGTGCTTGCAGTAAGCCCGACAATTTGGAAGCAGTTATAGGCAGTTGCCATGGGCGTCGTTCTGTGCTTCTCACTCTAGTGCAACCGGCCACCCTTTTTTCTGATCATCCATCTTCCAGCTTGTGACTCTTGCAAAAAGGCACATCTCATACAAATAAAGTCTCTTCATTGTAAATAGAACCCTCATTCATCTATTTCATTTACTTACTACAAAATAAGCATTATTTGTAGTTTCTCTCTCCCATCTCATACAAAGAAAGTCTCGGGTATTTTATTAGTTCGTCGAAAACTTTTGATCGTTGTGCATCGATTATAAGTTAGAAAGTCGTTGTATCTTGGGGACGATTGTCATATACCGTTAGCACAATATACGAGACAATTTTGTCTTGTGGAGAAAGAGTTTAACTCGTGCCTCGCTCAACTTATTACATAATTTAGTCACGTAATTAATTGTTGTGTTATTTTCTATATTTTGTTTAATTGTAATTTTCAGATTTCACCTATTTATTCCAACAATTGCAAGACGAAATTTAGTGTAATCAAAGATGGCTAAGGAAAATGCTACATCATCATATGCGACGACACCAACTGTGACTCGTACACCAGTTAATGTCCCTCCATTTCATGCGGCGCCTGTTGGGTTTCAATCGAAATTAACAGTGCGGAATAATAAAACTTTAATTTCAAAATCATTCCAAAATCCATGCGAATTAATATAAATTAGATTTAGAACACTTACTCGTATATTGGAACGAGCAATCTTCGATAGAATCACATTTGAATTACGATCAACGCAATAAACGATTTGTACGACTTCTCTATGATATCCGCAAGAATAGATTGAACATGATTAATCAAACAATTTTGTGCTAGATAATTGTTGAATCAAAGTAGGAAACCCTCCGTCTAACGAAAAACTAATCCCTAGTTTTTTTCCCTACAAATTTAGTGTTTCACAAAACCCTAAATTCCTTTTGTGTTGATTTCCAACAACTTCCAATGAAGAAAGAAAACAATTCATATATAAATAGGAAGGAGAAAGGCCGGCCACATAAGGTCCTAGTCTAACTAGGACTTTATTCATGGTCCCACTTTTATCCTATTTTATTTTATTTGACCTCATTAATCTAATTAATAACACAAATAAATTTCAGTCCAACTCATTCTATATGTGTGACCCAATAGGTTCCTAAATTACGTTGGCAATACTTAATTACTATATCAAATATATAATTAATTATAAACAATGAGCGACATCTAGCAATACATCATTGTTACCAAAAGTAACATGAATTATTCAGTGATTACAAATAACTGATTGTGACCAAAATAGTTCTTTTCCCTTTGTCCAAATATTTGATTAAACATAAGGCATGGAACGTGTCATCATTGTTATAGTTTAATCTAGGTTTCTTCATCTCCGAGTAGACTTATATAATAAACAAATAAATTCAATATCTCATATTGATTTATTTGAGCACGACCATTCCATAAATATTATACTTATGTTATGAAGGAGAGACAAATTCTATCTACATCCCTCAGCATGATTTGTGGCATATTCAATACCCGACTTTATAATAACCTTGTTACAGAATGACGTTTATCGGTATCAAAATATATGAATCCTCATCTAGGGTATATAACGACTTCAAGTCAAAAGACAACGAACACAGTTGTTACTATGAGAATCTCTTATAACACTCACATAACGATCCACGTAACATTCTCATGCGGGTCAATCCAGTACGTCATTACACCTAACACGCACTCATGTGTAGACTGATATCAACTATATGAGTCTCAACACATACTAATTTATCATAAATTGAGGTTTTGTTTGTGGTAGTCAACCAAATAATGATAGTATGCGAATTTCAAATTGTACTTGTTTGATAAACGTAATCCGATAATGAATTACTAATTCATATGAACTGATGACTTTGTAGGACATGCCCAAGCTTAACCGATGTACAGAGTTGTTGTCTATGAATGAGGAGTTGAAACAAGCAAGGAAAGCTTTCGACGTAGACGAGGAGAAGCTGGCATCAGCTGAATGATCCAAATTAGTGCATAAACAACTGTATCTTTGAGAAATTGGTTATGTTTCACATATGTTGAGTTCTAATAGTAAAACTATAAGATATTTACGACAGATATCTGGTGGTATTATTCCAAATATTGTTGATCACGCCACAAGATGAGGTGACTATGCTGGTGATCCGTAATGGACCGAAGCTGACGTGTCCTAAATTTATCGTCCACGTCGGTGTATGTGGGCACTTGATGTACCGAAATTGATAGGATATTTGGCCTTTGTGCTTGCTCTTGATCTCTGGTCACCTGAAATGAGACTACCGTTAGGGTGCCGGGGATTTCCCAGCTACAGCCCTCAGGTGTGAGAATCAGTAATCAGGGAGTATAAGTGCCAAAGTTGGGTGTTCCCTAAAGCTTCCAGTGATAGTGTATATGGCTTCTTGTTCTTAATGAAATTGTGTATGTTTGATCAAGTGAGCTTACCTTTCTAGTAAGGGAAGGGTTCCTTTTATAGTAGTGATCCTTGGGGGATCATGATTGATGTAGGGGCCTTTGAGCATGGGGACATGTTGCTGGTCGGCTGGCTGGCAGCTTCCTACTAGTTGATGTGTAGCGTGTGATGCATTCATTGTGGGCGGTTGATAAGCCGCTATGTTATATCAGCTTGCATGGCTTACTCACATCCTGTTAAGAGGACATCTGGAGGCTATGTACAGGCTATATGTCAGGTCTATCACGTCAGGGAAGGTTTGTCAGCCGAGCATGATTGTTCCTCGTCTGGGTGGTCGGGTCATACTCGTTGTTCGGAATGATCTCTGGTTTATCGAGGATCATGGTCGGATCATCAATGGTCGTTGGCCACAATCGGTTTTCCTCGTTTGTTGTATGGTGGACCTGGCCCAGGTTCAATTGGAATCCACGTGGTCGCTCCACGTAGGAGGACCCAGGTCGGGTCCCTTCAATTGTGATTTTGTACTGCCAATTGTCAATTTTAAGCCCAACTTGCTCACCTCAGGTCCAATCCCTACCCTCTTCTTTTTGTTCTTTCCTCTGCTTGTTTAAAGTGGGTTGTAAAATGACCTCCGTGTCCCGAAAATCTTACTCCCCCATATTTTAGTTCATTATAAAGTGTCCAAATTTCCAAATATTTGATGAGAGTTTAATAAAAAAAATTTATTGAACTCATGATTTTAATATCTCTTACATAAATTCCAAAAGGTTATAGCTCTATTGTCTCAACCTAAATAAAAATATGTCAAATTAGAAACTCATCATGATTCAAACAGAAACCAAGTCGATTAAAAAATAATTAAAACTTTTGAACTTAAATTTGCAAGTGTAACTCGTTTTTTAAGACAAAATTTAAGGAAAGCATGATATTTTTTGGGTCTTTAATAATAATAATAATAATAATAATAATAATATTATTATTATTATACCCTCCGTCTAAATACAAATCATCTTATTTATTAAGGGTTAGCTTAGTGATTAATACACTCTTTTGACCTGCTGTAGGTTATAGGGTCGAATCTTATAGGGGTTTATAGGGGGATAGCTAAGGAGAGGTCTTAAAAAAGATGATAAAATCATACTACTATTTTATGAAGGAACAAGCATGTAAAACGACATCCTTGAACATTTTAATTTGTTAAATGAGTTGGAAGACTCACTCTACAACGTGTACTACCAATTCAAGATTGCGAAGGACTTGTGGGAATCATTCGAGGAAAAGTACAAGACTAAGGATGCCAGCACAAAGAAATTCTTTGTCGGTAAGTTCTAGGACTACAAAATGGTGGATTCCAAAATGGTGCCCAATCAAGTTTGAGAGCTGCAGTTGATCATCCACAACATCATTGCCGAAGGTATGCAACTGGGGGAATCTTTCCAAGTAGCTGCTATCATTGAGAAACTACCATCTCTATGGAAATATTTCAAGATCTACCTCAAGCGCAAGAAGAAAAAAATTGGGCTTGAGGACTTGATCATGAGACTAAGGATTGAGGAAGATAACCGAAAATCCGAAGTCAAGAATGACAAGAGCCAAATGGAGGCAAAAGAAAACTTGGCCGAGGCAAGCTCGAGCAAGATGCGCAAGTATGCTGACAAGAAGCAGTTAAATAAGAATGCCAAGAAAATCAAGGGCGACTGCTTCAACTGCGGCAAAGCCGGGCATATGGCCAAGGATTGTCGACTACCCAAGAAAGACGGTGGGAATCAGACCCACATGATTGGGGACAGATCGATACCGCTAGACATGTCAAAGCTACACCTATCAGTTGTAGTGTTTGGATCCAATATAACGAAATTGGCTGATAACCCTAGAGAGTGGTGGGTGGATACTAGGGCTACGCGCCATATCTGCTTCGACAAATATATGTTTTCCTCATATACGTCGATATCAGGAAGGAAGCTATTCATAGGAAACTTAGCTACTTCCAACATTATCAGGCTAGGAAAGGTGGTACTGAAGATGACCTCTAGTAAAGAACCAACGCTGGTGGATATGCTGTATGCCCCAGATATTCGCAAGAATCTAGTTTCTGGCTCCCTGTTGATGTGCGCGAACGCAACACGAGCAAGATTACCCGGTCGTATCAAGTAATAAAGTTCGAAGTACGAGTCGATCCCATGAGGATAGAGCTAGAAATAAATACTAAGTACTAAAATTGGGCACACCTAATTTTATCTAAGCTAACGGAAATTTAATTAAAAATAAAAATAAAATAAACAAAATAAAGTCAAGAAAGTAAACTAAATTAACGCGACAATGAAACGGCGGCAACATCAAATCAAGGTTTAAAAAAAAATAGGATTGTGATATTTATAGTCTAGCCAATGTTTAATTTAACTCTCTCTATTTTTCTTGACTCAAATTTTTGGTAGTCGGGTGCACACTAATATTTTCTACGGGCTTTTGCTACGTATAGAAAACCTAGCTATCACTCATCCTTGCTACGGGCTCATATCCTCGCAACACATAGCCTAGGGGAGGAAATAGCCGCGTGGTAGATCAAGCACCCAATGACTATCTACGGCCTTCGACAATCGGTGTGCCTTAGAGACATAAACAATTATCACGATTTTCGGAATAATAGGAAGGGCTTTCGCTTCGTTTCCTATCATTCTAGGGTTCATTTAATGATTCATGACTTCATTAAAAGCATTAAACACACAATGATAATGACCAAAAATATATGAGTAATACATCAAATAGAGAGAAATTAAATTAAAACATCACATTCAACATAGATAATAATCACAATCCAAAAATATATTTAGCTCATCATCAAGGTATCAAAATAAATGCAAAGTTTCTCCAAAAATTACAACATTAAAATAATTAAAGAGGTGGAAGAAGTAAACCAATTAATGTTGCAAATATTGGGTTGACTTCACTTAATCTTGCTCCCTTGACCTTTCATTTGATGCTCCAAGCCTTCAAAATGGGTGCATTTTTAATTTTGATGGAGAGTGGATGAAATGAAATTTGGGGAGAGTTTTAGGGCTACTGCCCTAAAACCTGATTGAGGCCTCCTGAATCCCCCGGCTGGAATGAAATAAAAGAAAGCAACGAAGGGAGCCCAAGGCTGAGGGGCATTTTGGGTAGTGCAAGGAAGTTCGCTGGGGCAGGGCTGAACCAAGGGAGAGAGGCCGCAGGTCGCTCAAGGTGAAGTGGGTTGGAAATTGAGAGAGAGAGTGGGCTGGAAAGGTGGGCTAATGGGCTGGAATAGACCAAGGCAGACGCGGGTGACCCGGATCCGCTTAGGAAGGACGCGGGTCATCACAAGTGGGCGGCGGTGACGTGGCTGGCTGAGGTATGGACAACGCATTAATGAATGGAAGTTTCAGGGATTTGTGCCGGCCTCCCCTAAAGTTTGGAATTTTTCTCCGGTGCCCCTGTCTTAATAAGGAAGGCTGCCGAAGGTCCTTCTGCACCCAGACTTCGCAATTTAGTCCTCAATCAGCTTATGTTACTCTCTGTTAGGCTGCTGTGCATTGAAACCTTTAATGGACTTTAACGGCAAGTGTCAAAACTTAACATTAAAGCCCAGAATTGCCTCGATTCGCATATATTGAGCCATAAAACCTTGAATATGTTTGAGATACCTACATGAAGCACAAAATACATAAAAATAGTATCCCAAATGCAATAAATTATTAACCAAAGCTCAAAATGAACAATAAAATTCGAAAAATAATGAAAATAAAAGGAAAATAACAAGCTTATCACCTGTTGAGCAAAGCCAGATTTAGGTTAATTAGTCTTTGAGGCAGATAAGTTTGTACTGACCAAGAGTGGTCAATTTGTAGGCAAGTGCTACTTTGATAAAGGGCTCTTTAAGATGAATGTATTCGATGATAATAATAAAGTTATTAATTCTTTTTACTTAGTTGAGTGTTCTAATTTATGACATGATAGATTAGGACATGTAAATCTAAACTCACTTCGAAGATTAGTGAACTTAGATTTATTGCGCAAAATGAAATTTAATACACAAAATAAATGTGAAATTTGTGTAGATGCAAAAATGACCAAAACGCATTTCCAATCAGTGGAAAGGAGTATTACACCACTAGAGTTAATCCATACTGACATATGTGCTTTAAATTATGTGCAAACTAGAGGTGAAAAAAGTACTTTATAACGCTTATTGACGATTTCAAAGCATTTAATTGACCAACAATTAATTTAAGTTCTATTTAGTGGAATTAAAAATAAGTTACAAATTAATAATGTACATTTTGAGTAGATACGGATAATACATTTATTTGCTCAAAACCAATTTCGAGTGAATGAGAAATTAATGCACAAACTGAGCAACTTGAATTTATAGTTGAATATGAAATGAGTATACGGAATGACATATCCCACATTGTGAAAATAAAGTGTAGGAGAGCACTTTATGGGAACTCAATTGTATGTCATAAGGTGCATCGTAGTGGTGTCACATGTGTGTAGACAGAGCAAGCTGCGATTCGCACCATCCGAGCCCTCACATATAGGTCACATTGGGCCCTTTAGAGGCGCACTTTACACTTCCCATCGTCGCTAGGAGCTGTGGAGCCTTAAATTTTTTTCTAGGTCAACCAGACCAATGGCTCGGTCCGGTTCAGTTGGCGCACCTCACAGGTTGGCAAGTCAGCGGGCTCAATCCAACCCTTCTACAAACGGACGTGTCTGGTGAAGAGGGATCATGTGCATTGCCCGTGCAGTGAGCCCAACAATTTGGAACCAGTTATAAGCAGTTGCCATAGGCGCCATTCATGTGCTTCTCACTCCAATGCAACCAGCCGCCCCCTTTTCTGATCAGCCACCTTCCAGTTTGTGACCCATGCAAAAAGACACCCTTATCTCTTCATGGACTATTAATAAAATCCTCATTCATCCATTTTATTTACTTCACTACAACATAAGCATTATTTGTAATTTCTTTCTCTCATCTCATACAAAGGAGGTTTCAGGTATTTTATTAGTTCGTCGAAAACTTTTAATCGTTATGCATTGATTATAAATTAGAAAGTCGTTGTATTTTAGAGACGATTGTCATAAACTATTAACACAATATACGTGGCAATTTCGTTTTGTGGAGAAAGAGTCTAACTCTGATCTTTGACCTTGACTTATTACGTAATTTAGTTATGTAATTAATTTCTATATTATTTTTTTGTATTTTATTTAATTATCATTTTTAAATTACACCTATTTATTCTGACAACGTGTCCTTGGTACAAGAAAGAATGGGCAGGGCTGGGCTGGGCTGGGCTGGATGTACGAACATAGTGGGGTCTAGAGAACATGGACGTACGGTGGTCCTAATCCTAAACTGAAACCAAATTGAACATAGTTTCAACTGATCAACTGATTTTAAAGTTGTGATAAATTCCGTTGGTACACTTTTAAGTTATCATAAACCATACGTTGCTTTTTAACCGCCGGGAAAAAAAATTAGAGGCGAAAAGATTACGATAATCTAATGAACCTAATGATCACCACGGATCATTCACTCAGTCTACAATATGTTGCATTAATTTATGCACCGCGATCATCATTTTTAATTACATAATCTAATTTATGTACTGCGATCCACCAAGTTAAACACCAATTGATATATCTCGCTGCAAAATTGATATCTATGCCCTTTAGAAAAATCAAATAGTTCCTCTCGATCTCTCGTTATCTTGATCTCTAACGCTACCTCATAGGCCTCCTACAATATATTTTACATATACTTCGTTTCATGTAAAGAGTTTATTATTTTATTTTAGATTTAACACATATAATAAAGGGTGATAATTAGAGACGAGAGATTCCACTTTGTTTATTAATCGCGTGGAATTTGACTCTAGTTATATAATAAACAATGAGATTGTAAAACAAGTCCGATTAAGGTACGTTACGCTCCCGCAATTAATGAAATCACCCCACTTTTCCCCGCTTCAAGCATGTAGAATCAAGGTCACTCACAAGGTACACTGTTGATGAGATTCCTAGTTGGGTTTTATCTTTTTATTATTAATAAGTTTTACTAAGCTAACTCTTGTGAAGCTTGAAATTGTAACATTACAGAAAACAATTATATCTCACGAATATCTATATTATAAAACACCTTGGGAAATATGTGTGCAATTGAGTAAAGATAAGTACCGGCTGAGATTTATTATTTACTTTCAATCTTACGGCCCTAATTTCTTCTCCACTTCACATATGTGAAGAACGGTTTATTCCCTGTAGTCCTATCTCCTCGCCTCCAACTCCTTCCTTTCCTGCCTCCAACTCCTTCCTTTCCTTCCTCCACACCCACATCTCATGCCTTCCCTTCCCTCACGTAAACCCTGTCTTCTCTTCTCACCCATCAAACTGATGACCTATCAAACCCAAAATTTTCCACCCCCAAACCCCCGTTCGATTTAGAGGGATTTGGGGAAGTAAAAGCGGCGTCGGGGTGGGAGGTAGGATTTTTGTTAAAAGGTTATTTCATACCCATAAGACAATACGAAGAGGCTGGTAAAGGAGGAGGTGGTGGTAAGCGATTCCCCAAAACCGATGGTGAGGATTTCGTCCTTTGGCTTAAGTGAGGCTGTCATGCACGGTGATGAAACGGGCAATGTTATACTAACAACAGTAATAGGCGCGGAGAAGGGGAATTGGAGGTGGCGGTGACGGTGACAGGGTGTGTGGTGGTGATCAAGGGAGACGATCATCAGAATAGTATCGACGAGAACCCTTCTTTTCAGCTTGAACTCTGCATAATCCAGTCGCAAGGCTTCTACATTTGCATAAGGGACTAACACCAACATCAACTTCACATACCAAAGGGGAAAACATGGACTTTTGGTCTCCTGGTGTGGTCGGACAAACCACACTTCTCTTGGAAGTTGGAAGTAAGATTACAATTTAACCACTCAATTAACAGTTGAAAGTTGAAACCAAGGGATGTTAAGAAACATCAAGATGGCACCAATCAATGGTAAAAACAAAACCAGGTTTGCAAATTCAAAATCGGCAATCATTATATTTCTTCCTACCTAAACGAATAAACTCAACAATGAATAATTATGCCAAATTCCTGAATAATTCAGTAGATATGGTTTAAAATCTTAACATAATTGGGGTATAATCTATTGGTATGGCATAAATTGTTCTGTATCCAAATCAGAACAATTTAAGGCATAAATTGTTCTGAATTGATGAACATGTGAGGAGAGATTACAAGAAAGTGAAGGCAGTAGGGCAAAAGAAAAAGAAATTTTTTATTGGCTACGCTCTCGAGGCCTACGATTATGAAGAGGCAGAAGACGCTGGAAGAGAGAAAAGCAATTGACGAAGAAGGTTCATTGTTTCATGAAATGGGGATGTCAAATTCTTGGATTAAACATTTGCAATTGGTAAATGCTATTAGGGGTTAAGATTGATTTTTTTACCAAATTCCTAAGGCCTAGATTAATTGACTTTTGTAAGTGTGTAAAAGATAGTTAATCCAAATTGTAATTGTAATGCTTATTCTGTGTACCCGAGAGAAAAAAAGACCGTTATAAGTGATATTTCATTTTATCGTTATTGTTTTTAACTGTAAAAACTTATTCTGTGGGGCCTGAGGGAAAAAAAAAGACAGTCATAAGTGATAATTCATTTATCCAGTTTCTTTTCCTTTAACGTGAATAACTAAATCAATTTAATTTTAGTCCATTTGTAAGTTTTGAAAAATTTTTTATTTTTTATTTTCAATTTAATTTTTTTTTCGGCCCGCAATTTAGTATAAAAATATTTTTTAAAAAAAAATTTGTAAGTTTTGTAATTTGAAATATTTGTTTTTTTTCTTTTTAAATGTTATCGTAATTAACTTAATCAATTTAATTTTTTGTCCTGCCCGTTTTTTTTTGACCCGCAGTTTCGTATACAAATTATTAATTAATCCCTTCGTTCCGGGCAAAGAGGCCCCGTTTGAAAGTCAATTTTTAAAGAAAATATTACTTTTAGTAGTTCATTAATAATAAAATGACCTTTACGGTTTTATAAATATTTGTTTTTTTTCTTTTTAACTGTTACCATAATTAACTTAATCAATTTAATTTTTCTCCGGCCCGTTTTTTTTTGTTCGATCAGCAATTTCGTATACAAATTATTAATTAATCCCTCCGTTCCAGGCAAAGAGACCCCGTTTGAAAATCAATTTTTTTAAGAAAATAATACTTTTAGTAGTTCATTAATAATAAAATGACATTTACAGTTTTACAAATATTTAGTTGTAGTTTCTTAATTGATTGCTATCGTAATCAACTGAATTCCAATTTAATTTATGTATGACTTAGATTTATTTTTTTATAAAAAAAATTGTTCGTAAGTTTTGTAATTAATTTTTATAATTTTAAATATTTGTATTTTATTTTTTTTCTTTTTGATGGTTATCGTAATTAACTGAATCGGTTTAATTTTTGTCCAAAAAAAATTTGTTTGTAAGTTTTGTAAACAACTTTTGTAATTTTGAATATTTGTATTTTAATTTCTTTATTTTCTTAAAAGTTGTGGTTAGTTTCCCTTATTGGTTTGAAATCTTTGTTATGAAATAAATATCGAAGTAAAATGTTTTATTTTATTAGGTATTTGGATTTTCTCCTCTTTTCGTTATGTAGTGTATATATATCCAACCCCTACAAATTATAAATAAATATTAATTCGTTTCCATATCATCTTGATAAACCTTGGGAAATACGTGTGCAATTGAGTAGAGATAAGTACCGGCTGAGATTTATTATTTACTTTCAATCTTACGGCCCTAATTTCTTCTCCACTTCACATGTGTGAAGAACGGTTTATTCCCTGTAGTCCTATCTCCTCGCCTCCAACTCCTTCCTTTCCTTCCTCCACACCCACGTCTCATGCCTTCCCTTCCCTCACGTAAACCATGTCTTCTCTTCTCACCCATCAAACTGATGACCTATCAAACCCAAAATTTTCCACCCCCAAACCCTCGTTCGATTTAGAGGGATTTGGGGAAGTAAAAGCGACGTCAGGGTGGGAGGTAGGATTTTTGTTAAAAGGTTATTTCATACCCATAAGACAATACGAAGAGGCTGGTAAAGGAGGAGGTGGTGGTAAGCGATTCCCCGAAACCGATGGTGAGGATTTCGTCCTTCGGCTTAGGTGAGGCTGCCATGCACGGTGATGAAACGGGCAGTGTTATACTAACAACAGTAATAGGCGAAGGCAGTTTTAAATGATAAAACTAATGAAATACCCGATGCAAAATGTTACGGTTATTTACACACCCAAGTCCTCCACTTCTCACTCCCCACTTTTCCCCACATTTAGTTTAATAAATTATGGTTGTCTTTAGTTAAGTAGACTAGTATAAGTAGTCTCTTTAGGTGAATAATAAGTGATGTATATTGATAATAAAATAAATTGCTCCAAGTCTATCTCTCTCTCTCTCTCTTTATTTCTAGTTCTTAACATTGATATCAGAGCCAGTTTTTAGTTTAATGGACACCTATGCAAAGTCAAATACGGTGTTTCGTAAGCACATTTACAAAACGTTGACTCGGGTTGAATCTATTTTCATTCAAATCAATACAACCTCGCAAACATTATTAACTGAGTTGCAAGCCTTGCGAACCTCACCTCCACTATCATCTCTCAATCCCTTGTCTCAAATCGACACCGTCACCACCATCGTGATTGCCCACAAACCCCTAGTAGACCACCACACCAACCTGAAATTACTCTTCCCAAAATTCAGTGGAGCGGTTAGATCGTTTCCAATTCTCTCTCTAGAATAATGGTTGTTTTGTCTCTCGTCACCCCTCGGTATTACCATTAAGACCGCCACCGTCGAGTATGAGACTGCTAACCTCCTCGATGATCTCGTTGGCTGCCCCAGACATGTTAATTATGTCAAAAACATGATTACCGATGCCACCTAGTTGGCCACACAACTCTCTTAATATTTAGCATCGACGACCTTGTGCCCAAGGATGACTCTAGTCTTTATCCTTGCGAACAAGGATGATTTAAGGGGGAGAAATGTTATGGTTATTTGCATACCCATGTCCAGATGTCCTCCCCTTACCACTTTCCCCATTTCCCCCACATTTAGTTTAATAAATTATGGTTGTATTTAGTTAAGGAGACTACTATAAGTAGGTGAATAATAAGGGATGCATATTGATAATGAAGTAAATTATTCCAAATCTCTCTCTAATTTCTATAATTCTCTCTTTTTAATTTTAGTTCTTAACACAAAAAGGGTGCGATGGGATTGCTCTTTCACACAAAATAGGAAAACATACCTTTATTTAACCCAATTTGGGGATTAAAAACAAGCATCAAGGAGCTCAAAATTTGGGTATAAGTGTGGGTTTGACGTTGACCCGAGTTAGATATGAAATATATTAGAGGTTTCATCTCACAGTAAATTGTTTCTCTGTCAAAAAAAAAAAAATCTCATTTCAAAAGAGGGAATATTTTAAGGTAAATGATATCATGTGTTAGAGCTTGTGATTTTATTACTACACTACTAGAAATTGGCCAATTACCGACAGAAATTTTACCGACGGAAGTTTCCGTTGATATTTACCGATGGAATTTTAAGAATTACTGACGGATGTCCATCAGTAAATAGGTGTCATATTTACTGATGGACATTCCGTCGACAGTCCAAAAAATTTCTTCAGCAAAACAAAAAAGTTCGTCAGTAAATTCAATGGACGCCATATTTACCGACGAACATTCCGTCAATAATTTCCAATTTCAATCGGTAATTACTGACGACCAATGTCCGTCAGTAATTACTGACAGAGAATTCCATTGGTTATTACAAAATAAAAAGTAAAAACCAGCTATCAGTTTTCCCCTAATTGCTCTCCCTTCACGATCTCTACACAATCCCTCCGCCATCTGCCCACCATCGACGCCACAAACTCTCTGTTCGCTCCCTCTAACCGCGCCTCCGACGCTCCCTGCTAAGCAGTCAGGTACGCTCCCTTCTTTATTTCCTCTTCCTTTCCCTTCAAATTCTCAAACTCTCTTTTCTCTCAAATCCCTACTCTCAAACTCTCTTTTCTCTCTTCATCATCGCAGCCCAAGTTAGATATGAAATATATTGGAGGTTTCATCTCACAGTAAATTGTTTCTCAGTCAAAAAAAAATCTCATTTCAAAAGAGGAAATATTTTAAGGCAAATGATATTATGAGTTAGAGCTTGTGATTTTATTACTAGCTAGCTTTAGTGTTAGAGCCTTTGGATGATTAAGTTGACAATGATTTGAAATTTTTATGTAATTACTTAAAATAAAGCATATTTGTTCTAACGATGTAAAGATTTTAGGAGATTTGATATAACGGCACTAACACTAGAGTTTGCAATAATACCACAAACTCTAGTTTGTAATATCATACCTCATATTTAAAATGCAATTCAAAGAATATACAAACATATAAATTTGCTTCTCTCATTGTGATAAAGATTCATCAACTATACTATTTTGAAATATTTCACTTAAAGAGTCAATTTTTAAAATTTATACTTATAATTTTAATAATTTTTTATCTTTATCCACGACTTGTGTTGTAAGCATATTAAATATTCCCTCTATTCCGGGCAAAAAATCCACTATTTTATTTTTGAATATTTCACTTAAAAAGTCCACTTTTAAAAATTAAGAAATGAAAGTGTCATTTCATTATTAATTGATTACTAAAAATGTCATTTTTTATTAAAAAAAAGTTTAACTTTTCAAACGAGGACTCTTTCTCTAGAACAGAATGAGTATATTTTAGTAATATTTTTGTAATTATGACTAGTTTCAATAATAATAATAGTCTATATCTAAATTATTAAACTTTTCAAATATAAATTGTGTGCTGAAATAGAGAGAGTATAGTATTAAAAAATTTAACTCCGCTATTTTTTCTAGAAATGGAACATGGACTAATTATTACGGAGTAAATAGTTTGGTTTCAATTTTTTTAACTCCATCAGTCCCTAAATTATCGTCCTCCTTTCTTTTTTCGTCCGTCTTAAAATAATTGTCCAGTTTGAAACTTACCTTTTTAGAACATCACTTTTACCACTTTACCCTTACTTTTTCACTCTACTTTAATTATGTGCCACATACATATAGGCTTTAAAGAAAACTACACATTAAACCAATATAAATAATCAAGTCAATTGTTTTTTCTTAAACTGTGCGCCGGATCAACCAAAACGATTATTAAGGGACGGAGGGTAGGGGTGTAAGTGGTTCGGTTTGGTTTGGTTTATGCCAAAACCACAAACCGAACCGCCTCCTAGTGGTTCCAAAAATCTCAAACCGAACCGAACCGAGTAAGACTTCGAACCGAACCACTCGGTTTGGTTTGGTTTGGTTTGGTTTTTGGTTCGGTTTTGTGGTTTAAATAAATTATTTTTAATGAAATTAACCAACATTAAAAATAACAATAAAAATAATATTTTAATTTGGAATTAACATCAAAATTAGGAAATAATCTACTAACAACCAATTATCATAAATAAAACAATACAAATTCTAAAATAAACACAAACAATGGAAGAAATAATAATTCTCCAATAATCAAGATTTTGTTTGGTTTAGTATCCGTCTATATATATATATATATATATTATGAATAAATCAAAGTCAAAATCGTTAATAAATGTAATATAATATATATTATATAATAAATGAATAAAAATATATATGGTGGTTTAGTTCGGTTCGGTTCAGTTTGGTTTGGTTCGATACCAAAAACCATAAACCGAACCGAACCGCGTGGTTTTTCAATTCTTGAAACCGAAACCGAACCATCTTCGACCAAAACCGAACCAAACCGATTGATTTGGTTTGATTTGAACCAAACCGATTTTGGTTCGATGGTTCTGATTTACACCTCTAACGAAAGGAGTATTAAATAGTTAAATACTATTGTACTTAATAAGCATATACAATAGCAGTTGTAATAACGTGATGATACACAGTACAAAAATACAGTTGCATGATTTAATTAATGCAACCGACATCTTTTGTTAGCCGATCGTGGCCGTACTGGAATAGTCAACCTGATTAATTTTACTGCTGACTGACTTTCCATGAATGTTTGATAAGTATGTTACTCCCTCCGTCCCTAAATTATCGTCCTTCTTTCTTTTTCGTATATCTCAAAATAATTGTCCACTTTGAAACTTATCTTTTTAGAACATCACTTTTACCACTTTATCCTTACTTTTTCACTTTACTTTAATTGTATGTCACATATACATAGACATTAAAAGAAACTACACATTAAATCAATATAAATAATCAAGTCAATTACTTTTTCTTAAACTGTGCACCGGATCAACCCAGACGATTATTTAGAGACGGAGGGAGTATTTTGTAAGATATAAATTTAGTTTTATTTTATTGATTTCGATGTCAATCTGATTCGAAAGCTTAACAAATTAAATTTGGGTAAAGGTATCCCGATTAATTAACAATTCGAGCTGATTTAATATAAAAATATTAGTACTCTTGTTCGTGTCGATGACACGACACCAGTTTAAAAATTTATCAATAAATAAAACAGATATTATAAAAATGAACTACAAAAATATTATTTTCTTACAAAAATTGACTTTCAAACGCGGTCTTTGCCCGTAACGGAGGGATTAATTAATAATTTGTATACGAAATTATGGGCCGGACAAAAATTAAATTATTTAAGTTAATTACGAAAACAGTTAAAAAGAAAAAAAATATATATATATATATATATATATATATATATATATATATATATATATATATATATATATATATATATATATATATATATATATCAAATTACAAAACTTACGTTTTTTTTAATTTTTTAAAATTTGTATACAAAATTACGGGTCGGAAAAAAATTAAATTGATTAAATTAATTACGATACCAATTAAAAAGAAAAAATACAAATACAAATTTTCGCAACCATAAAACTGTAAAATTGTAAAATATTAACTGTAAAATCTTAATATCTCAGTAAAAGAGTAACTAATTTTCGTAAATAACTGTAAAACCTTAAAATATTAATTGTAAAATATTCAATGTAAAATAATAACTGTAAACCGTAATATCTCAATAATTTTCGTAGTAATAAAATAGGGATGAAAAAAAACGTGATAAAAACGGTTGAGATTGTGAGATTAAACGTGACAGAGAGACATTCTTTATATTTCATATATATCAATATTACATTGAAATGAATGCATGCACATAATTTTTTGTTTAAAAATTTGACATTCATCAACTTTTTAAAAACTACAATGAAAATTCTTTTTAAAAAAATTGAGAGACATTATTTGGAAATTGGTGTTGCAAAATAATTTTTTATTCAATAGCCGTAGAATCTTGGTAAAACAGTAAATTGATTAATTTATATACGAAATTGCGGGTCGGAAAAAACGGGTCGGACAAAAAAATTACCATAACAGTTAAAAAGAAAAAAACAAATATTTCAATTAATTTGTATATGAAATTACGGATTGGGAAAAAATTAAATTAATTAAGTTAATTACGATAACATAAAACTGTAAAACTGTAAAACCGTAAAAATGTAAACCGTCATTCGCACATGTGAGAGTTGAGGGAAATAACGGCCGTTGGATCACCGTAAAATAGTAAATTCTGACCCCTCTTTATCCCAAGTCAATTGTAAGCGTGTCACACTGACTTGTATTGTATTATAGATATTAACAATTATATATAAAAGTTATTTATGTTTAGTTTTTACTCGTGAATTATTACTATTTCTATTAAACATAATTTTTTTGCGCATTATAATATCTTATGAACATTGTTATTCATGTTTGTGTGAATACAATTATTTTAAAATTTTATTCGATCTTTGATTAATACCCTTGTTATGGACAAAGAGTTCTTGTTTGAAAATCAAATTTTTTTAAAAAAAATGATACTTTTAGTAGTTCATTAATAATAAAATAACATTTTTATACTTTAATTTTTGAAAAGTAGATTTTTTAAGTGAAACATCTCAAAATAAAATAGTGGACTCTTTGCCTAGACCTGAGGGAGTAAAAACTATCTCAATGTTAATTTTATTCAGTATTTTAATAAAACAAATAAAATTTAAATCTAAAAATTTAGAATATAAATTGAATTTTGAAATATTTAAAAGATAATTTGATATAATCCAAATTCGATAATTTCTTAACGGATGCAATCAATTGCCATGACCCATCAAATTAACATAACAACGCAGAGACTTGGATCACTGATGAAGATAGTAGGATATGATGATCCTAATTCTTACACATTTGGGGCATATTAAGTCATCCTGTTACAGTATTTCGGAAAAAAAAACACTAACCTAACTATTCACTATAAACCTTTTTTTTTCCGAAAATTCGTGATTTTTGTTATAAAATAACCACAAATTTTAGACAAAGAGTATATTAAAGAAGGAGAGAGAGAGTTTTATTCAGAACTCAAGGATCAGTATGTCCAAATAACATCAGACTATTTGGTTTTTATAACCGAGCATTTCACATATAGTTGTGCTAAACTTTAATGTTTGACACCACTTTTCCTCTATCTATCCATAGAGGCTACCTGTGAAGCGACTGATGATTAGTCACTTTGAAATACTTACCTGCTGAATAATTCTCTTCCGTAGGTGACGTGTCAACTGACGTTTTGAGTCTTTGAGTATCAGTAGATAGATTGTGTTAGCAGATATCATCAACTGTTAATTTTCAATTTAGGAAAGTTGATACCGAAGGTGATTATATCCCCTTCTTTTTTCTGTAGCATCAAAATATGATTCTGTTTGATTAGATTTGATTGTGTTTTGGGAAAATTACGGGTCGTTACATATTTTCTTTTCAGTCTAGCATTCTTTTTTATCAACCATTAAAGGATATGTGTTAGGATAAATGATTTTTCAGTAGGGACGAAGGCGGAGGAAGAGGATGAAGAAGAAGGCTAACGAAAGAGGAGATGGAAAAAGAAGGCGAATGACATGGTCTGATTCATTATGATTTTGCATCGTGATGCAAACATGCGACGCAGCTCGATGCAAAATTGGATTAGAGATTTAAATTGATGCATAGCGGTATAAAAATTGATGTATCACTATGCAAAAATTGAATTAGGGATTTAAATTGATGCATCGCAGTGTAAAAATTGATGCAGCGCGGTGCATTTGAGTGAATGATCTGTATCGTAGTCTTTTCACCCCAAAAAGTGATTTTTTACAGTTGAAAAAAAGAACGCGGTATTGGAGCGATTAAAATTTTAGAAAATGGACCATCCTAAATTTACCCCTTGTACTTAATCGACAAAATCCAACAAAACTACCGAGGTGGTATAAATCGAAGTCGGAGAGCTAAATAAACTTGTTACGAAATCTCATTGAGAGCTTCTACTCATGACCTATCCCGTCGGAGAGCTAGATATCCCGATTATGCATGCTTCTATCCACGGATGAAAACTACAAGAAAACTGAGCAATTGAAACAAAAAATTCCGTTGCAAAAAATGAAAATTCGTAACAATTAGACGATTGAAACGGAAAAAGTTTGTTGCAAATTCGGTTTGGAAAACGCTCGTTGCAAATTTTGTACAACCGAATATATTCCGTTGCATGATATTGCAACGAAAACCGAGCGTTGCAATTTCAAAATTTTCGATTGCAAATGTGTTTCCAAGGGCAATTGACGTCTGTTGCAAATAGCAACTAATTTTTTCTGTTGCATGCTTGCAACAAACTTTTTCCGTTGCATTCTTACAACAAACTTTTTTTGTTGCATTCGTGCAATAGATTTTTTTCGTTGCATTTTTTGTTTTATATATATATATATATATATATATATATATATATATATATATATATATATATATATCGTACCTGATTGAACATTTTATATTTCACATTTTACAAAAAAAAAATTTAATCTAAAATAATCAAACATTTAAAACAATTTAAGTTTAAGCATTTCATTTAAAAGTCATTGTCAAAGTGTCGGATTACATGAAAGTGTAGAGAATGTTGAGAGCCTCCAAATGATTAACAAAAGGCATTGTCTAACTGCAAACTACATAGACGTTGGTGGAGGTTGTTGGGCTCTAAGTGACTGAATTTTCTCTTGCATTAACTTGAAATCAGCTTTGATTTTCTCCATTTCCGCAGCATTGTCAGCTTGTATTTGTTTTTGAATATCTTCCCTCAGTTGTTCAACTCTTTCACAAAGCTTATCTTGAAATTGTTGGGTTTGTGTGAAATCTTCATTCACACTTCCATGTGATGAATAACTTGTGCTACCACTGCCACTCAAGATCTTTGATGCATGAACCAACGAACCAAAATCATACAAACGATTTTTTGCAACACCACCAGATGCATCAAACCAAGCTATGGGATCGAAATCTATACCTTTCTTTCGAGCAGTATAATCCTCCTAAAATGTTAAAAATTAATATTATAACTAACTTTTCAACTTGAATTTTAAATAGTATTATTAATATTGAGGTCAAGGATACATCTATAAAAAAATGAAATGCTCAAAGTAAATTCGTAAAAAAGATTAAGTATCATAAATAAACTCACAAATATTTTTTTTTGACTTAGCATCCACAAACTCGTCTGTTCCTTTGTTTTTCTTATGGGTTCTCGGGAAAACATCATCTTGTGTTATCACTTTCTCAGGATTCTCCTTTATCTATAATGACAAAGAAAATAAAGTTAAGTAACGACACTGTACACAAATGCAATGGATGTCCACAAAGACGATATAAACAAGTAATAAACTCTTACCATGACAAGCTCGTGAGACGCAAAACTCCTAGAACCCCCTGAATGTTTAGATAATCCCAAGCCATTACCTCAGTTTTTAGTAGCTTGTTCACACTTATTTCTCGTGTTGTCATTTGCATAAAACAACAAATGACGATTCCAATCGTGCTCTGTGCACCAAGATAGATGCCCACTTCGCTTGAACTGTTGGCGTCCCCTATGACACATAAGCTTGTGTTGGCAGCTCGCCATTGTATTCCATATTTTTCTTATCTGTCTTTCTGGAATGTTTGTTACACACTTGCAATGTCTCTGCAAATGGCAAGTCAAAAAACTAATGTTATATTTCAGTATAAATGAAATAGCTAATTAACTGGATTGAATATAAAGATTTTTACATTCCATTCCTTAAAATAATAATATTTCATCTCCTAAGACACTTTCTTCCATGTGGGGCCATCATCACCCACAACAAATTTCCCTTGAATTGCATTCGTAATCCAAGTAGCAACACAAGGAAACTTGACACCATCGTCCTGCGGCGGAACTACTAACCTGAAAGGAAATTAGATCATCTTACTATGATAGAGAAGGAAGGAAGAGTCACAGAGATGAGAAACATATCAATAATATTATTATTCCAATTGTTTCATTACATATGCATCAGCATTACTACAAATGAATTATTGAGTTTTGTATTTAACTTGAGTTTTGTATTCAACATTGACTAAACAATAATAGCCTACACATTATTGAGTGAGTTCCAAGAAGCTTTTTAAACCAGAATTCTCAAGCTGGGTATTCTCGTTTTGATACAGGAAATGATTTCATGTCTCAGGTTTGCTCACTTGGTTTCACCAAATTTACTTGTTTTGAATTACAAGGGTAGCTTACCTGAGGTTACTCGTGCTTACCTTTTTGTGTGACTCTATTGAATGCCATTGCAGGATTACATGGCTCATGGTTCTCAAGGCCTTTTTACACAGGTTGGATTTAATGATCCATCACAAGATGATGCTTCACAGAGCCACTTTGGTATGGGCCCTGCCAATCCCCTTCAGACTCAGGCCTCCATAAATCTGTGTTATTGAAATTATCTATAATTGCCACTGCTCATATTTTGTTGGCTATAATGGTTTGTTAACTGCCGTTATGTTTTTACAGGGTTTGATGAATCCTCTATACTCCTAGCCATTCACACACTACAACACTCAGCCGTTGAATATGCAGCAGCAATAACAGCAAGCCCAGCAGGGACAGAGCTCCCAAAACCAGAACTCCACTATAATGGATGATGGATTATGGGTAAGGCATTGTATCCATGATGGGTTATTGTCTGTCTTTTGCATCTGGCAACTTGATCTGTGCCAACCATGTGTGATCGAATTTTATCTGCCCTAAGTGAAGAGTAAAGGTTTTGAATAATGGAGGTGAGTTGGTGATACAACTACTCGTGAATGATTCTGAGGTAATAGAATCTGATTTAGTGTGATATGGGCACACGGGCAGTAGATCAAGAGAGGAGGAAAGAGAAGGATAACCCCAAAATTATCTACTCGAAGTTTTGGAGACGATAATGTTCAGCCGTTATGTTTTTACAGGGTTTGATGAATCCTCTATACTCCCAGCCATTCACACACTACAACACTCAGTCGTTGAATATACAGGCTGCCCAGCAGTAGCAACAACAGCAAGCCTAGCAGGGACAGAGCTCCCAAAACCAGAAACTTCACTATAATGGATGATGGATTATGGGTAGGGCATTGTATCCATGATGGGTTATTGTCTGTCTTTTACATCCCTCGTATAATTCCTCACGCCCTGCTTCAAGAAGGTCAAAAAACTTTTGAGAGTTTGCATTTGGTAACTCTTCCTCCCAATTAAAATCGGGGCTACCATATCCATAACCATATCAATATAAGGATTTGATTGCTTTTTGATCGATGTATTTTATACGTCGATTTCATATATTTCTATGACTTAAATTGAGCGATTCCACAAGGCTTTTGGCTACTGATGTGTGTCTTTCAGTGATTTTATGAGTTTAAGGGTTTTAGGTGAAAGTATACAAATTATAAGGTTTTTTGGTGAAAATTCCAAAAAGGGGCCAAAGTGTAAATTGAAGATTGAAGAGCAGAAACCAAGACTGGACACCTTGCGTTCGCAAGGTGTAGCATACCTTGCCTCCGCAAGGTAAGCAGAAAGTCAGATTCTCAAGCCCGGAAAATCAAGGACCTTGCGGACGCAAGGTGCCTTATACCTTGCAGAAGTAAATAACTATCAAGAACTAAGTAATCCTTTAACTTTGTTTAAAGTCCTTTTTTTAGTCAATTATGTTTTCTTAATTCGTATACCGGGTGGCGGGTTAGGCATAGGCATGACAATAATTTTGGGACGAATTGAGTAATATAAGAAGGGCTTCTATGTCATTTTACCATTACAACCTACTCCCTCCGTCCCTAAATAATCGTCTGGGTTGATCCGGCGCACAGTTTAAGAAAAAGTAATTAATTTGATTATTTATATTGGTTTAATGTGTAGTTTCTTTTAATGTCCATGTATATGTGGCCCATAATTAAAGTAGAGTGAAAAAGTAAGGGTAAAGTGGTAAAAGTAGTGTTCTAAAAATGTAAGTTTCAAAGTGGACAATTATTTTGGGACGGACGGAGTATTTTATTTTCAATTGCCGGAGTAGTAATTAAAGTCGAGTGAATTTTCAGACATGTAAATGGTAATTAACATGGAGGTTAATGACTATATGTAAAGTACATGTAAGCCAAGTTTTTGCTGGGCAGCGAACATCCTGTTGTGGATCTCGACAGCCGATCGGCCATCATCACCAATTTCAGCCGAAATCGAAATTCTTGAGGATACCATATTTATCCGATTTGGTTTAGCTTTTTGTTTATTCGGTGAATGAGCTTCTTGATTCTTGCCACCAAGCTTCACCACATTTAGTTTCTTCCTCGTGTTAATTTTGTCATCTGCTTGCAGCTTTACACTCTTCCTCCTTCTCCAGTACTTCTTTATGCGTTCAAACATTTGTGCGTGTGTGTGTGTGAGAGAGAGAGAGAGAGAGAGAGAGAGAGAAGTATGGCCATATGGGAAAAAGGTTAATCTTTATAAGAAGATGATGGGAAGTTTTCATTGACGAAAAGAAGCAGATTACCATAACATGAAAATCTTCACTAATTAGTGTGAAATACGTGAAATCTGTGTAGATTGACTTGTGTTTTCACTTTTGACGGAGATTTAATTTGTTCATTACTAGTCCTAGACTCCTAGTGTGTCCAATGCTAAGCCCAAACTGTTCCTTCCGCCCAAAGAAATGATTTTGACTTGAATTTGTGGTGCAAAAATGGTTTTAAGAAAATATCTACCCAAAAGTCAAAAAAAAAAAAAAAAAAAAAAGAATAATGATTGATTAAGTGATTAAAATTCATAGAGGAGCTCTTGATGAGTTTTTTAAATTAATTTTTCAATCAAAGATTTAATTGATAGATTACAACAATTGAGTAGCCAAGTATAACTAAATGAACATAGAATGAAAGCAGCATAATTAATAAGAGAAGATGATAACGATCATTTGAATGAACAAGTTGCCAATACAATTGAGATAAAAATTTAATTTGAACAAACTAGCTATGCTTTGAATATATACGGTCAAGAAATTAATTTGCATAGCATTGTAATATAACAAGTGATTTTTTTTATTTTATTTTTTTTGTAGAGAAAGGTCCTATGGGAGAGATTAAAAATTTTCTATAGATAGGCATTCTAAACATTTTTCATATTCTCAATAGGACCACTCTCATTTTGCACTAAAATATGAGTATTTTATGACGTGGCACACTCTCATTGGTCGGAGTGGTGGAACCCACAAAATATCCAACCATTGAGAATGTGCCACATCATCGAGTACCTATATTTTGGTGTAAATGAGAGTGGCCCAAGCATTACCCTTCTCAATATACAAATAAAATTACCAAATGGGGCAAGATAGAAAATAGAGCAAACTAAGTATATTGTTTTTATTACAAATTGTTTAAATTAATACAAAAAAATTGTTTGCAATAATTATTTTTTATTTTTTTGTAGGTGTGTAACCATTGCACTTGTTCAATACTTTGAATAATGAAAATAAATAAATTGTTTGTGTTAAAATCATTTAGGTTCTTTTTACACTTTTTGTCCATGTGGCATAGGTCCCCAAATAGTCCAGGGCAGCCATGCCGTCACCATACACTTTTTAATGATTTATGTTCTTTCTTACAAGTCCCCCCGCCCCCCGGGGGGGGGGGGGGGGGGGGTGGACACACCCTTTCCCATTTGGATGCAACTGAATCCTCTTTTAAATTTATTTTACAAGTTGACCCACCATAATTCTCCGTTAGTGTTACACGAAGTCAAAATAAAGTTAGAGGGAGTTCGGCTGAGTCGAGAAAGAGATAGAGAGAGAGGCGGACTCATTGGGATCTGCATCATTGCTATCGAGTGTCGTGCTTGACAGATCTTGCCGCTGAGGCTGAGAGATGAGAGACATGCGGAGTGTTGATTTCTGAACAGAGAGAGGGAGAGTCGAAGAGGGAGTCAGCGAGGGGAAATTGGGAATTGGGAGTTGGGAAACAAACTGGGAAAGAGAGAAAGATCCCGATGTCTCTTTGACTCTTTAAATTTTAATTCAACCTCCCTTCACTCTTCAATCCTTCAAGAATTGAGTTTTACTGCAAATTGCAAAAGGAATGCGATTCTCTTTATTCTTTAACTAGGTTATTACCCGTGCGATGCACGGTTGATTTAGTATTATTTCTAAAACTTAATTTTGTAGATAGAATTTGCAAATTATTTGAATTAACCAATAACAATAAATTTCCACATAATAAATAAATAAATAAACATGTGATCACATCGAACAACAAAATCGAAAATTCATGCGAATTTTATAGATAGAATTTGCAAGCTATTTCGTAGTGGTTGTTTGTGGTATTGGTGGAACACGTTTAATCAAATTTGATAAAATCTATTTTAAATTGACCGAATATTGGTAAAATAATAAAAATTAAAAAACTTCTACCATGAAAATTGAGGAGTCCTAATCAAATTAAACTTGTCTAATTCAAATGTGATAAAATCTATCAGATACAAACCAATTTTGTAAGAAAAAAAAAAGGTAAATAAAAAAATTACCATGAAAATTGAGGAGTTTTAATTAATTGAAACATGTCTAAATCAAATATGATAAAATCTATCCGACAACAAAAAAACTTTTACTATGAAAATTTGGAGTACTAATAAATTGAAACAAATTAAAATCAAATGTGATAAAATCTATATGGTAATAACCGATTTTGACAACAAAACTTGGTAAAAAAGAAGAAGAAGGTTTTACTATGTATAGAGGGACATGTTTTAAAATATATTAGACTTTAATTTTTGGCAGAAAAAAATAATTTATATAGATATATTTAGTACCATACACATTGTTTTAAATGAGGCACCGGTTTTAAAATCTATCAGATTTTAATAGTTTTAATCAATTGAAACACGTCTAAATCAAATGTGATAAAATCTATCCCCAAATAAAAAACTTTTACCATGAAAATTTGAATTACTAATCAAGTAAAACACGTTAAAATCAAATGTGATAAAATTTATTTGATATTAGCCGATTTTGACAATAAAAAATGTTTAAAAATTTTTACCATGTATAAAGGAGGTACATGTTTTAAAATCTATCATATTTTAATTTTTTCCAGGAAAAAACGAATTTTTATAGATATATTTAGTACCATATGCATGGTTTTAATAATTTTTGTTTTATTTGCAAAAATTGTTTATAATAAGATGATTTTCTAAACTTGTAATAAATAAATAATTTTTTTAATTAGAATAATTTGAAAAAAAGGTAAATAATCAAAATTGATCATGTAGTCATGTAATTGAAAGATTAAAATTTATGAGAATTAATAAAACATATCCGCAAAAAAAACCATAAAAATTTGGAGTTCTAATCAAGTGAAACACGTTTAAATCAAATGTTATAAAATATATCTAGTATTAACCGATTTTGGCAGCAAAAAAAAGTAAAAACAAAAACAAAAAAACTTTTAACATGTATAAAGGAGGCACCGATTTTAAAATCTATTCGGTTTTAATTTTTTGTAGGAAAAAAAATTAGAAACATGTATAGAATGTGACACGTGGAAGCACATAATTCCTTTAAAACTTTAAACATACAACATAAACTCGCCATGTGGTAACAACAACTTCTGTTCTAATACTTCCTCCGTCTCTAAATAATCGTCCTAGTTGACCCGGCGCACAGTTTAAGAAAAAACAATTGACTTAATTATTTATATTGGTTTAATGTGTAGTTTTTTTCTTTAAAGCATATGTGGCTCATAATTAAAGTAGGGTGAAAAAGTAAGGGTAAAGTGGTAAAAGTGATGTTATAAAAAGGTAAGTTTCAAACTGGACAATTATTTTGAGACGGACGAAAAAAAAATGAGGACGATAATTTAGGAACGGAGGGAGTAATAGTTAATAGATAATTAATAAATTAGTAACTAATAATTAATAATTATATATTAGTAGAAGAACAATTAACATAGAATTATCCCGTGGATAATTTGTATAAATTAAAAGTTATGAAAATAAAAAGGGATGGAAATAGTAGAGTTTTAGTAAAATTAAACTTGTATAAATTTTATAGGATAAAATCTAGTTTAATTAAGCGATATTTGAAAAAAAAAAAAAAAAACCAAAATCCTAAATCTCTATCATAAATTTACTCGTAAAACTATATCTTAAATTTGTTTTATCTTATCAAATTAGTTTTATGAATTTTATCATATAGGTTTAAATCGCAATTTGGTCACCCTACTTTGACGAATTATTCGTTAAGCTCACTTTACTTTTTTTTTCCTCAATTTGATCATTGTACTTTGCAATTGGTGATAATTTAGTCACCAAGTGTCATTTCCGTTAGCTAGGGTGGATGGAAATGTTCAAAAAGACAAAAATACCCTTACTAAATTTATAAATTTAAAGGACTAACTTCAAATGAGGGGGATTTTGTAATATCATGAAAACCAAGGTTGTGTGAAACAAAGGGCCAAAAAAACGCAGCATTGCTCAGAAAGGCCTCATCTCTTTCTTTCTTAGAGTGTGGCTCATTTGCAACTGGAGATGCTACTCTCCCATTAACCTTCTTAGAGTGTGGCTCATTTCTTTCCTTCATGTTCAGATCTGGTCTTTCCGGGCTTCTACTCCAACTCTTTTTCATATCATTCTTGCTTTCACCTTCCTGCTCATCTACATACTTCAGTCCCTTGTTCAAGTAAATTTAGCCCAAGAAATAGCTTTCAAAATATGCAATCTTCAGCAGCAATTTAAGGATTGTAAAGCATGTGTGTCGGTCTCTTCTTCTCCGACAACGACCCCGTCAATTGGTCAAGGGTTTCAGCCTCGTTAATTTCCTCCTCTTTCTCTACCATTACCAAAACCGTCAATTCAAAAATTCCAAAACCCATTCCAAGCTCGTAATCTTGAACCACCTCAAAACCCTATCTTTTGAGACCCATCTCCAACTCACCTCCAATCTCACTCCCTCTCCACTTTTCAACCTGCCCACTCAAATTCACCCCCAATTTCAAACACTCCACCTCTGCCGTATCGAAATCCAAGCCCTCTTCACTGACCTCATCAAAGAAATGGGCCAAATCAAGAATATAGATTATGCTTCGAATGACAGCTTCGACGTGACAATCCTCGCTAATTGTGGTTACGCTTGGGACAGTGGTTTACCGACATTATCGATGAGTGATCGGAATATGGAATTGCAAATGTGTATGTTGTCAGAGAAAAGAAATGAGAGAACAGAGGAATAGCGAGCATGGGAGTGAGATGTAAATGAATCTCTTCTTTCTTCATCGGATTCCATTTCTTCTTCACAAAACCCCATCGGCGTCGATTCAAAAGTTCGGCTTGTATGCCTTATTTCTTGAAGTTGTATTCTTTTTTTTTTTTTCTTTTTGTGTCTTAGGAATCAATTTGATCTATGAAAACATTTGTTGCTGCTGCTACGTTTACAATTAATCATTTTGAATTTTATTTTTTATTTTTTTCATTTTCATCTTTTAAGTCGCTCCAAAGTACCTCAGTTTATAAGTATGACTATGGAGCCCTCAAAATTGATGGTTAGGGTAAGGGTATTTTTGGGTTTTTGTAAATGTTTTAAGTTTTCCATCTAAATATTTAAACAGAGTGATGGACGTGTTATTTATGGGCAAGTATAGTGATCAAACTGAGGAAAAAAAAAGTAGAGTGAGCTTAACGAATAATTCGTCAAAGTAGGATGACCAAATTGCGATTTAAACCTATCATATATAATTAGATTTAGAATTTTTATCTTAAACTAATCGATTTTGAGAAAGGAAAAAACTTTTTCCATTTTAAAGGTGACACGTGGCAGCACAAAATCTCTTTAAAACTTTTAGTTTTTCACAGAAAGCCGCCACGTGACAGTAACGGCTTTTGTAAATTTTATCTCTTTAAAATTTATCCTAAATTAACTGTAAACTAATTTATCCTAAACTAAATTAGAAGAGAAAAGAGATATAGAGTACGTGTAAAAACAGAAGAGAGAAAAAAAGGTTAACTACTGATAAAATCTACTTGATAATTATAAATGTGATAAAATTTATCCTAAACTACTTGATAATGTGATAAAATCTACTTGATAACTACAAATGTGATAAAATTTATCCTAACCTACTTGATAATGTGATAAAATCTACTTGATAACTACAAATGTGATAAAATTTATCCTAACCTACTTGATAATGTGATAAAATCTACTTGATAACTACAAATGTGATAAAATTTATTCTAACCTATTTGATAATGTGATAAAATCTACTCGATAACTACAAATGTGATAAAATTTATCCTAACCTAGCTCTAAACTTTTATCATATTAACTAAATTGATTAGTAGGTGTGCATTAACTAAATTTGTGATATAAAATTTACTTGATAACATTTGTAGAAACGGTAATTTCAAAAAGGACACTATAAGTTTAGTTAAGTACCCTATACTAACGGTAATTTTTTACTTTTCTATCACAAATTTAGTTAAGTACCCTATACTAACGGTAAGTTTCATTTGTAGTTACTTTTTGATAACTACAAATTTGATAAAAATTACCCAATACTAACGGCAATTTTGATTAGAAATTTTTTATCACAATTGTAGTTATCAAAAAGTAAGATTATAATATTTTTTGAAAATATTTTATAATTTAGTTATCACATTTGTAGTTATCAAACAGTAAAATTTTAAAATTTATCACATTTTTAAAAAGTAAGATTAGAATATTTTTTTAAAATTGCAAAAACGGTAATTTTTATAATTCATAGATAGTGACATGTGGCAGTACCAAATTACTTAAAAAAATTAAGCACTTAATAGAAAGCTGTCACGTGGCAGCAGCGGCTTCTGTTTTAATTATAGTTAATGGATTCTCGTTTCTCTTTTGTTTAACGTGTATTCTGTATTCATAAAAAATTGTTGGTTTGAATGTTTGATGTTCGAAATAAGGGCCTTCTTATTTAGTTTGTTGAAAACTTGGAATTAATTTGTGATGTTATATTCAAATTTAGAGCTTTTTTTATTTACATAGTTGAGTGCAAATTGTGAATTTCTCCTGTTTGAAAATTTGTTGTTTGGGGATTTGTTTGGTTTAATGGGTTTTGAGCTATTGTTATTTGTTTAAACTATAATGTGTAGTTACGTGTGATATTTTTAAGAACAAAATAATTTTATAATTTAATGTTAATTATGAACCCACCGAAAAAAAAAATCATGAAATCTCGCTCTTTATGAGGGCATTTGACTTGCTTATTATAATGTGTGACCTAAGTTGGTTCATTAATGGCTTGTCATCAAGTCGTGTGTCTTTGTAAACCAATAAATATTATTACATCTGTTCCACCTAAAGAGTTTCTATTTTAAAAATCTAATTATTAAGAGATAAATAAATAATAATAAAGTTGGTAATAATTACAAAAATATTTTGATTATAATCAATGTTTATAGTAAATATGAGGATAAAGTTGAAATATTTTAAAGATGATAAACATAACTTATTGAAAATGAACTCTTAATGTGAAACATCTCAAAATAGTATGATAAACTTTTTGTCTGGAACGGGGGGAGTATTTAAAAATTGTATAGCGACGACACGTTGCTACTTTAGGTCTATCTTTGGATAGAAATTCATTGTTGATACTTAACTAGGTTATTAAGTTTCTGAAACTTAATTTAGTAGATAGAATTTGTAAGCTATTTGAATAAACTAACAACAACAAGATGACCACATAATTAATAAATAAATAAAAAGCGTGTGATCACACTGAATCATCAAACCGAAAAATTCATGTGAAATTTGTAGATAGAATTTGTAAACTATTTCGTAGTGGTTGTTTGTGGTGTTGGTGGAATACATTTAATCAAATTTGATAAAATCTATTTTAAATTGACCGAGTTTTGGTAAAATAATAAAAATTAAAAAACTTCTATCATAAGAAATGAGGAGTCCTAATCAAATTAAACTTTTTTAAATTAAATGTAATAAAATATATCCGGTAGAAACCGATTTTGTAAGAAAAAAATATGTTAAAATAAAAAAAAACTTTTTCCATGAGAATTGAGGAGTTTTAATCAATTGAAACACGTCTAAATCAAATGTGATAAAATCTACTCGCAAAAAAAAATTTTATCATGAAAATTTGGAGAACTAATCAAGTAAAATGCGTTTAAATAAAATGTTATACAATATATCCGGTATTAACCGATTTTGGCAGCAAAAAAATGGTAAAAAAAACTTTTACCATGTATAGATTTATTTTGTACCATATGAATTGTTTTAATAGTTTTTTTTATAGCAAAAGTTGTTTATAATAAGTTGATTTTCTAAAGTTGTAATAAATAATTAAAAAAATTAATTAGAATAATTTGAAACAACAAAAAATAAGGTAAATATTCCAAAATTGATCATATAGTCATGTAATTAAAAGATTAAAATCTATGAAAATTGATAAAATCTATCCGCAAAAAAAAAAAAGAAATTATCATAAAATTTTGGAATCATAATTAAGTGAAACGCGTTTAAATCAAATGTTATAAAATATATCCGGCATTAATCGATTTTGGCAGCAAAAAATGGTTTTAAAAAATTACAATGCATAAAGGAGGCACTGATTTTAAAATCTACCAGGTTTTAATTTTTGGTAGGAAAAATTATATATATATATATATATATATATATATATATATATATATATATATATATATATATATATATATATATATAGTACCGCATGCATGGTTTGAATAGTTTTTTTTTGTTAAAGTTGTTTATAATAAGAGATTTTCTAAATTTGTAATAAATAATTAAAAATTTTAATTATAATAATTTGAAAAAAAATAAGATAAGGTATTCAAAATTGATCGTATGAATAGGTAATTGAAATATTAAAATCTATGAGCACTGGGTAAAATTTATCTGTAAAAAACACTTTTACCATGAAAATTTGGTGTCCTAATCAAGTGAAACATGTCTAAATCAAACGTGATAAAATTTATCTCGCACTAACCGATTTTGGCAGCAAAAAATAAGAGACATTGGTTTTTAATAATAAAAAAAACTTTTACCATATATAAATGAGATACCGGTTTTTGAATCTATTTGGTTTTAATTTTTGGCAGCAAAAAAAAAATTACAACTTCAAAAGAACGTGACATGTGGAAACACATAATTCCTTTAAAACTTTAAGCGTTTATCAGAAAGTCGTCATGTGATAGTAACGACTTCTGTTTTAATAATAGTCAATAGATAATTAATAGATTAGTAATTAATAATTAATAAATATAGATTAGTAAAACAAATAAAATAGAATTATCCCATTTTGAATTTGTATAAATTAAACATTATGAAAATAAAAAGAGATGGAAATTGCAGAGTTTCAGTGTGTATTCATATATTCAAAAAAGTATTTGTGAAAAGTTGTGCTATCTCTCTCCCGCCTAAATCGTGTTCCAAATTTATCTCGAAAACCGCAAAGCTTATTCCAGAAGCTTAACCGTCCCCCACTATCTCTTAAACTCTAGAGGTTGATGTGACATACTTCTTTACATTGAATGTTGACATTTGTTATACATCATATCATTTCATACTTTTTAGCACAAAAATCAGAAACCCTTTTTGTACCCTATCAGGCTATCACTATAAGCCATATCTTTACTTTTTCAAGACAAATCATTGCAATCTCGTATAAGCCGCCATACTTATACGCCTTTAATACCCTTATCCATAATTCTTATATGCCACAAAATTTATTCCAACCTACTAAATTCTCAAGGCAAATTCTCTCTCTACCTTGTCTAGTTCGTCTTCTCCACATATCCCTAACCCTAGATTTCTCAAAGACACTTCTAGTACTATAGCTTGCATCTAGCTCAATACTTGATTGTTTTGTCTACCATGTTATCTCTTCTATCCTTTTACAGGTACTATGGCTGATAAAATAGTTCTCGGTTGTCTTCTAAACATTGAGTAACTCAATGGCACTCAAATGGGACCTCTACTGGTTCAACTCTTGACAGATTGGGCTTCTTCCTCTCTTGACATTGTAGACACTCCAATTTCGTACCCCTGGTATGTGACATGACATGCGATATCAAGACCTGTTAAAACTTAACAAATGTCAAGTTACATGGTTTTAAAAATGCAAAAGGGAAAGCAGGATGCGCAAAACAGTGAAATGCAGGGGCCAAAGTGTCAAAAAGAGGCCTAAGTTTGGAACCTAGCACCCCCATAGGGGAACCAGGCGCGGCGTCCACTTCATATGTGGGTGGCGTCAGCATAGTGCTAATGCACTGTAGCACTTTGCCTCCGGTACACTCTCTCAAGCGCGCGGTACAAATCGATGAAGCATAGAAAGAAAACTCAAAATGCCAACGGGATCCCCACTCCCAGCTATAAATAGAGGTGCTCGGCCTCAGTGAAAAGGGACGATTTCACTCGCACACGCATTCACGCAGAAAAAAGAAACAAAGCGTTCGCTTTACGCAGATGAGCAAGAGAGAGAGTACCCCTTCTCCTATAAGCCTCGAAGCTCCGTCAAATCTCCTCCAAACTTAAATCCAACCGGTCAAAGTGAACCCTAGCCTTCCAATTAAGATTCCACCCTATTTCCCTGGTCCAAAAATCCAAAAAAGAGCAGTTACTCTGCCCGAATCCAGAGGCCAAATCCGCAAGAAGCAAGTAGTTGCTCTACCCGATTTCCGCCAACAGCAAACAAACAACAGAAAAAACGCAAGCAGTTGCTCCACCCGTTTTACGGTGCCAGAAAGCAGCTTTCGGAAGCAGTTTCTCTACCCGAATCACTACAGCAGTAAAAGACTCCCTCTCCCGGAAGGACAAAGCGAGCACACTCTACGCTCTTAAAGGTAAGCCTTTAAGAGGTTTTATATAAAAATGCAATTTTCAGTCGGCCCAATGTAAAAATATAAGCAGTTATGCTGCCCAGATCTCTATAGAAAATAGCACTAAAAAGAGTCATTATTGTGGCCAACTATTTGTAAATATATTTATAATTACTAGAAGGAGGCGGCTGCAAGTCTGTAAATAATGTAGATACAAATATATCTGTTTAAATTCTTTATTTCATTTCATGAATAAATATAATAAAAACATATTTTAGCCAAAAACTATTTTTGAGACCGAAAGGGCGAGTTGGGTGTCTAACCCCTTCCCAACCCGTAACTTAGCCTCCGAACCTTTTTTTTTTTTACAAACTCTGGTTATTTTTTTGTTTTTCGTTATTTCTCCTTTAAATAAAGATGCAAACTATGTTACAGCATTTTGGATCACAGTGAGGCCCGCAACATCCTTTTCTTGCACCTTTCCGTTTTCTCCTAAACAAGGGATGATGGGAATGAAAAGGGTGATGCATTTTTTGTATCTTGTTTTCCCCTAAACAAGGGAGGATGAGATACGGAGAAATCCAATGCACTCATAGTGATTTTCAAGTCCACAGTGAGGCAGGGCGTGTTCCTATGCGCCTTCGCAACATCCTTTTTTTTTTTTTTGCACTTTTCCGTTTTCCCCTAAAAAAGGGACGATGAGAATGAAAAAGGTGATGCGTTTTCTGTATCTTGTTTTCCCCTAAACAAGGGAGGATAAGATATGGAAAAATTCAAAGCTCTCATAATGGACTAAAAAAAAGCACGCTCAAGTGATCGAGGCGTATTCAATGCGTTTTTCAACAACACTCTTTTTGTACTTTTAATTTCGTCTTACCCTAAACAAGGGAGGATGGAATGAAAAGAGTGATGTCTTCCCCGAGCCGCGGGTTCCCCTAGAAAAGGGAGCTCGCAATCTGGGGGGATATTCTCCGGGGCACTCACAGTGGCAACTGCTGGGACGTCGTTTTTATTTTAAAGAAAATAAAAATGGAAGGCTAGACTCAGTTTTCACAAAAAAAAAAAAAAAAAAAAATCAGTTTTCTTTAGTTTCTGGCTAAAATATGTTTATTATATCTCTTTAGAATTTTAAATATTGCATTCTTATATATCTGTATATATATTTGTGGATATGATACTCCATCTTGCAGCAGTTTCGTTCCATCTACCGTTACAGTATATTTAAAAAAACGACGAAAAGCAAAAAAAAAAAAAAAAGTAGATTTTCGGGCAGCTTAACAAAAAGGGCTGGGGCTTTATTTATTATTGATTTATTCTGCTTTATATTCTTATTCTGCGTGCTTTATTTTCGTCGCACAAAATATGTACATATTCTTTCATTTTGTCATTTTATTTTGGGGACTAGGACCAATATGTAATTAATAGGAATAGATAGATTTCCTACTTTTCTTTCTATTTCTTGATCTGAATGGTTTCTTGCTCACGCTCAAACTAAAAAGCCGAGAAAATCCATATTTGCTTTATTTATTTCTTTATTTCTGGAAAAAAAAAGACATTTTACTGCTTTCTAGATACCGCACACACGCGCACGCACATAGAAATATTCCGAACTGCTACCCTACACTATGGCCAGCTTACCCCATGCATCAGCCAACGTTAAATTGCATATAGTTTCTCAGGACATTTCATGGGCCGATCAGTTTTTACATCTCTAAATCATTGACCCGTCTCTGTGCAAAAAAAAAACAAAACAAAACAAAAAAAAAAAGATAACAAAGAGCAAAAAAAAAAAAAAAGAAGAAGATATGAATAATAATTTTCTGATGTTCGACCTAGATCATTTTGAATGGTGGATCCTGAAAAGAGTATAGGCCCTTCACCTGAGAACAGTCCGATCTCGGAGAGTCGAAAGGCAGGTGGAATACGAAAGTCCTATACTCTGGAGAAAGAATCCACTATTCCAGGAATAGTCATGAGACTGTCAAAACAAAGCAGGTGTTTATCCAATCAATTATAGGGAAAATGAATAATAATATTAATAAATACTAATAAAGGCACGCTGTACTCCAAACCCTGAAAGCCTTCAGCCAACCCTTTCTGATGCCTTCAAACCCCTTTTCCTTAGAAACCTGGCCCGAGTTTGAAAGGCGAGAGATAATCCGGTCGATGATAGGATACAGTACAGATCGAGAAAGTATCGTGGTCGAGATCGAAAAAAGGCGTAATCAATGCAGAGGGTACAGATTTGAGCAGTATGGCCGCTAAAAATAAACAAACCATGACTGGGACCAGCAATGAGCATAATGGTCGGTAACCAGAAAAAGAAACTCCTGAGTACGTACCTCCTTCTGGATTTGAAATCTGACTAAAAAAGGAATTGGAGGCCTATGTGGAAAAGGTGACAAGTCAAGTGGTTGGCAATCTTTTGGCAAGTTTTGCAGAAACCCTTGCCACTGTTTCTCAATAAGTTAAAAGCCCAAAGTTTGCTCCTGATACTTCTTTCCTTCCTGAAATAAACTGTCCTGATACCACAGAAAATATCATTTTACAAGCCTCCAAAAAGCAGCCAAGTACTAGCCTCCAACCAAATATCGACCCTATTTCCCAAGGTGGTATTATTCCAAATGCTTATAACCTCAATCCACCTCCTCTAAAAACCAACCCTGAACTCCTTCACCTAAATGCATGTTACCAGAACCAGAAAAATTACCTTCCCCTTGATCCTTCAAATACTTATTCTTAGCAAATGGCTCATGGAATCCTAACGGGAATGATTTGTGCACAAGAAGAAGAACCTCCATTAAGAAGGAGCCCATCCAATCAAGTCCTAGCACAATATTCCCCGAAAGAAAAGACCCAACCCTGGTACTTGGCAAAACCCTAGCCTGGTATCCTACCCAGACCAAAAGGAAAGAAGGAACTAATCCCAAGGCATTATGATGATTTACCTGCCCCGAGATCTGAAATCTTCCAAACAATATGGACTCATGGGATGCTTAAACCCATTGCAAATTATCAACCTCCCAATCCACTACCTAGTACGTGGAACCATGCCCAGTACTGTTGACGGGTGTCAAACCGTCAAAAATAATTTCCTATTTTCCCAAATAACGAGTATAGGGTAGTAAGGTTTGTATCCACAGGGAACGTTGTATTTATATCCTTAAGAAATTTATTTAGTAACCAAAACCGAGATTTTTTTGCTTAACTAACTAACTAAACTTGAATGAAGAAAAATAGGAATTTTTGTAAACTTAAAGAAAGCAAACAATAATTAAACTAAATTCAATCCTGATAAAGGTCCAGTTAATGAACTAAAGCAATTCCAAAAATTAGCTACTGATCATCGATTCCGACCCGACTCAATTATTTGCAAATAAACCGCTTATAGTTGTTGACAAACGCGCCTAACACCCAATTTCTCCTTCTTGATTCGATAATTAGAGAAGCTCGCTAATTATACTCTAATCAAAAGACAACCCTCGAAACGCTCGTAGGATTTAATGTTTTGAAAGCTTTAAGATAAGAGAAACCCGATTCTAGACAACAATATTAAAGTAATATCATTTAACCTAGATTAATCATCCTCGCAACACGGACCAAATATGCTTGTGATGCCTAAACGGTGTGTCACTTGCTACTCCGTTAGAACCCGAAGACAATTACGGATCAACGGTTCTTAACTAGCAATGGATTAAAATGTCTAACCAACATCTGGGCCCTAGAAATTAATTAAACATACTAACCCTAAGTTACAATTCCTTTGCAACAAGAAAAATAGAGAATGACTAAATACTTGCCCCAATTTGAGACTTTGAACAATACCGCATACTACTAAGGATCTCACGAGCAATTTCGAAATAAACTTACGGTTTCATTAAGCGGAATAAAAGTTTTAGTCACAAAACATGACTAAAATTTACTTACAACTAACGAAGAGAAACAACTTCACAAGTGATTGAAAGAAAGAAATTAACTTACCTATTGATCTGTAACCTAAATCTGATGTATTACAGGGAGTGAGGGTGAGAGAGCGAAGGAGTGAGAGAGAGAGAGAGAGAGAGAGAGTGCGTGTGGTGTGTGTGTCGAATCCGTGCCTCTTCCCTTGAGAGATCTCGCCCCCTTCCTTTATAGCTATCTCCCTTAACTGCTCCAGCCATTTCCCCAAAAAAATAGAGACACGATCCCTTGATTCTCATCCACAAACAGAACAGTCGAAGACCAATTCTTTTCCCAACATTTACAACGTGTTTGGGAAAAGAAACTAATAAATAAAATGATAATTTTATTTACAGAACTATCAAAAATGATCAATGTCTGAAATACCCTCTTCTAACTCCTTCAGTCTCGTAACAGGTCGTACTCTGTTTTTTCGTTTCTGCTACAGTATTTTCTGGGTTAGCAAATGCCCATTCGGTACTTGACTTTTTCGCAAAATCTGCCTTTTATCCATCTTTTCTTCCATCCAGCTTCCTTAAGACCTGTGAACACCAATGATGCAAAATACCAGTGAAAGCACAACATTTCCCTTAAAATCATAATGCAAAATCACATAAAATGTTGTACTTTATTTAAAGCTATCAAAATTCCCCCACACTTGAACCATGCTTGTCCTCAAGCAATTAGACCTTTCCTGAACATGCTTTTAACAACCAACCAACCCAGAAAAAATTGATTCACATTGTTTCAAAACTTGATATTTAATATGCATTCTCATTTTCAAGATCAAAAATCAAACCAAGTAACTAGCATCCTATAAATTTCCCAAATTAAGATAACTCGCATGCACCCAAACTTTTTCACAACTTCTAATTATGCAAATCTCAACCGTTCTCACGGATATCGCTCAAAACACACAATTGTTTGAACAAGGGTCGTGTATCATGAAACACTCAACTCACACAACAGAGTGACATTATCATATGCTTGCAACTTGATCAAATCTCCATCACTTAAAATGAGTTCATACACACCAATCAAAAGGACTTTTAAAGGGCTGTAACGGGGCTAAGGTGTAAAGGTAGGATAAAGGGAAATAAGAGGGTTAAAATGTCAAGAATATGCACAAAAACTACACATCATTACCAACTCTTCAGCGACATAAAACACCGACTACAAGCAACAGATCTGATGGACTGAATACACTTTGATAATTCATGCTCATCGCGCTTGGAAAATCTTGTTACCCTTTTGGAAGGAAGCGGAAACGACTCACTTGAACCCAATATTTTTTTTCTTTCTTTTTTTTTTCTTGCTTCGCTAACTTGTATTTCCTGCTTCTTAAGACTCAACTTCTGATTTACAAAATATGCTGAACACCAACAATTATCCATTACTTGTTGCTCTGAATTCATACAAGCTGAGAGTTTATATTTCACATGGTGTTCATGCAATTCTTGACATGGGTTAAAGCAAAAATGAGGGTCAAAAAGAAAGGCTACAGGTGAAATTTTATAAGGTTAAAACAAAGAAAAATGGGCAAGGCTTAAAGAGGGTTAACTAAGGGAAAACATGATGTGTGTAGGGTAGAAAGAGAGCCAAAACATGGTTATTCCTAAGTGCCTTAATCCTATTGGTGCAATGTCTCAATACGTGACCTCGACATGTATACAAGATGCAAGTTCTAAAATGTTCATCTGTTTGTGAGAATCACAAAAAATGAGGCGAGAGCAAAGTATATGAAATGCTCTAATTAGGCTCAAAAGCTCACTTTGAAAGGCTAACAGTTGAAACTTGCAATTTTATCAGTTGAATGAAACAAAAAATATATATTTTTTAAAAACATGCGTGTCAACCCAACTAGGAAAATTACACAATGCTAGTCATTAATCAAGATTATTTCACCAAAACATGAGAATGCATATAAAATATCCAGTTTCACAACAATGAATTTTTTTTTTTACCAACCCTTCAAACCTAAACATGTTCAGGACTGCCAAGCTTAAAAACTGCATCAAAATTTTTTTATCAAAACCACCCAACTGCACAATTTACAATCTCCAAAATCCCCCCCACACTTAAACTAAACAGTGTCCTCACTGTATATACAACAAAAGATGCAAAAGCGGGACAAAGTAGCAAAAATTATGAGCAGTGAAAGAGGGGATCTTGCCCTTTTTGATTGAAAATTGATGTGGCCTCTAATTGATTCTTGGTATGGCTTTCCCTTGCGGAACCCGGCGTTTCCTACTGCAGAGGCTTCAAAGAAGCGCAAATGAAAAAATTGGCAATGGTTCCACGATGGGTGGGGGCGTAGTAGGCGCGGAGGAGCAGATGGGCCAGAAGCGGATGTAGAGGGGCCTGCTACCGGCGGTATTGCAGAGGTTGGAGGAGGGGCTGAAGCTTGAGAGTGCGATGGAGGAGAGGAGGTGGAATGAGTACCTGACGAGGCTGAAGGCTCGGGCGGCGGGACATAAGCACTGTCCGAACTTAAAGAAGGAGTAGAAGGTTGAACAGATGGGGCCGGCGGTGGCTGGAGCGACGGAGCCGGCGGAGGAATTGATGAAGAATCAGAAGAATCAGAAGAAGAAATCTCCACTGGCTGTTTGCTTGCAGGGGTTGCCTTAGGAGCCATGGGCAGAGCTTGGCGTGGCTTTAGGAGCACTTTGTTGCTTAGGAGCCATGGCCGGAACTGAATAAAGCTTGGAAGGAGGACGGAGTTTGGAGAAGAGATCGCTCGTTAGGAGATTGGAGCGATGACAATCCCAAATGAATTTAGGGATTTTACCCCTTTCCAAATTTTCTTGTTCACCCGCTTCCCCCTAACTTTCAAAAATTAACTATTAGCCCATTGTTGCCTTGCACTTCTCAAACTTACGTATCTCTTCAAAAATAAAGCTGCTTTGCTACACACATTTAATCTGAGAACAATTTTTTCTTCCATTTCCAAGATCCAACACTTGCTGAAACAGAAACAAAACTAAAAACATAATGAAAATAACAAGAAAACAAATTTAACCTAGAAAAACATGAAATTAAAACATTAAAATTGTTGGGTTGCCTCCCAATTAGCGCCGCTATTTAACGTCGTAGCTAGACCCAATACCCTATTCCTACAACTCGGTCAAATTATTACCAATGATAATAAGGCAATGGAGGAAGAATTTTTCACTTGAAATCGGTAATGGAAAAGAAGGAAAATCAAACCTTGGTGTTACCTCGAGGTGTGGAATAGAGTGCCATAAAATTTTCATGCACCTCCTCATTGCTTTGGAAATGCACATCTTTTTCTGTCACTAATTCCAACTTCATTTTATTTGCACACAGTTCCTTAAGAAACATAGAATGATGAGGCACTTCCCTTATGACATCCATGACAGGAATGTTAATCTCAACCTTACGGAAGGTCTCTAAGATTTCCTTCTCATCCTCTTCTTCCTTAGCGAATCTGCCCGGAAAAGGTGGGAGAATAACAATTTTCTCACTTTGTTTAATGAATTCTCCACCTTCATTACTTGGCGACCCCACATTTTGCACACTTCTTCCTTCTTTGCAATCAACATGCCCATTTTTATTCAACTTGATTAAACTTCCGGCTTGCTCCGAATCGACTAAGCGAAATCGATTTTTAAGAGATTTAATGCTAGCCTTGGTCTCTAATCTTTCTTCTTTGTTGAGTCTCTATCTTGTTGAGCCCGATTAAGCTAAACTTTTGATTAGACCCTCCAATGATGTCTTTGGAACCGATAGTGGGTTGAGCGGATGGAGGAGGTGAGAACGGATAATTACATTGCGAAAATATCGGTTGCCCTTCTTGATTTTAAGCGAAATTTGGTTGATCCACCATCACGGATTGTAGCTATTGGAATAAAGATCATGGTCATCATGAGTTTGTCAGGAAATCCTCCCATTGCCATGGCGTGTTGCATATTATCTTGCCATGGAGGATAATAATTTGCAACATGTCTAGCAACCAACGAATTTCTACAAACTTGAGCCATTGATACCTGATTTACAAGAAACTTATCCACCGAGAGAGTCAATGCATTCAATCTTTGATCAATAGAACTAGAATTTACCTTCCCTAATCGTGGAAAGTTATCGTGTCTACTTCCAAATTGTTGTGCATAGAAAGCCATAACAAAATAAAATTCTTAAAAGAAATAAATAGCAAAACCGTTCCCGACAGGCGCCAAAATTTGACGGTGTCAAACCGTCAAAAATAATTTCCTATTTTCCCAAATAACGAGTATAGGGTAGTAAGGTTCGTATCCACAGGGAACGTTGTATTTATATCCTTAAGAAATTTATTTAGTAACCAAAACCGAGATTTTTTGCTTAACTAACTAACTAAACTTGAATGAAGAAAAATAGGAATTTTTGTAAACTTAAAGAAAGCAAACAATAATTAAACTAAATTCAATCCTGATAAAGGTCCAGTTAATGAACTAAAGCAATTCCAAAAATTAGCTACTGATCATCGATTCCAACCCGACTCAATTGACTGCAAATAAACCAGTTATAGTTGTTGACAAAACGCCTAACATTTCTCCTTCGGATTCGATAATTAGGAGAAGCTCGCTAATTATACTCTAATCAAAAGACAACCCTCAGAACGCTCGTAAGATTTAATGTTTTGAAAGCTTTAAGATAAGAGAAACCCGATTCTAGACAACAATATTAAAGTAATATCATTTAACCTAGATTAATCATCCTCGCAACACGGACCAAATATGCTTGTGATGCCTAACGGTGTGTCACTTGCTACTCCGTTAGAACGAAGACAATTACGGATCAACGGTTCTTAACTAGCAATGGATTAAAATGCCTAACCAAAATCTGGGCCCTAGAAATTAATTAAACATACTAATCCTAAGTTACAATTCCTTTGCAACAAGAAAAATAGAGAATGACTAAATACTTGCCCAATTTGAGACTTTGAACAATACAGCATACTAAGATCTCACGGTAGCAATTTACGAAATAAACTTACGGGTTTCATTAAGG